>QEPC01012830.1:62902-76228 GCA_003113815.1 Sphenodon punctatus
GGGGGGGTTTGTGTTTTTTTTACATTGCAGCCATTCATTTGAATGGCCGCAATGTAAAAAAAATCCGGTATGGGGAATCCGGTAAACGGGCCAGATTACCGGGTTTAATTTGATACTGCCGGTACACCAAATACCGGCAGTATCGGACACCGGAAGATCCAGAATTCCCACCCCTAGTAGATACCCCTTCAAGTAGGGAATTTCCCTTATGGCCGCAATTTCCATTTGGTAAAAATTATCCTCCAATCGGGTCCGAGTCATAGCCTTGGCCCAGTGTAGCCCTTTTCCTAGAAAGCAAGACGATCCAAAACCCAACTTCTGGAAATGCCCTACCATCGTCCGGCTCCAGTCGCTCTTAAAAGAATCAGCTTGTAAAAATGGAAGAAGGCCAGCCCATATAGGGCTACCAATCTTAAGCCAAAAGTTCTGCGCCATAAGCCAAGTGGAATGCCTGAAACTAGTTTGCCCTGTCTCCAGTCTAAGAACACTGTTTGGAACACAACGAGGTGCCCTAAGCATACTTCTAAGGAATTTTGCCTGGATTGTATCTATATTAACCAACAATAGTGGTGCCCATAACTCTGTCCCATAGAGAAGTTTTGCTTTTATCTTACTATTAAATACTTTTATTGCTAGCTCTGGTCTAGTACCCGCTGCTCTCACAAAGTAGTTTTGTAAGGTAAGGGAAATACCCTTAGCTTCCGGTAATTGTATCTTTAGGTACTCATTCCCCTGTGACATGAAAATTCAACCCCAAATATTTAAAGGTTTTTACTTGGGCCAAAAAATGGCCATTCAACGTCCAGTTATAAATGCGCTTTTCATTTGAGAAAACCAACACTTTAGATTTTGTATAATTTATAGTCAAAGAGTTACTAGCACAGTATTCGGCAAATACGGTCAGCTGGTGAGAAAGGCTGATCCGGGTCTGTGTTATAAGAGCCAGGTCATCGGCAAACAGCAAACAACCTACCGGGCACTCTGCCAATTTAGGAGGAAAAAGTTCATATCTAGTGACCAGAGGTACCACATCGTTTATGAATAAATTAAATAAGGCAGGGGCCAAGATACACCCCTGCCTTACTCCAGTTGTTGTTTTAACATGCTCTGTTATATGGCCCAAGCTATCCATTTTTACCGCCATTGAAGAGTGGTCATGCAATTTTTTGATCAATGCAAAAAGTGAATTGTCCATATTCAAGGCCCTCAGCTTATCCTACAGACATATCATGCTAATCGAGTCAAAGGTCGATCTTAGGTTGAGGAAAGCAACAAAAAATCTACCATTTCGCGCTTTATATTTTTCAGCTAGATGGTAAACAACCAAGCATTGCTTGAGGGTAGATCGATTTGCCTGGAAACCCACTTGTTCTGGGGCCAAGATGTTTTGCGCCATCCAGTCCTCCAATTTCTTAGCTAAAAATTTAACATATGTTTTGGCAACTACACTTATCAGGCTTATAAGTCTGTAGTTGCTAAGGTCTGCTCTTAGTCCATTCTTATAAAGTGGTATTATTATAGCTCTTCCCCAACCACTAGGAAAGACACCGGATCGATTAATCCCAGTAAAGAGGATTGCCAGGTTATTGGCCCACCAATTTTTATATGCCGTCAGTAAATCAATTTGGATCAAATCGGACCCTACAGCTTTCCCTGGCTTAAAGGAGTCTATTATCGTAATAATCTCCTCTTTTGTAACTGGTGGTCAGCAATGAGAGAGATCAAAATCTACTTGGTTATTGGGAGGAAGAGAATCTTTGGCATAGGTAGCTTGCAAAAATTCCTCCCACTTATCTTTGGTAATTGGGCACTCCAGTGCCCAAGTTCTTTTCTTTAATGAGCTATTGATTATTCTCCAGAAAGCTTGCGAGTCATTACATTTGCTGGCTTTCAGTAGCTTAATCCACTGAGTCTGCTGATGATTACGTTTCTTTACTTTAATTACATTTTTATAGTGGCACTTGGCTGTAATATATTGTACCCACTGTATGTTGCTAGTAGATTCTCGGTACCTCCTATACTGTTTTATATATTCCCTCCTTGCATTCTACATCATACCAGGCCCCCCTATTTCCCATATTATACTGGCCTCTACGGGGCACTGCCTCCACTGTATGGGAAAAAAGAAACTGAAATATGTGGTTAAAGTTACCTATAACCACACTAGGGTCTAACTCTCCAGTCAGGGTTGTTGACCAATCTACTGCATGCTCCCTCATCAGATTTCCCACTGACTGAGCTAACTTGCTACTCCGTTTAACCGAAATAAGTGTCCTCAAGTGGGTCAACTCCTGCCCATGTCTATATAAATCAAAATTTTGGCCATCAAATTGAAAGGTGAGTGACAAAGGGTATTTTCAGATGTTACGCCATCCTGATTCGTCCCAGTGAATCCCCGGTGGGGGTGAATGAAATAACCACCCCCCATGGTCAAAAACTGGCCCGAATAGATGTGCGGGCTTATCCAGGCAGGGAATCGGGGAGGGGGCAGGGCCGCACGGTGCAACATACGGCCACATGGCCCCGCCCCCCCACCGCCTGCCCTCTGGGGAGACAGGCGGGTGCCACGGCCAATGCGGTCGCAGAGCCCAGCTGTTTGACCACGGCCCAGAATCCCGCCTGGGATTCTGGGCCGTGATCACTGGCCAGAGGTTACTTTTTATTGCTTCCCGCTGGGAATCACTGACCACACTTTCGGAGCTCATCCCCTGGGGAGCCCGGGAAGCATGGTTGAAATTGACCCCATGTGGGACTCGGCCATGGTGAACATCTGGTGGCTGCCAAACAGACGTTCAGGGTGCTTTGGCCCCGCAGGGAAATTGACCATGGTTCACTGTGGTTGACTGTGATCTCGTAATGTCTGTAAATACCCAATGGCAGATGATCGCCTATCACACATGGAACCACGGCAAAATCAACCAAATAGGGCAAAGTACTATAAGATACAATGGCGTAGTCTACTACGCTTGCCCCTTGATGGCTAATAAAGGTAAATTCCCCTGCTGGGCCCATCCAGTCTGAGCTCACATGCTCAGACCATGAGCAGGTTCCCATACCATTCAACTGTACCAATTCCACCCCAGTACAGTAGTGGGTTTTGGACATTCCCACCACGTACAGGAGGGAGCAGCACCATGGGTGAACACGCACCAGCCCTAGAGCACCTGTAGTAGGACCCCCCTATGCCTGAAACAACATGTGGCAGTGTCTGACAATTCTGTCGGAAGCTTCCCATCCATTGTGGTTTTCCTGACATGCCATGGACATGGCATCCCCATACTTGTTCCAATGCTTGCTGTCACTTTCCGCTATTATATTATTATTATTATTTTATTATAATAAACATTTATATAGCGTCAGCCATGTGTCTGGCGCTGTACAGAACATAGACATTTCTTGGCAGCAGAGAAATTGTCAAACTGTCGCAAGTCCCATAAAGTGTCGGAAAATGCCGCAAAGTGTTGGAATGTGTTACTGAAATGTTGGAAAAACTGTTGGCTATCAGTAAAACTGCTGGAAATTTTCACTATTATTTTAAGTGACACAGAATACCTGGAACTTTCGCAAAATGTCAGATAGTGCTGTAAATGGATGGCAAATACCGTTGGAGCAGCGGCAAGACTGTCGAAACGCTGACGGTAAACTGAAATGGCAAACACTGCCGCTTCAGGTCTAGACCTCCCTGCCTCACACACCCTGCTGCGACTGCTCTGCTATCAAAGGGTTTCAGTTAGGGTGGGATGTGGGAGCATACTAACAGGCAGGACATGGGGGAAGTAGATCATCTTACCAGAAATAGTGATGTGTAAGGAAGCAAGGGGACAGTCTGGTAGGTGTGTGTGTATGTACTCATTTGTTTGTGTATTGGTGATGGTGCTCATGTGTACGTGATCAAGAAGCCTCTTGCACTGCATAACAATTTTACTGAACCATCAGACTTAGCACCAATGCCATATAGTACAATAGCCTCCATTTACTGAGCCAATGTAGAATAGTACTTTTGAAGCATACCATGACTCAGAATCTAAATGTATTATTCTAATGCAGACCAATAAAGTTAGCTGAGTTGAAACATTTCCATCCTCTGCCCTTTCCTCCTGCTGCTACCCTTTGCAGTTCTCAGCTTCTCACCAGCTCTCAGGTTGCCATTTGCTGCTGAAACCCAGATACCAGCTCCCTACGTGGCACAAGCTTAGAGAATTTTCAGCCTTTCAAAATGGGCCCGCTCTCACCCTCCTGTTTGTTCTGTTTACCACTGGAAGACTGGCAAAGATGAACAGAGGCAATCTATTTAGCAGCAGAATATTAATAGCAGCAGAATATTAACTAAGGCCTCAATCTGCCAAGATGTAGCTTTGCAGCCAAAGCAGGCCCACTGAAGTGAAGAAATATTCTCAAGGGCATAACATTAAGAATGCATGGTCTGCTGGACTGTGGGTTGGTGATGTCTATGCATGTAAGCCAATGTTTCAAAAATGGTGGCTGACTTTGGATGCCTCTGTTTTTTACACCAAACTCTTAAGTGTCTCAATATAGGCATAGAAAACAGATCAATCAAGGACACCCAGTCACCCATAAGTGTCCACTTTTCCCAGAGTGACCACTCTATTTGATTTTTTGATCCCTGCCCTGTACAACACCTTTGAAAAGATGGGCCTGGGAACTAAAAATCATTTCTACTGGGCACCAGAAACAATAGTTTATATTAGGAATGAAAAGACTCTGGCCTGGAGGCCAAATGCAGCCTATGGGAAGTCTTCAGTTCCTGAATCTGGCTCCTCAATACCGATCCTACTCCCAAGCACTGAAAGACTGAGCTTGGTAAAAGAGCAAAGCTAGACAAAAAGATTTATAAATATATTAAACATTTTCCATAGAATATACCTGTTCTTGACTATTTCTTAAGGTTATGCCTTAAATTTATAGCAAATAAATATTGTGGTTTTGTTTCTTTTTATTTTGCTCTTCCCATACATAACACAGACTTACCCCAAAACTAAAACAATTGTATATAATACAGTATAGTCTCACCATTTACCTTCCTCTGGTCACTGAAAGGCACACTACTTAGCTTGTTTTTAGTTCAGCTCCCCTGTATTATTATTTTCTGTTCATGGTACATATTCTTTTTTTGTGAAATAGCTAAAAAATGAATGTCACAAAAGCCTATAGGAGAATCAGCAATCTATTTTTTATCCTTCCTTTCTTTTGAAAGGACAATATTTTATTTCTCTATTTTGATTAGAAGTTGGCTTGCTATTGGGCTGCGCTCATGAGAACTCTTGGCTGGTGTACTTTTGCCTATGGGAATGTCTGTCTGCATTTTTAAAAATCTTCATCTCATGGGTGGTCCAAATTGGAAGCCCAAAAGCTTTTCTTTCTGAACTGAGCTCATTAGCATATGGTAAAAGCCAATGGAAGATAATATTGGGGGGCTAAGAAAACTGCCACTGAACTGCAAAAAAGTGAAAGCAGGATTATAAAAATCAATGATAGATGTCCTGTGTTGCAGTTAGACAGACATTGGGAAACCAGGATACCTTCTTTAACCTTTTTTATATCACTCTGTGGGACTGAGCAAGAACAGGTATTGTGATTCAGCAGACAATTGTTTAAATTGCAGGACTTGCTGGCTCCTCCTGCATAAAACCTAGGAGGTGCTTTGTGTGGCGTTCCCCTTTCTTTTGTTGTCTCAGGGAAGCAAGCACCCTCATCCTCCTTACCAGTGTATAGCTTCATTGGAGCTGTTCAGGGCAGGGCTAAATAACTCTGGCACCTCACTCTTCTTACATTTCAAATCTCAGCCCAGTCTTGCAGTGCCTTGCCTGCACTGCAAACCCCATACACAATGGATGAGCTAGCACTGGGGTTGTTCTGCTGCACCCTTGTAAGAAGAGTTCCTGGCTATAAACAGGAGAGTTGTGGGAGGAAAATGGAGCCTATGGGTGGATGACTGTCCTATGTCCTCTTCCTGTGCCTATGTTGTCTCCAGCTCCATCCTGGCCTGCATACTTCCTGTCTACACCCACCCTGCAGTTGCTGAGCCTATAGTGAGCCCTCTCAGAGGGGGCAGCTGAAGGAACGGATCATGCCCGAAGGCAGCAACACTTTCCCCTCCCTGTCTGCATGAGGAAAGAACTATGTGTGGAGGACTCGGACAACCATCTTTATCAATGAAGGATGGAATTAGGATTCCTGAAGAAGAACGATGCCCCAGGTCTTGCAGCTGATGACCAAGAGAGAAGCAAGCAAGTACAGATTGTGACCAGTGAGTGGGTTGTCAGTATTAAATGTTAATGATCACTCAAAGAGTGTTAATGAACAATGTTAGCCTGCTGGAGTTCAGGTTTGGTCTGTACAATTCCCCCTCACATGTTTAGCATATAGACCCTAATAAATGGGCACACCCCTATATGTTTTTCGTTTGCATTCAGGCAACGCCCCCCCTCCCCATCATAGATTTAGCATGACAAACCGTACATGGGCAGGTATTCTTCCCCACCGCACTCCGTCCACCAACCCCCTGTATCCTGCCATGACTCACAGCCGCACTCAACCATGGGAAGAAGCAGTCACCCCAACTGTTTCTTTCTTCTGGGATATCACTCTGGGAGGCATTTTAACTCCGTCCACCCATACACCCACCAAGGTTCATACCTGGGTTCCTTCCAGCACTTGGAGGCTGGAAATAATCTTTTGCTATGCACAGAACACTGGGTTTACTGAGCAAATATCATACTTTACATAATGGGATAACACAGCATTCTTAATATTTTCAAATGATAAATTCCCATTACGCCCCTCCACAGCGTTATAACCTAACAATACTTTACCAGTGAGTCTTGGTACAATCAACTGGAATCTCATGCTTCTTGCATATCTTCTCGAGTGAAAAGGGATTCCTCAGTGCAGTGGGATTCAGCATACTGGGGAACAAGCTGTGTGAACTGCTGTATCAGCTGGCTCTTGGTGTTGGTGATAGTGATGGGTTAGTGATAGGCCGTTTTTACATGGATGGCACCCACCCACGAACACCCATAAACACCCATCGGATGGGTGTGAGTGTGCCCGTGTAAACGTCCACGAGTGGGTGGGTGCGCATGCACGACCCACCCACGGAGCAGGCGGGATGGAGGCGGCATGCTCCGTGGATGGAGATGGGTCTGCTGAGAACACAGAGATGGCTAGAGAGGCCACGCGGGTGCCCCCAAGCAGACACGGCCACCCAGGAAGACGCTGGACACCCGCCCGGGAGCCCATAAAATGGATCCGAAACAGAACATGGGTGCACCAGCTCCCAATATGTCTAGAAGGAAAGCCACCCACAAAACGAAGGGAGCCAGCACTGCAAGTCACACGGGATGGGCCAGGGTAAGCAGAGGGACCCTGGGATGCCCAGGGGAGGAGGGCGGGCCCAATGGGCCGGGGGGGGGGGAACAGGAGGTGGGAAGGACCACTGAACACAGCACACCTGTCCCACCACAGGGCTGAGGGCAGACTGTGGCGCCCGCACTGCCTGCATCCCACCAACCCATCATGGGGCACGGGGAAGGGAGTGTGAGAGACAGCAAGGTAAGAGCAAGTGTACCCCAAGGACCCAGGGAGGGGTGGCCTGCATGCCAAGAGCGGAAAACCACCCGAGGGAACACAGGGCGGGCAGTTGACAGCTAACGGTTTCCACCCCCACCCCTAGGAGAGCACCCTGACACAGGAGCAATGCATCACTGGGGAGATGGCCGAGGAGGGTCTCCGTGACAGCCAGGTAAGTTGACTGTGCCCACCCCCACAGGGGAGTGGAGAGGAATACTCCCACAAGAGTGCACAGGGGGTCTGTGGGGCAGATGCTAACCCCTCCGCAATACCCCCAACAGAAGACAACCAGCTCCGCTGTCACCACAGCTACCGGACAGGCGCCAAGCTGGAAGGCCCCAGCACATGCGGTACCCAAAAGAGGGAACCCTGGTCAAGGCAGGAGACCAGGGACTTCATACGCGTGTGGGGGGCCAAAAAGGTCCAGCATGACCTGGAGTGCAGCTACAAGACCAGATAGGTCAATGAAGCAATCACCCAGGAGATGCAGAGGCAGGGCTACAATAGAGATGTCACCAAGTGCATACAGCAGGCAAAGGACTTGAGGTCTGGATATGAATATATCCAGGACCACAATCTCAAGCCTGGCCGTGCCATGCGTACTATTATTATTATTATTATTATTATTAGCACGTATTTCTATAGTGCTAGCAATGTACCTGGCGCGTTACAAAGTAATTTAATAGACAAGGTCCCTGCTCTTGGGGTTTACAATCTGAGAGATGGGGTGGGGGTGAGTTCCATGATGAGCTGGACCAGTTCCTCTGCATGGATGGGGATATAGTCGCCTCCCGCTTACACAGCACTGTCTTCGCCAGGGGCAGACGGAGGGTGCTGACAACACCCACGCTATCCGACCCCGCAGGGGGGCTAGCCAGGATGCGGGAGGGGGCAGCCCCATCACATAGGGGGAAGAGGCGGCCCGGGAACCCGCTCACTCAAACATTGCCCTCCGCATGTGCCCACAAAACCCACAGGGCACCAGGCTGCAGGGACGGGAGGTGCACGCAGAACAGACGGAGACCTGGGATGCCTCCCAGGAAGTGGAGGAAGACAATCCAGGTAGGAATGCAACCAGGGACCGGGGGGGGGGGAAGGGCCCTGGCCACAGTGACTGGAGCCTAAGCTGGGCAGCAGGGATTGACTGATGGATCCACATTCCCATTACAGTTCAAGGCACCCTGGAGGAGGAGGTCGCGGAGGAGGTGGTCGAGGAGGAACCGGTGGCAGACGGGTGCCAGGACAACGATGGTAGGCCACAATGTGCAAGGGATCGGTCCCGGCCGGTCTGAGGTAACGGGCTAACAGGCCACCCACGGGGCAGCCCCTAGAACCAACTGCCCCCCATGCACAACAGGGAAGGACCGGTGTCCATAACTGTTGGTTAACTGAGCCACATGGGTTAACAGCCCCTGAGGGATATGCTGAGAGGGGAGGGGTCACAAGGGGGGTGGGACCACGTGACAGGTCCCAAGGAGGAGACGTGACAGCATGGTCCTGGGTGAATGCAACTCCAGATCTCCCCGTCAAACATGCGTGCAGTATGCGCGCATCATGGCTACTCCCTGAGCGGTCAGCGTAGACGTCAGCAAACAAGGCCCTGTGATCCACCACAGCCTGGAGATTGATCGAGAACACCTGCTTCAGGTTCAGGTAGTCCGTCTTGGCATGTGGGGGCCAGATTATAGGGATGTGGGTGCTGTCAATTGCCCCTATGCAATAGGGGAAGCCCACATTCGCGGATCACAACCTCTGGATCCCGAGGCTGTAATGACCCGCTCGAGCAGTAACTCCACGAGCAGGTTGCACACGTAGTGGAGTGCCCTGTTAATGGTCGTGGTCCCCACCCCAAACTGCTCTCCAACACTCTGACAGGAATTGGGGGTGGCCAGTCTCCACATGGCCATGGCCAACCGCATCCCTGGCGGCAGTGGACACCGCATGTTGGTCTTGTGCCTCCGGAGATGTGGATTCAGGAGCTCACCGAGCCAGGCCAACAGGGAGCGGGTCATGCAGAAGTGGTCTGTCCATTCCTCGTCCATCCAAGCTGCCAGCATGTTCTCTCACCATTCATTGGTATGAGAGCGCATCCAATTCAGCCTCCGTGTTGGGACAGTGACGCGGTGCCCATATACATTGAGCGGCCACCGGACAGAACCAGACGCATGTCCTGGGACACCGCTGTTCCGAACATGGACTGTCGGCGGGCAGCTACCCTCTGTGCCCACCGTAATGATGCAGCTCTGCGCATGTTGGCCGCTCTCCTGCACTGTATGCCATGGTTGTAGAAGCAGTGACCTGGCAATAGCAGCTCAGACCATTGGTTACCGACCCCTGCTGACCCACACCCTTTCCATGCACCCTATCCCCTTCTCCCTCTCCCTTCTAGCTACTCTGGTTGTCTTCCTGGCCATTCTCTGCCTGTCAGTGGGGGAAAGGGGTCAATCACTTATCCACCCACCCCCTTCGTTTGTACGTAACCAAGCTCTGACCAGGAGAACCCTGGACTAATTGCCTGTCAGGATAGGAGGTGGGCCCTTGACGTCTCAAGGAGACTAGGCCCTTATCACTGGGTACAGAGCGAGGAGGAAGGCCGAACCCTGTGGGAATCCCTATCCACCCACACTCACTCACGTTCATGCAGGGAGGGAGGTAAGGGAACAATAGTGCAATGATGTGTGGCGAGGAGGGCAGGACCCAAGGGTTGCACAGGGGAGGTAGGAGATGCATACGCTCGGGCGGAGGGGGAAGTTCCCCGGGAAGGGTTTCCACACACTCACCCACCACCCACTTTCACGCTACCCGTACACACCCCAGGGAGAGGGAAATAACCAGGACCCAGTTACACCACTGCACACCTATGTAAACAAAAGCACAAACATGAGGCAAGGAGGGAATACAGGGGAATACAATCACAAGGCAGTCAAAATCAATCAAAGCAACACTTAGCTCTCAAGCGGGGACAGCTTCTCTCTCTGATTACCGGTGCTGTCTCCACGCAGAACTGGCTTCTTATCCCTAAGGACCTGCCCCCTGCCGTGCCTGGAGCCACGCGGAACAGCACAACGGCCGAGGCTCAGTACCTGTACATGGGCGCAAGGGGCTGTAGGAGTTGCCAGGGCACTGTTTATGGCTGGGAGGGGCCCTGTCCTTCCCGGTCCTTGGCGTTTCCCAAGCCTCACCTTGGGGACGGCAGAAACAGGCATTGTTGGATGAAATACCCAGAACTTCCACAATAGAAACAAGCCCAGGCCTTCCGCCGTTCTCGTTCTTCTGGAGACAATGGACCTTGGGAGGCACCCAGCTGCATCGGTTTGGATTCCGAGGTGGTAGCCCCTTCTGTCATGGTCTCAATCCCCATGGTTTTTGGTGTCTCTCCTGCAGATGGTCTTGAATTTGGAGACACAAACTAGCTACCTCTTCCTAGGTATCGGGAAGCATAGTGAAGGACAGCTGATCCTTGATGTCATAACTTAATCCTCAATGGAACATGATGCGAAGGACGCCATTGGGCCACTGCAGGTCCAAGGCTATCTGTTGGAATTGGATGACGTATTCCAGAAGGCTGCCTTTCCCTTGCCTTAGCGACAAAATGGTGGTTTCTGTGTCCTTCCATCAATGGGAGTAGTCGAACAAAAAGGTGAGTTCTAACAAAGTCTGCATAATTGGCAAGGAGGGGGCTCTTTCCCTTGAGTAAGGTGGTAGCCCACTCAAGGGTTAGGCCCCCAGATTGCCAATAATAAAGGCAACCTTGAGGGCATCGGAAGTATAGGTTCCTGGCTGTACTGTGAAGGTGAGATTGCAGAGGGCCAGGAACCCTTGAAGCGCCCTCCGATCTCTGGAAATTTTTTTCAATACAGGGCCCTTTGGGTTCTCGCACGGGTGTTGGTCCACTAGGAAGGGGAGGAGCCACAGCAACTGGTTCGACCAGCGCAGGAGGAGTTGCAGCGGCGGGGGCACCCTGCATGGGCAGAGGAGGAGCCGCTGCAGCTGAGACTACCAGTACGGGTGGAGCTGCGAGGATCCCAGCTGTGAGGTGCCCCACGGCAGTGGTTAGCTGCACACATTTCTCTTGGAGATCTTTCATCTCCATGGCAATGGTTTGGACTGCCCTTACTAAATCTCCAATTTCCTTAGCTATATTCATGGGGGGTGGGCAAAGCCCACCCCCCAAAATGAGGATTTGTGGTGCCGGTAATTGTCAGCGGGGGGGGGAAAGGGGTCAAACACTCGTCCACACACGCCCCTTCATCCGTCGTAACCAAGCTCTGACCAGGAGAACCCTGGACTAATTGCCCATTAGGATAGGAGGTGGGCCCTTATAACTGGGCGCAGAGCGAGGAGGAAGGCCGAACCCTGTGGGAATCCCTATCCACCCACACTCATGTTTACGCAGGGAGGTAGGTAAGGGAACAATAGTGCAATGAGGTGTGGAGAGGAGGGCAGGACCCAAGGGTTGCACAGGGGAGGTAGGAGATACACATGCTCAGACGGAGGGGGGAAGTTCCCCAGGAAGGGGGCGGGGGGTGAAGGGTTTCCACACACTCACTCACCACCCGCTTCCATGCTGCCTGTACACACCCCAGGGAGAGGGAATAACCAGGACCCAATTACACCAATGCACACAAGCACAAACATGAGGGAATACAGGGGAATATAATTACAAGGCAGTTAAAATCAAACTAAGCAACACTTAGCTCTCAAGTGGGGCCAGCTTCTCTCTCTGATTACCGGCACTGTCTCCACGCAGTGCAGGCTTCTTATCCCTAAGGACCCACTGCCTGACTTGCCTGGAGCCGTGCGGAATGGCACAACGGCCAAGGTTCAGATCCCCCGCTCCATGCCGCACCCGGAAGTGTGGGCAAGTTGCTGCTAGGGGGATCAGTTGCCGAGGCAACCGAAGACGCTGCCAGCTTGGGCGGGCCGCAGGGCGGCCAGAGTGATCCTGGGTAGGGGAACCCCAAGGCACCGCCCCGTTACACCGCCTGGCACAGATGGCTGGCCAGCTCCAGCATGTGGCCTCGGATCACCGTGCTGGGGTACGCCTGTACGATGAGATCAGGGAGTGTGCTGTGTGCGTGTGGGGCCCTCTCCCCGGGTGTCTGTTTGGGGTTCCACTCTGTTGGGGCCCACTGTCCCATCCTGATGGCACCTACTCTCTATCCCTTTGTGCAGGCGATGATTGCTGAGCGGAGCAGGAGGAGGTTGTGCAGCTGCTGCTGCACCTCCTGGAGCGGGTGCACTTCCTCAACCGTGCGCAGGCGGATCGTTGGAGCTGGGTAGGGGGCCGGCGTCCCTATTGAGGCCGAGGCCCCACCCCACGGACCCCCTCTCCATGCTGCCTCCCCATCTCCCATGGACCTTTCCCGTGTCCCAAGCCATTCCCCCTTGTAATAAAGCTGCTTTGTCCCCTTCCCTGGGTGTGTGTATTGTTCCTTCATGTGTCCTGATCTCTTGTGTGGGTGCCTCTTGGTCGTTGTGGCACTGTTGCCTGGCAGGGACTGGTTATCCGGTGCCCCTCCCGGCAACTGTGCAGCTGCTGTGCCGTATCCTTTAGGAGTCCCCCTGCTTTCCCTGGCCTGGGGTGTGTCCACTCAGCCACCTGTCTTGGTTCCCTTCTGTCCCCCACCGGCCCGATTTGTTCACCCCCTTTTCGTCTAGTCCCTTGAGCTGGGGGTCCGTCCCCTTGGCTGCTGTCCTGCCCCCTCCTTGCATTTCGGATGCCCCCCCCCCCCC
>QEPC01012830.1:85132-96896 GCA_003113815.1 Sphenodon punctatus
AGAGAGATAGAGTTGGGTGTCATCAGCATAGAGATGGTATTGGAATCTGTGGGAGGCAATAATTTTGCCAAGGGACAGGGTGTAGATAGAGAAGAGGAGAGGGCCAAGGACAGAACCTTTAGTCTGTAAACTAAAAATATATAGTTCTTTCCTCACATGGCTGGTCTACCAGCCCCTGTATCATCGTAGCTGCTCTCCTCTGACTCTTCTCCTGTTTGTCTGCATTTATGTTTTTAAAAAAACATGGTGACCAAAAATGAACCAAACAATATCCTGATTCACTTGATCTACAATCCCAGCCAATACTATAGTGCCATAAAACCAATAGACTGTAGACGTTAAATAAAAACATGACACATTAAAAATTCTTATCCATAGAAAATAGTTTTGTTGTGTGTTCCACGAGTATGTCTTTAATAGTAGGTGTAATACATCATCATTGCCATACTAACCATTGTTTCCATGTACATTTCCTGATTTTTCTATAGATTTATATAGGAAATACAAGTGTGGATGAGATGTAACTTTCAGTTGAAGTGCCATGGAATAATTGCCCCTCAGGACATCTGCCTCTTAATAAAGTATCTATTCATTTAGGGCCTTAATAAAGTACACTTATTAATTCTTCTACAGTTGTGGCTTAGATGAGATACTTATATGGCCCCTGCTACTGCAGTATTGGAGTGTATTTATTTATTTAAATTTTTATCTTGTCCTATCCCAAGAGCTCAGAGCAGGTTACAATACATAAAACGTATTTAAAAGTGCACAGATAAAACTATTTAAAATCTCCTATCCCAAATCTACCCAAACTGTATCCCTGCCTGCCCAAATAGGAAAGTCTTACATTGCCTCTAGAAAATGAACAGGCTCAGATAGGTATAACACCTCTGATAGGTCTCGCCGAAATATCAGCCCTAGTACAAAATCTTAGGAGATATAAAAAACCAACCAACCAAAAAGTGTGCATGTGCAAATGGCTGCTGGGGTTGTTCTGCACATGCTTGGTCCTTTCCCAAAGTGGCACCAGCAGCTGTTATGCACATGTGCAAAATGACCATTGCACATATGCAGAACAGTAGCCCTTTTCCAAAATGGTAGCAACGCTGGCAGCGCCATTTTAGAAAAGGGCTGCATATATGCAGAATGCCCCTGGTGGCCATTTTGCACACAGAGTTCTCTCTACCCCTTGTGTTTCTCAGTGAGAATGCAGTCGAGACGCTGCTGATTCTCCGCTCGTTCTTGTTTGTAAGAACGAGCCGAGAATCGTGATTCTCATCAAGAACCATGAGAATTGTGAAATTGAGTTTTAGCCCTAGAAAGCCTCCCATGGCAACTTTTAGAGTTACCATAACCTGCTTTGGCAACCTTTTCCGTTGCCACACAGCTCTTACTATTGGGAAGTTTTTTCTGATATTCAACTGAAATCTACCTTCCTGTAATAGGAGTCCATTATTTCTAGTCCTGCTCGCCTGTGGCCTTGAGGAACAGTTCCTTGCCATCTTCTTTGTGGCAGTCCTTTAGATATTTGAAGACTTTCTTCCTTTAACCTTTTATCTAGGCTAAACATACCTGCTCCTTCAAACTTCCCTAATAAGTTTTGCTTCCCAGACCTTTTATCAGCTTTGATGCCCTCCTTTGAACCGACTCCAACTTGTCAGTCTCCTTCATAAAATGGAGTGGAACATTGTTTTAAGGCAAGGATGGAGAACCACAGGCCCAGGGGCCAAATGCAGCCATGACTAGTTTTTATTTGATCCCTTTCCAGTTCTTGGATCTGGCCCCTAGAACCAGTTCCTGCCCCCCAGCATTGAAAGAATAAGCTCAGGGAATGGGAGCAGAAAGGGAAGCACATAAGGATAAGGGATGAATCCATGGCACAGATCCATGACCTGGATATTTTCACTGTCAGTCTTCAGCCAATCACAATGGGGAGCGGTTCAAATGGCACAAAGCAGCGTGATAACAGCCAGTGCAGTGAATACTGATTATATCCATTCAGTGAATGGGACTCATGAAGCCAGTTTTCTATTCTGATGGTTTCCCTCTTAATGACATTTCTCAGAAGGCAGGCCCCTCTGTAATGAAATACAGGACTGAAAGATTCAGCTTTACCGTTTGAAAACATGTAACACTGGAGACTTTAAATATTGCTGAAAGACCAATTTAAAAATATTTCCTAAGTTCAATTTGCAATAATTTGTGATAGGGAGGGGGCTATATAGTGTGTGTGTGTGTGTGTGTATACACACACACCTGCACAATAGCCCAGAGCATGCCATCTCCCAGGAGCAGGTATTGATGCAAACCTTGGAATGAGTTAATGGAGAAGGGCTTATAATCCAAATGATAGGGCTACTTAACCCCAGCTAGTGATGGGCAAGGAGCTGATGGCCAGCTGGAAGGCCATAAAAAGCTGAGCTGGGGTTCAGATGAAAGAAATTATCAGGGAGAAGCAAAGTCAGGGTTTAAGAGCTTGTCTCACTTAGGGTCCAGCTGAAGGGGCTAGGCAGTCTCGCCTAAACTCAAGAACTAAGAGCCAAGGGAAAGACTTGACATAGTTGAATCTGTTTATGTTTATATGTGAAAACCTGTCCCATAACGAGCACTTCTGATGGAAGAAAAAGTGCATGAACTGTTTGGGACGTGCATCCTGTATGAAATCCACTACTAGCACCTGCCAAATCAAACCTCATACTCACTAAGGACAGTCTCAAATGAGGTTTATTTCAAAATTAATGTTCATTTAAATTGTAAACAGCTGTAGTCTCAACATCTATAAAATAGTGAGCCTCTATGAGACTAGTCCAAATAACCCAGTAAACTGAATGTGGGGTAGGTTTTGAACCAGGAAATCTTCTATAAGAAATCTACAAGAGTGATTTACCAGGGTTACCTCCATGTGCCCATGCAGTAGGCCTGTACTTTTACATGAAAGGAAAAGATGCATCAATCATGCACAGCTCACTCTGCCAAACAGGGGCTCCTGCCTAGGCATCATTCAAATGGTGACACCGGGTGAAAACAGACATGACGCTAACCACCCTTGGTGGTCATTTATGCATGTTTCAGGGCTGCATAGGGCACCAATACAGCCCTGCAACATGCAAAAATAACCACCAAGGGTGGTTAAAGGGTGGTTAGCATCATGTCTGTTTTCACCCACCATCACTGCTGCCAGCTTCCACAGAAAACAAGGTAACTGGACCTATCATCCTCTGGACTCTTCTCAGTAACATGGCTAGTCAGAGTTTGTATAAGCAATGAGTTCTTCTGTGTGAAGGGCTGCTGAACTTTCATTGGTAAACCCAATCTTTGTTGGCCTCAGTCCCCAATGGCTGTCGTCCCCATTCTTGTTTCAGTCTTTTGGAAAGATGCTCACCAATGGCTGTTAGGGGGTTAGTTATGAACAAGGGATTTGCTATGGTCTCATGAAACCTGGACACTTCCTCCTCTCTGAAAAACACACAGAAAAAAACAAGAATAGGATTAGTCTATGTTGAGTCTACAAGCCCAGAGTCTGAGATATTGTCTTTGAGACATGAATCAGTCTGGGGTGAATAACTAAAAACAAGAAAGTATTCTTGGGTTCTAAGAAAAATACGAGATATAGTACATTAGCACAAAAACAAGATCTTGAGGAGCCCATGGAAAACTCTAAACCTACTCCTAATGCTAAAGAATTGTTCAATTCCAGTATTGCACACAGGAAAGGAGAATTGCACATGAGCATATTTGCATGGAAGTAGAACATGTGATAACAGTCAATCTGCTGCTCTGTTTTTCCCACACCAGATCCCCATATAATTCTGTATGTTGCCACATACATACCTGTGTATACATACCACATACATGCCATACCTCTAAGCCCTGCTTAGAAGTATGGCATGAATGCATTAGAAACACATAGGCATACGCAAATGGAGCAATCCCCATTCATTCATTGTTAGTAACAAAAATGTAGAGTTCCTCTTTGATGGAGCCAGGCAAACAGATTAGCAACTTGTGAAAAGATTCTCACCCTACCACTAGATAAATGCACCCAAAAGCTGGGTTCACCAAACAATATCATTTCCTGAGGAGGAGGCGGAGAAATGAGAGAAGAGGGAAACTAAATTAAAAAAAATAAAAAGACTGAATTTTTAATTGTATTTTTGAGGTGTGGGCACATTGTATGTTTCAAGACTTAACCCCAGCTAGTGCTGGGCAAGGAGCTAATGGCCTGCTGAAAGGAAAGGCCATAAAAAGCTGAGCTGGGGTTCAGATGAAAGAAATTATCAGGGAGAAGCAAAGCCAGGGTTTAAGAGCTTGCCTAACAACTAACAAGCTTGCTAACGACTTTTTTAATACTAAACACACACATTTTACTGTTATGTCTGTGTGACAGGGCAGAGTCCTTGTGGGCCACTGGCCCTTTAAGGAGGTATAGCTTGAGGCAGAGAAGAAGGTGCATATCTGAGGTAATGGCATACAGGTGGAACCGGGTGTAGCAGAGCCAGCCCAGGGAGGAAAGTCAGGGAAAAGCTCTGAGAGGGAAGCTGAAATAGGTGGCGAGAAAGCAGAGACAGAGAAGCTGACAGAGAGCTAACACAGCTGAGTGGGAAGCTGAAAGGGAGAGCTGAGAGAGGCAGGATTTAGGAGAGATGGTCTTAATGCAGCAGGCAGAGGGCTTGCATGAGCTAAGAGTTTGTCTGGCCCAGAGAACGGTGGAGACTGGACAAGGGGTCTCTGGCCTGAGGAAGGTGCATGCCAGGCCAGAAGGTAACCCCTTTTGTATATATAACTGTGTGGAGAATAAAAATACTATTGAAGCTAATTCCCTGTTGTGAGTGACTGTTGGGGCCCTAAACCTGCGAGGGCTTACCCCAGGCGAGTCCATCCCTGCTACAAACTGGTGGAGAATGCAAGCACCCCTAATGTTGGCCACCAAGCCATCTGAGTGAAGGGGGGTTTACCTAAGAATTTGGAGCATTGCACCCAAAGGCAAGTGAGCGAATAGAGAGCAGCATCTGTGGGAGCTACCAAGGAAAAAGGTTGAGCCCTTGTGCCAGAAGCAGATGGAGCTGAGACAACCTCCCTTGGAAGGTAGCGCTGCTAGAGGGCAACATGGAGAAGAAAGAATTGTGCCCAAGACAGAGGCAGTGAATCAGCTCATGGAGCTGGGTGGAGACAGAGGGGCAGCGGTACCAGCAGCATGGTGAGAGGTAATGAAGGAGTTTGCCTAAGGGACAAGGATGCCAGAACTCCTCCAGGACCATGAAGCAAGAAAACAAAGAAATGGAGGTACCAAGGGTGACCAGAAAGACTCCTGTTTGGTTGTGGTGCCCTGCCTGCTGAGGAAAAGACTCACCAACTCTGGGTTGCCAGAGGAGGGATGCCTGCAGGTATTTAGGACAAGCTTATAAAAGGCCAAAAGGGTGTTGGATCTGTGGGTGTACAGGACTTGTGCAAGGGGCTTGTCTGCAAGAGGGACTGAGGGACAGCTCCAACTTGGGAGGAAAGAGGAAATTGGCTAAGAGCCTAGGGGAAAGTGGGTCTCTCTCCCTCCCCCCCCCCAAGTCAGATTCCTGAGCAGGAAGGGAACCACAGAGGATAAGAAGGTGCTAGATATGCAGTGAAGTAGGGCACCTAAAGAGGGACTGCCCCAACAGAGTATCCCAGACGAATAGAGAGGATAATGAGAAAAGGCCATGTGGACAGACCCAAAGGTATAGACCCCAGATAAGAGGTAAGACAGGTGGGCCAATAAGTCCAGCAAGGGACAGTAGTACCAATAAGTGACAGAAAGGAGCAGGAGATCATTCAGAGGTATCATTGGTGAGAGAACAGAGAAGCTTTTGAAAGATTTGGTGAGAGTTGTAAGGGAGAATAGGGCCCTCAGAAAAGAGGTAGAGAAGTTAAGGGCTACTCTTGCAGAGGACGAAAACTCAAGAGTGAGAAGGGGAAATGGAGGAAAATCAGAGTAATGAGAACCCTGGAAATATTGAGTGTAGAGAAGGGTGTGTCTAATGGAACTATTGAAGACCTTAGGATCCGAGGGTTGGGGATTGGGAGGGCCCAGTCCCTACCCCAATGTGAAGGCAGCTTGGGATCTCAAGGGGATGTAGGATATAGGCAGAAGAGCTGGCATCCCCTACTTTAGTGATAGCAGGGAGCTCCTGGATCTGGGCTCTCCCCCACCCTAGAGAAGATAAAGGGGTTCAGGCTGGTGGTAGGGTGTAGGCGGACAAGTTGGCCACCAAAAGGAAAAGAAATCCCAGGCAGGATGTAGGTGATTGAGACAGTCCAAGGATAGAGAAACTGTTAATTATAAGTATATGAAGAGCCCAGTAGGGCTAAATGGATGCTAAGACTGCTGTGGGCCAGCTATGGGGGAGGAGGAAGCCAGAACCCAATGTAGCAGGGCTGGGAGCCACCAAGGAGGGATTGCCCAGAGGAACGGAGAAATGGGATTAAACCACTGGGCAGGGTGTAGGTGGAAGAGCCAGTAAAGGGAGGTAAAATCAAGTAAAGACCGAAAGACCCAAGGAGTAAGAGGGTGATCGAGCCAGCTCTGATGGAAGAAAAAAAAGGGAACTGATAATTCAACACAAACTGCCAGGCAGGGAGACAGAAGAGCTGGCCCGGCCAGGTGAAAGAATGTAACAAAGGCTGTAGGGTGGAGGCGACTGAGCCGACAGCCTAGAAGAATATGGCTATGGCATATATGAATGTGAATTGTTGATGAACTGGGAAAACTGTATAGATCCTCTGCTCTGTCTTGGAATTGGGGTTAGACGGGGCTACCAAGAAAGAGAAGGTATGTGACAGCGCAGAGACCCTGTGGGCCACTGACCCTTTATGGAGGTGCACCTTAAGGCTGAGAAGGTGCATCTCCGGGGTAATGGCAGACAGGTGGAACTGGGCATAGCAGAGCCAGTTCAGGGAAAGGTTCAGTCAGCGAGACAGTTGAGAGAAAGCCGAGACAGAGGACAAATTCATACCTGATGGTGGTGGTGCCGGGAAACTGCCATGAGCCAAAGATGCAGTGGGGGGAGGCGGGGAATGCCGGAAGTATCGCTGGTGTGAATGGGGCTCTGCAACGATTTTACTTGTGAATGACAGGGCTGGATGAGGGAGATGGGATAGTTGGGTTGGGTTAGGGAGGATGTTTTGGTACTGGGTTATTTTAACTTTGGGATTTTTTGGTGGTTTTAGTGTATTCTACTTTGTATTTTAAAATGTTGTTAGCTGCCCCGAGATGCTTGTAGCAGGATGAGGTGGCATAATAATAAATAATAATAAAACTCCTGCTGGGGACAATATGCAAGCCTTTGGGCCACACAAGACCCTTCCTCAGGCATCTGAGACCATAGAGACTTCTTTTGGGAAGGGATGTTGCCTGTTCCTCTCTAGGATCATACAGGAAGATGCGTCTAGGTTTAAATGTTACTTAAACCTAGTGGTAATCTTTTGGTTACCAATAATCGTCCCCAGGAGGGCGAAACCATTTCAGAGCCATTTCAAGCAAGAAATAGACTGCTCAACAAGGAAGGTGTGGTGTTAATCAATGATGTACAGGAGGCTAAATTGCTCAATAGCTACTTTGCCTCAGTATCTTAAAAAAAGTAAGATGTGACCAGATGCTTAACAAAGAAAACATGGACAATGAAAGGGAGCAGATGCAGGCCAGGATAACTAAAGAAGATATCAAAGAATATCTGGCTAACTTGAATGAATTTAAATCAACGGTGCCCGGTGAACTGGAAAAAATTACTCCTAACAGTAAGAACTGTGCAGCAATGGAACAAGTTGCTTGGGGAACGAGGATCATAGGCTTTCCATTGCTGGAGGTAAAAAGAGGCTGGACAGCCATCTGTCAGTGTCAGCAGTCGGGTTCGCCACCCCGCACCCCGACGCACCTCGCGGCAAGGAAGCCCCGCCCCTCCGGGGCCGCAGCCCCCGCTGCAACCAAGCATCGCGCCGACGCCGCCTGTGGCCCCGCCCCCTTTGCAAAGACGCACCTCGGCAGGGGCCTGTGGAGCACGCAACGAGACCACGCCCCCCTCGCGTCGATCCGAGCGCCTGCAGGCGCGTGCAGGGGGCGGGGCTAGACCTTTATTAGCCGGCAGTGTTCAGAGCTCTGTGCCGGTGAACAGAGCTTGTGTGTCTGTGGAGACTGGCCCCCTTGCCTGAAAGCTAAGTACTTGCCATTGCGTGTGTTGCCATTGCCTTGCCTTGTCTTTCGTGCCTCTGTTTGTATTCCCCTCTCCCTGTGCTGTGTCTTCCTGTATACCCGTTGTTGATTGTGTATAGCCCTGAGCAATTGTGTGTTGATAGGACCCTCACCCCTTTTTCCCCTGGTAAGCGAGAACGGGTGCGAGGGCCTGCGGGCCAGGGTGCTTCTGCCCCTTCCCCCTCCTGGGTCCAATTCCCTATCCCTTCCCCTGTCAGTGTGAGAGTCCTGGTTCCATTTCCCTCCTTCCTAGGGTTCCTCAACCTTGTTCCCTTCACATCCATCCCACCAGTGCTCCCCCTTGTGGCGCTTGAAAGGGATGCATGCGTGAACCTCTTCCCCTTACATTGCTCTGTGCCCTATGATGATAGGGGCCGAAGCTCTTGGTGCGAAAGCATACTGAGCGGCCCACATACTATCCTGACGGGCAACTGGGAGCCTCGAGTGTCAAAACAGAACTATTTGAGCCCCTTCGGGGCATGTGGGCATCCTTACCCTTGTGTCTCCTTTCCTTCCTACCCCCTCCCACTGACAGTCAGGGATGTTGTAGCTGTAGTTAACCTGCATCCAAACAGGGGGTTGGATTAGGTGACCCTTGAGGTACCTTCCAAGTCTAAGATTCTGTGATTCTAACTGTATCCTAGGACAGTGAAGGAATTAGCTGAAGAAACTGCAGAACCACAAACCGTTATCTTTGAAAACTCATGGAGAACAGATGAGGTCACAGAGGACTGGAGAAGAGCAAATGTAGGGCCTATTATTAAGAAAAGGGGAAAAGGAAAATCCATGGGAAAAGGGAAATCCATGGAAGCCTGACTTCAATACCTGGGGGGAAAATGTGAACAAATGATAAAACAATAGATGTGAGCAGCTTGAGAAAAAATGAATATAAGAACATAAGAACAAAAGGAGTGTCATATCAGGTCAGACCAATAATCCATCCAGCCCAGCACCTGTTGCTGACAGTGGCCAATCTTGGTTGCTTGAAAGAAGTACCCAACAGGTCACAATGGGGTGATTCACTCACTATTGTTCATTCTCAGTTCCCAACAGTAAGAGGTTACATTCCCCAAACGTACCTGACAATGGACCTATCCTCCAGAAGCTTATCCAATCCTTTCTTAAACCCAGCTATACTACTGGCGTTGACCTGACAACAAATTCCACAACATAATAGTGCATTGAATGAAGAAAATACTTCTGTTAGTTTCATGTAGTGTCCCCTAGTTCTAGTATTTTTTGAGACGGTAAATAACTGTTCCCTATTAGCTTGTTCCACACCATTCATGACTTTATAAACTTCTATCCTATCCCCTCCCAGTCATGTCTTCTCCAAGCTGAAGAGCCGCAGCCTCTTCAGCCTCTCTTCATACGGGAGTTCTAACCAATCTAGAAAAGAGTGTGACCTCAGCATAGGTCTCCAATAACAAGCAAACATACTAATACCCTCAGGGAAAACATATAAGTAGGAACTAAAGTAAGATAGTAAGTAAATAGGGACACCATAGTTATGTGAACCCAGGACTTTACCCCAAGTTGTTCTAGAGAGGGACTCTGAAGCAGCTCAGCTCACTGTTGTGAGTGGCTGATCGCTTTAGTAGCTGTGTGAGTGTCCCCACGTTAGATAAAAGGGTTTCAAAGGGGTTACTTGACTCCTTTTTAAACTATAGGCTGTAGGTGGGGCTCAGGCCTAGCTAACAGTATAAATTGGGATCTCCCCTGCAAGAGCCCCTTCTCAAGCAGAGAGAGCCCCAGGTGGAATGTGATCCAGGCAGAGTAAGCAGAGAGAGTTCAACTACAGGGGGTTAGCACTAGGCTGTAGAGAACCCAAGAAATCTACAACCTTGGAGTGCTAAAGAACATTTAAAAAGGAAATTAAGTTTATACAATGCCCCTGATCTATATAACTTTAGATTTAAGCCTAGTTAAGAGAAAAGATAAATAGGGAGATGCCGGTTGAAGTCCAGCAGCAGGGTGAGTTATCCAGTGTTTTGCACCCAGTGTAACATGTATGATTATTTTCCTCTTGGGGAGAGGTCATATGTGTGCAGTCAGTGCAAAGAGCTCCTGGCTCTCAGAGAGAGTTCAGTCTTTGGAGGCTAGAGGAGGAGCTGAGGCAGACTGAGACATTGATAGAGGAGACCTTCAGGGATGTAGTAGAGCAGTTCCACCTCTGTTCCTGCAGCCCACTGCACTGTTTTGGAGGATGAAGTCCTTGGGGAAGGACACACTTTATTATTACCTGGATGAAGGAGTAGGGGGGATGCTTATCAAATCTGCAGATGACACAAAACTGGGAGGGATAGATAACCTCTTAGAAGACAGAAACAAGATTCAAAACTATCTTGACAGGAGAGAAAGCTGGGCCAAAACTAACAAAATGAAATTCAGCAGAGAAAAATGTGAAGTTCTGCATTCAGGTAAGAAAAACCAAATGCACAAGTATAGGATGGGCGATACCTGGCTTGGCAGCAGTAGATGTGAAAAGGATCTAGGGGTTGTAGTTGATCAGAAGCTGAACATGAGTCAGCAGTGTGATGCAGCTGCTAAAAAGGCTAATGCAATTTAGGCTGCATTAACAGAAGTATAGTGTCCAAGAAGTAATAGTTTTGCTCTATTCTGTGCTGGTCAGACCTCATCTGGAGTACTGTGTCCAGTTCTGGGCACTGCATTTTAAGAGGACAATGACATATTAGAACGGGTTCAGAGGAGCGCGACAAAGATGGTACCGAGTCCGGAAACCAAGTCCTATGAGGGAAGGTTGAAGGAGCTGGGTATGTTTAGCCTGGGGAAGAGAATACTAAGGGGAGACAGGATAGCTGGCTTCAAATATGTGAAGGGCTGTCACATAGAAGATGGAGTAGACTTGTTCTCTGTTGCTCCTGAGGGCAAGACTAGAACCAATGTGCTCGAATTACAAGGAAGCAGACTTTGGCTAAACATTAGAAAGAACTTCCCAGTGGTAAGAGCTGTTTGACAGTGGAAGAAACTGCCTAGGGTGGAGGTGGGCTTTCCTTTGTTGGAGGTTTTCAAACTGAGGCTGGACGGCCATTTCTCAGGGATGCTGTAGCTATGAATTTTCTGCATTGAGCAGGGGGCTGGACTAGATGACCTCCGAGATACCTTCTAACTAGATTCTATTATTCTGTTCTATAAAAAATGGAAGATGGGACAAGTCACAAAGGAAAATTACAAACAAGTAGCCCAGACTTGTAGGGATGGTGTCAGGAAGGCAAAAGCACAGAATGAGCTGAGGCTAGCGAGGGATGCTAAGAAGAACAAAATTGGGGTTTTCGGGCATGTTAAGAAGTAAGAGGGGAAAAAAGAAAGCAGTAGGTCGGCTCAGGGGCGGATTGGGAAATCAAAGTGGCCCGGGAAAATATAGTGTTAGTGGCCCTGTGCCGGCGGCAAAGCCGCCGGCGCGCCGGAAATGGGCTAAGGGGGCGTGGCTTGGGGGCGTGGCTTGGGGTGGGCAGAGTGTACCAGATTTGGGGCCTATCGGAGCTGAGTCCCCAGACTCAGATCCTCAGCAGCCTGGCAGGGGTGAGC
>QEPC01012830.1:100423-113079 GCA_003113815.1 Sphenodon punctatus
CCTCCCCCTCCCCTCCAACCCAACCCAACCCTACAGGGGTCATGACCAACAATGTTTTGGGTTTGTTTGTTAAGAATAATTTTTAAAAAGACAGCATGACCGGCCCCCAGCCCGGCCCCCGGCCCACTGGGAATCCTCCCAGTGCATTCAATGGCCAATCCGCCCCTGGGTCGGCTGCTCGGTGAAGATGGTGAAATGTTAACAGGTGACAAAGAGAAGGCTGAACTACTCAACTCCTATTTTGGTTCCATCTTCTCCCAAAAGGGAAACTCTGTCCAACCTGGTAAAAGTAGTATGAATGATGAGGAAAAAGGATTGAAGCCCAGGATAAAGACTTGGTCAGAGAATACCTAGCTACTCTAAACGAGTTCAGGTTTTCGGGGCTAGATGAATTACATCCTAGGGTACTGAAGGAAGTTTCGGATGTATTTTCAGAACCACTGTCTATCATCTTTGAGAACTCATGGAGAACAGGTGAGATGCCGGAAGCCTGGAGATGGGCAAATGCTGTCACTATATTCAAAAAAGGAGGATCAGGGAAACTATAGACTGGTTAGCCTGACACTGATACCTGGAAAGATACTAGCAAAACTTATAAAGCAGTTAATCTTAAAGCATCTAGAAAATAATGTAGTGATTACTAGAAGTCAGCATAGATTTGTCCCAAATAACTCATGCCAAACTAATCTTATCTCCTTTTTTGATCGAGTTACTAGTTTAGTGGAGCATGGAAATGCCATGGACGTAATATATCTTGATTTCAGCAAACCATTTAACAAAGCCCCCCATGGTATTATTGTTGACAAGCTGGTAAAATGTGGTCTAGATGATAGGTGAACTAAATCCATCAAGTGGATTTACAGCTGGTTAAAGAACCGTACTCAGAGTGCTCATCAATGACTCCTCATCAATCTGGGAGGGAGGTGTTGAGCAGGGTGCTGCAAGGCTCTGTTCTGAGCCTGGTACTGCTCAGCATCTTTATTAGTGACTTGGATGAGGGAGTAATGGGAATGTTTATTAAATTTGCAGATGACACAAAACTGAGGGATAGCTAGCACCTTAGAAGACAGAAATAAAATTCAAAATTACTGTGATAACCCCGGCGGAGTTCTTTCAGGTGGTGAAGGGGCTGGTCAGTCCAGCCTCCTTCCACCTGGAAGTCGAGGTTTCCTAGGCCTGCTGTGATAGGTTTATTGATTTTTTTCGTGGATAAAATTGCTTGCATTCACCATGACTTTGCCACTACAATTTGACACAGTTGAGGAACCAGAGGCTATGAACCAGAGGCTATCAATTTCAGTCGGTGACCCCCTGCCGATGCAGGGGAAGTCCTGGGGGCTGTTAGGGCCACAATGTGTGACTTGGATCCTTGCCGGTCCTGGCTGGTTAAGGCTGCCAGGGAGATGTTGGGGCCGGTGCTGGCCTCCCTCAACACCTCCCTTGAGGAGGGCAGGGTTCCAGGGTCTCTTGAAGCTGTGATGTGACCCTTACTCAAAAAACCATCACTTGATGGAGATGCCCTTGCAAGCCACCGACCTGTCTCTAACCTTCCCTTTTTAGGGAAGGTTATTGAGTGGGTGGTGGCCCAGCAACTCCAGGACCATCTTGACCAGGTCGGTTTTCTGGATCTCTCGCAGTCTTGCGGACTGCTCTTGTGGCCTTGGCCGATGACCTGCACCATGCTTTAGATCAGGTACAGTTGACCCTTTTGGTCCCGTTAGATTTATCAGCTGCTTTCAATATCATTGAGCATGAGATGTTGATGACTTGTCTGCAGGATCGTGCCCAGGTGGGTGGGATTGTTCTTGAATGGTTGTGCTTGTTCCTGGTTAGAAGAACTCACCGTGTGGTTTTGGGTGACATCCTCTCCCCGGGATCTCATGTGTGGGGTCCTGCAGGGTTCCATTCTGTCCCTTCTCCTTTTCAATGTGTATATGCAGCCCTTGGGCAAGATCGTGAGAGGATCTGGAGTGTGCTGTCATCAATATGCTGACGACACCCAGCTCTACCTCTCGTTTTCAGCAGACTCGGGCCCTGCAGTCTCATTGCTTACTTGATGTCTGGCAGCTGTGGGGGACTGGATGAGGGCGAGCTGCCTGAAGCTGAATCCCAACAAGACGGAGGTGATACTGGTGGGGAGGACTGAGGGTTTGGAGGCCCCCACCAGTGATGGAGTGTGCTTTGTCTTGGTTCCTCAAGTTTTCAGTCTGGGGGTACTCCTCGATCCGCAGCTCTGCATGGATGTCTAAATCTGCTGTGCTTGATTTTTTTTTTTTTTTGTATTTAAAATGTTGAATTTTTTGTATTGCTCTAGTTATTATTATGTTAATTGTTTATTGACTTGGGGTTCCCTGTGCGGACTACAGCCCCAGATTGTGGATGTATTGTGTTGTAAGCCGCCTCGAGTCCTTCGGGAGAGAGGCGGGGTATAAATTAAAATGGAATGGAATGGAATGTCTAGGTGGCAGCTGTGGAAAGGAGTGCATTTACTAAATTACATCAGGTACGACGGTTACAGCCATATCTCTCGGACTGTGGCCTTGCTATGGGTACGGGCCGCCAAGAGCACATAACACCGGTGCTCCATTGCAACTGGAAAAAAGGGTAATGCAATTTTAGGCTGCATTATCAGAAGTATTGTTTCCAAGTCATGAGAAGTAATAGTTCCATTCTATTCTGTGCTGGTCAGACCTCATCTGGAGTTTTGTGTCCAGTTGTGGGCACCATACTTTAAGGACATCGACAAATTGGAACGGGTTCAGAGGAGGGTGACAAAAAAAGCTTAGACAAGAGAAGACTAAGGGGAGACATGATAGCGGTCTTCTACTACCCGAAGGGCTGTCTCAGAGGATGGCAAAGAATTGTTCTCTCTTGCCCCAGAAGGCAATAATGGGCTCAAATCACAAGAAAGCATATTTCAGTTAAACATTAGGAAGAACTTCCTAATGGTAAGAGCTGTTTGAGAGTGGAACAAATTGCCTAGGGAGGTAGTGGGTTCTCCTTCGCCTGAGGTTTTCAAACAGAGGCTGGCCAGCCATCTGTCAGGGATCAGGGACCTGGATCAAGGACTTGGTGCAGCAGCTTCAGAGAAAGAGCGTGCAATTGTCATTGGCAATTATACGAGACTATTGAAAACCTTATGCATGAAGAACAGTCAGTTACTGAGCATTACTCGCAGCATAGGAATGACAACAATTGGGATATCCTGTTGGGAAGATCAGAGGAAAGGGGAGAATGGTTAGAATTCAAGGAGTGAGTTACTTAATTTACAGCTTTTGTCAAAATAAGAATTCAGAGCATGTGAAGCAGATTTGGGCTGAATCACTTTCCTACTGGATCCAGGCACTTGCTTCTCACATTGTTACTCTTAAATAACCGTCTTGTGTAGCCTCAAGCAGGCACTCTCTCCACATGCACAGCAGGCTTACACTTTGGGACCCACTCCCTCTCTTGGAAGATTTTCCCGGAATGTCCACATGCCAATTCTTGGGCACACTGGGCCCTCCGATGCAGAGGATTACCCCTGCAAATATCTGCCAGCCCTGGAAACACTGCTAGCAGTAATCTCCTCACTACTTGCCCCCTCCCAAAACTTTCTACTTGCGTGTTTTATTTATTTTTCACATTTTTACCCCACCCTTCTCCATAGACTCAGGGTGGCTTACAACAATAAAAATATAAAATACGTTAATCTCTCACAACCCCAACATCATCCCAGTCCCCCTTTATCTCCACCTACCGCCCATCAGTTCTCTTTCCCAAACTGTCTTTCTAGGTGCTGGGGGAAGGAGCAGGGGTTTGGAATAGGGAGTTTCCCCTAAGTAAATACTGTTGAGGACAATTCAGGAAGACCAGGAGAGTCTTTCTAAAAAGTAAGCCATTATGCTTACAGTACGTCTTCCCCCTCTAGTGCATGCTCCTCTGGTTTGCTCAAAATGGTGACAAAAGGCATTTCTGATATACTTTTCTCAGTACTTTTCAGCTGCATTCCTCACATTGGGGAGCTCACGTATTTGCTCAGGATCTATTACTAGGTTGAGGTCCTACGATGCTGTTCCAGTAGTTTTGCATATGTTGTGCAAAACACATACAGCAACAAAGAACCATTCTTCCCCTTCACTCACTTCTCTAACAATTCCCTTTGCACTACACAGTGTCTGTGCCTACTCTCTGGTTCTACCACCTGCTTTGGGTGTCTGGTCTGCCTACCTTTCTCTCTCATCCCATCTCCTACTTGGTTCACCCTGTCTCCTACCTACCTCTATCTCTGCTCTCCACTCCCTCCCCCACTCACCCTGTCCCCTACCTACTCCCTTGGGCGCTACGCTATCCAAATAACACTACTCAAGTCTACTGCTCCCCCCCTTCCTCTCTAAGACATCTCTCCCTATCCAATCCCTATGGCATGCCGTCACACCCGCTCACCCATCCCCATCCCCTGCCTATCCACCTCCTTTTTTCTTGCTCTCTCAGAAACTGCCACTCCATCATCAAGAAAGCTGCCTTTATCCATGATCTCTTTTTCTCTCACTCCTTCCTAACCCTGAGTGGTTCTGTTCATTCCGGTTGGGGAGGTCCCAGCGGGTGGTGATGGGAGAGATTGCCTGTCGTCCCCTTGGGAACTCCCCTGTGGTGTCCTGCAGGTTTCAATCTTGTCTCCCCTCTTGTTCAATGTGTATCTGAGTCTGCTGGGCGAGATCGTTTGGAGTGAAGTGTCATTAGTAGGACACCTAGCCCTACCTCTCTTTTTCATCTGACGCAGGTCCTGCACTCTGTGTTTACCCAATGCTTGGCAGCTGTTGGGGACTGAATGAGGGTGAGATGACTGAAGTGATGGTGGTTGGCCAACCCTATGACTTGGAGGGGATTGGGATCCCTTGTCATTGAAGGCATATGGTCCCCGATGGTTACCCACGTTCACAGCCTTGGAGTGCTTCTGGACCCCTAGTTGCACCTGGATGGTCAGGCTGCAGTGGTGGCCAGGAGGCTTTTCACCAACTTCATCTGGTGAGGAGTCTGCAACCCTTTTTTTCTGATTCAGATCTGGCCACCATCATCTATTCCTTCATTACCTTAAGGCTAGATTGCTGCAATGTTCTCTATGTGGGGCTGCCCTTGAGGATTGTTTGGAAGCTGCAGCTGGTGAAGAATGCAGCAACCTGGCTCCTTTCAGGGGTGGGTTGCCACAAGCACATTGCACCTGTCTCTTTCAGTCTGCACTGGCTTCCTGTAGCTTTCCAAGCACAATTCAAGGTGCTGGCTTTGACCTTTAAAGCCAGTGGCTTGGGCCCCACATATCTGAAAGACCACCTTTCCTGCCATGTTCCACTGTAACACCAGCGGTCTGCCAGGAACACTCCCTTGTAGATACCACCTGCCAATCTTGTTCATACAACAAGGACCCACAGAAAGGCATTCTTGGTTGCTGCCCCAGTATTGTTCCCCCTGAGATTCACCAGAGTCCAAGCCTGAGCATATTCCAGAGGCAGCATAAAACTTTTATTTTTGTTAAAGCATTTGGCAGGTGGTGATAGGGGTTGTGGTGGGTTTAGGGTGCGGGTTTTTTGCTTTTTTTGAAAAAGGGATTTTTATTGTATTTTGTGTTTTTAATTATATAAGCCACCCTGAACCTTAGGGGAAGGGCAGGGTAGAAATGTAAATAAATAAATTAATAATAAATAAATAAATAAAATAACCCTTACTGAAAACTGGCTCCCCTCTCCCACTGTTACTGTAAATCCCACTGTCCCCTCCTTGGTGGCCTCACCTTCACCTCCTTGCCCTTCTCTGAAAACTGTAGAAGTATTGTCGACCTGTTCCTTGCCAAATCCTGCCACTTCCAACCCCTTACCGCTCCTCTTCCATTCCTTTTCTGCCTTTGAGGCTCAGTCCATCCACTTCTACGTCCTTCCCTTCCTGTTGGCATAATTATAGCTTACCACCCTCCAGGACTACTTTCCTCCTTCCTCTCCGACTTCAACGCGTGGTTTATTTTCTTCCTCTCTGATGACATACCTACTCTCATCTTGAGGACTTCAACATCCATGTTGACATCCCCTCTGAACCTGCTACTTCCTGCCTTCTCACACTATCCTCTTCCTTTGACTTCTGTCAGCCACTCCCTTGACCTTATCTTTTCCAAAAACTGTTCTGTTTCTGACCTCTCCTTTAACATCCTCCCCATCTCGAACCACCATTTTAGCTCTTTCTACATCTTCCACTCTTTCTTTTCCTCCTTGCCCAGACTTCAATTTATCAACCCTCAAACTTGCTTTCTCTCTCATTCCTTTTCCCTCTGACTGAAACATTCTCCAAATACAGACCTCTATGGGTTTCTTTTAAAAGCTAATTTAGGGAAACCAAGCCAGGCCATGGTCCCTTTAAGACCTGACTGGCCATCGCTTTGGCCTCACCTCTTTTGAAATGTATATCAAAGGAAGGCTGCAGAAGTCACTCTGGTCTGCTGTGAGCTGCTGAAGTCACTCAGAAAAAAACAGGCTGCAGCCTGGGAGTTAGCGCGAGTCCTGAAGCCCAAGGACCTTGGGGAGAAGGTATGAGGGGAGAGCTATGAGCCTAAAGAAGGAGCTCATACCCAATGTATATTCAAACTGTGAATAAAAAAATGTATATTCAGACTGTGAATGAATCTGATTTGGGCTGAAAGAGTGGTTTTGGAACTGAATCTGCGAGAGCTTATCCCAGTCAAGTAAGCCATTCATCATGGTGAAGCTAATACAGTTTGTGGTCCTGCAAGAACACAGCTTATTTGGTCTATGCAGGTAAACTAAAGACCCCGCCCCCCTTTGTAGAAGATTGCCAAGTGAAGCGCCCCAGCTATTGACTAATCTAGATGGAGATACAAGTGCAGAGTGCGCTCCATGTTTCTGTGCCTGATCTACAACATTTTTCTAGAAGGAAAACAAAGAGAAGCAGATCAGATGGAATTTCTTAGCTTGTCAGAGTGTTTCTACATGGTCTCTACAGCCTTGCTAAGGACATAGAAAGCAATAAAGCTCAGACTTGCTGCAAGTCATGAGGGCACCCGCATAACTCTGCTGGTAACAGCCCCAGGTTCTTCCCTGCCAGTGATGTTGTCAGCGGAGCACTCACAGTCTGCCAGCAGCATCCCTGAGTGGGAAAAGACCAAGGATACAGCTGAGAGACCGGAACTCCTTTTCTTACAGTGCTTCTGTGGGGATGGGGCTAGCCTGCTCCCCCTCAACAGTCGCTCAGTGGTGAACAAAATTCCCTTGCTTGCAGCACTTCAGTGTGGGGGTAGGGAAGCTGGTCCTACTACTCAGTAAACAGTTGATCAGCAGAGAACAGGCTAGCCTCGCTGGTAGCACTTCAGTGCAAGTAGGGCCATTCTACTCCCCACCAACCAGGCAGTGGGTAGGTATCAGGACAGCACTTTCTTCCTGGTCCTTTGGCAGCCCTGGGACTGGATTCGACATGGCACGTTGGCTGTGTGTAGATCCAATCTCAGGTCTGCTGCTTTGCTTTTTACTGGCGTGGCAGACGCAGGTTTGGCAAGCAGACAGTCTGTTTGTGTGTTCAAATATGCATAAAACATGGATATATAGGTGGCTAATAGAACATGTGGAAATACTGTTAGCATATGTGATCATCGCACACCATTGCAGCAAGTAAAAACATGGTTGGGTGGAAGCAAGAGCTAACATTTGCATTAGCTGATCCCATTCTAAGTAGGACAGCACAGCCAGCTCCAGGCAACAGACACATCAAATCACTGAGGCAGAACAGAGAACCTTTCAAGGACAAATTTTGCTGAACTTTTCCTCTCGGGACCTGCCAGAAACATTGGGTTTGACAGTTTCTCTGCAAGAGTGGACTGGACTGAGGGACTAATTCCATCTGAAAGCCCAGAGTCAACAAGGTCTAAGAGTAACTGTGGGGTGGCAGGCTGCCTCCTTCCGTGAACAAATCACTCTCCTATGCCTTTTCAACAGCTGCTTCAAAGGCTTCGATGGTGCATATGCCTTGTGTTTGTGTTTTCTCTGCACAGTGTTTCACCACCTGTAAGCAGGAGAAAGCACTTCCAATACTTCCTGGGCTGCTGTATCCCTTGCTTTCCCCTCTACCTTTGTGCAGTTACAAGCACCAAGATATAGTGAGCCTGATCCTAAACCCTGCAGATTATGCTTGTAGCCACGCACGTGCTTAGCCACGCACAAACCGCACAGATCCCTGTTGCGGGCACATTGTGTTCCGTGGAAACCGCGCATGCACAGGACCTACAGGGTTTGGGATCAGGCTTACTGTGTCCCAAGGCCAGTGTAACCAAGGTCACTGAATCGCTTGTTTCACCCCAAGGTAATCGCATATCTCTGATGATAAATTCCAAGTGTGTAAAAAGAGACCTGCTAACCCAGGAAGCCACACCCTTTTTGTGTTCAATTAATTAAATCCCCAGTGAACAAACGACTCTCCACATTGAGTAATCAAACCGAAACCATGATGCAATGCATAAGCACTTCCCTCCCCCCACCAAATGCTGATGGAAATAATGGGGATGTGTGACTGACAATATACTGTCATGGTTGTAAAAATGCAAAGAAGATACACCAGAAACAAAGTTGAAGACTTAGGTGCAATATGGCCACGGAATGAGAGTAGGGATCAGCAGAGATAGGGGGAAATGCAGAGATGGGGGGGAGGAGGAGAAGAAACAAGTATAAACTGCAATGAGATCTCTATATGGAATAATATACCCTTCATTCCCATCATTACACCTGTGCCCACGGCTCCTTGTTCCTTCTCACTGCACCCATTCCTCACTGCTCTCTTGTCATTCTATGACCTCTTCCTCTGTTTCCTATAGCCTTCTCTGTCACCCACAAAAGCCTCCACATTTCCCCTCCCCCACCTAGGGTTACTGTACCTCTCCTTTAAAAGAGGATACTTATGAAAAATACATGGTGCAGGGCTGCACTGATTCCAGTACAGCCCTGAACCATTTATTTTTTGTGTGTCCTCTTTTAAATGGTAGGTATGGTAACCTCTGCTTCCCAAGTAGACCACCCTTGGTTGACTCCCTGACACAGTAGATCCCATCTCCTTCAGTGAACTACAGGATGGAAACCACTGCCCTGTGCCTCTTCGGTATGCACAATAAGCTGAGTACTTACAAGAGCCGACGCTTCTGGGCTGGTTTCATCTGAATGAAGTCTGTCCACTCTGCGTTCATTATGTTGCTGTGACACAGAAAAGAAAAACAAGAAAAGGGCTAATGTCTTATAAGTGGAATAGATCTTAATAGACAGGAAAGGAATAGAGCAGGGACACTAGTTCTGAATCTGTCCATCTTAGAGAGAAGGTGTTTCCATCTGACTACATTAACCCTCTTTCACCTCTAAAAACCTACTGTATTAATCAGCTATTGGGGTATGATATACCTCAATTAAGTCACAGTTGAAAAATTTGATTTCAAGATGACTCCAGTTTAACATTAAAAAATTAAACTGTATTGTTTGTTTTGTTGAACAGAAATACAGGACAGCATAAAAGTTTTAGGGATCAATAGTACCCCAAACAACAGAACAAGGGGGGGAAGCAGCACAAGCACAATCACTGATGACACCCACCAAGTGAATGCTGAAACAAAACTAACTCCTGAATATAAATAAATATAACTTATTTGAATAATAAAGTAGTAAAAAAACAATCAGTAGATGTACAAATACTACACACAATTATTTAAAAAGTAAATATAGTAATACAATCCACCAATAAACAACAAACCCAACACAGTTTGGGTTGAAATCCCTTCTTCAGGGGCTAGGATGGGTGAAATTGTTCTTGAATGGTTCTGTTCCTTCCTGTCAGGGAGGACTTAGCGAGTGGTGCTGGGGGATTGTTCTTTGTCTCCCTAGGACTTCATGTGTGCAGTTCCGCAAGGTTCTATTCTGTCCCCTCTCCTGTTCAATGTGTACATGCAGCCCTTGGGCGAGGTCGTGAGGGGGTTTGGTGTTCAGTGTCATCAGTATGTGGATGACACCCAGCTCTACCTCTCATTTTCAGCTGACCCAGGCCCAGCAGTCTCGGTGCTAACTTTGTGTTTGATGGCTGTGGTGAGTAGTCTGAAGCTGAATCATGACAAGATGAAGGTGATGCTGGTGGGAGAGGCTGAGGGGCTGGTGACCCCCATCATTGATGGGGTTAGTCCCTCCTTGGTCTCTCAGGTTCGTAGTGTGGGGGTGCTCGACTCGTAGCTCCGCTTGGATGCCCAGATGGTGGCTGTGGCGAGGACCGCATTTTGTCAGCTATATCTGGTGTGGCGGCTTTGGCTGTATATCTCCAACTCCAACCTTGCCACCATCATCCATGCCTTCATTACCACAAGACTACTCTATTTATTTATTGCACTATTTATATACCCGCCCCCTCCTGCCACATGGCAGCTCAGGGCAGTGAACAATAATATATAAATCTCCAAACCATAACATGCAAAAATACAATAAATATAAAATCTTACATTACCCATAAATAACAGGACCCAAGAAAAGGAAAAACCCTTACCCTAAAAAGAACAGAAAAATAATAAGAAACCTCCCCCACTACCCATCCTCCTCACCAAATGCCTGGTGAAACAGCCAGTCTTACATTGTCTACGGAAGGAGGGGAGATCTGGAGAGAGGTGAATTTCCACCAGGAGGGAGTTCCATAACCACGGTGTGGCCACCGAGAATGCCCCCTCGAATGTCTCCACCTAGGAGATGACAAAGAGGGTGCTCCCAGATGACTGATCCAGGACACGGGGTGTGTGTGCGCGGTGGCCTCTGAGGTATACGGGGCTCAGGCCGAATAGGGCTTTAGAAAGGTAATAACCAACACTTTGAATCGGGCACGGAAGACATTAGACAGCCTGTGTAAAGCCTTATACAGCCTGGGCACTATCTATCTGGGCCTCACCCCCTGGATTCTGGATCAGCCCCTGCGGTCGACTGGGAGCACTCTTCTCTAAATGCCCTGAGTTTCTTGTGTGGGGACTATGGAGGGGGCATTCTCGGTGGCCGCTCCGCGGTTGTGGAACTTTCTCCTGGTGGTGGTTCGCCTGGCCCCAGAACGTCCCTCTTTTCAAAGGCAGTGCAAGACCTGGCTGTTTCGCCAGACTTTTGGTGGAGGAGATGGGTGGTGGGTGGGTTGGTTGGTGGAAATTTTTAGTTTCACCTATTGGTTAGCTGTTTTTATATTTAAATTTTATACTGCTTTTATGTTTTATATAATACTTGTGAGCTGCCCTGAGCTGCCATATGGCAGGAGGGGGTGGAATAATTGTCTATAATAAATAAATTAAATACAAATTAAAAATTCTGGTGGAAAAAAAAGAAAACAATAATATGACACAGGTAGTGTTTATATAACACAACACAGTAGTGTAACACAGTAGTATTGTATTTCAAATACAATAATATGACACAGGTAGTGTTATATAACACAGCACAGTAGTGTAACACAGTAGTATTGTATATAAAATACAATAATACATAATACAGGTAGTAGTGAGCCTAACACATGCCCTTTCCCCCTCCTGGGCCTCATCCCCCCTTGCCCATTCCCTGTAAGTCCCCACCACCTCCCCTTATCCAAACCTTGCACACCTAGACACTCCACAGCCCATTGTGGCCATTGTGCAGCCGGTGCAAGTCCCAAACCCCGCAAACCTGCCCGCTCCACATCCCCCAATCTCATCCGAATCCCATGCCTTCCCCAAAACCAATTACCTTTCTCCTGCTCCCTCTGGAACTGCCGCTCTTCTGTGGCTAAAGCCCCCTTCATCCATGATCTCTTCCTCTCTCGCCCTTTTCAACTCCTTGCTCTTACTGAAACCTGGATCTCACCCTGCAACTCTGTTACCCCAGCCACTCTATGCTCGGGGGGCCTTTCATTCTCTCACCGACCCCACCCTGAGGGCCAGGGGGGTGGCGTGGGTTTCCTCCTTGCCAAGCCCTGTCAATTCAAAACCGTTTCCCCTCCTCCCTCCCTCTCCCTCCCTTCCTTTGAGGCCCATTCTCTGAGTTTATACTCCCCCTACACCTTCGTGTAGGGCTGCTATGTGTAGGAGGGGCGGGGTAGAAATCTATTGAAATAATAAATAAATAAATAAATAAATATTCGTGTTGCTGTCATCTACCGCCCTCCAGGTTCCCTCTCCTCTTTTCTCCCAGACTTTGAATCCTGGTTCACCTTCTTCCTCTCTGATGATATCCCCCATCTCATTCTTGGTGATTTCAACATTCACGTCGACATGCCTTCCACGCCCTCTATCTCCCGCTTACTCTCCCTGACCTCCTTTGATCTCCGACTCTGGACCGACTCCCACACCCATACCGATGGCCATTCCCTCGACCTCATCTTTTCACAAAACTGTTCTCTTGCTGACCTCTCCTTTGATCCTTGCCCCAAATCTGATCACTTCCTTGCCTCCTTCAGCCTTTCCCACCAAGCCCCCTCCTCCTCCCCCTCTCCACGCCCCTTTCGCAATATGCAGGCCTTTACCCCCATGAAATTTGCCTCCTCTCTATCCCCCCACCTCGCCTCCGTTTTCTCCTCCTCCTCCCCTGACTCTGCCATCTCCGCTCTCAACACCTCTCTCCTCAACGCTTGACTCTCTTGCCCCCCTCTCTTCCTGCCCC
>QEPC01012830.1:118713-130855 GCA_003113815.1 Sphenodon punctatus
GATGGGTGAAATTGTTCTTGAATGGTTCTGTTCCTTCCTGTCAGGGAGGACTTAGCGAGTGGTGCTGGGGGATTGTTCTTTGTCTCCCTAGGACTTCATGTGTGCAGTTCCGCAAGGTTCTATTCTGTCCCCTCTCCTGTTCAATGTGTACATGCAGCCCTTGGGCGAGGTCGTGAGGGGGTTTGGTGTTCAGTGTCATCAGTATGTGGATGACACCCAGCTCTACCTCTCATTTTCAGCTGACCCAGGCCCAGCAGTCTCGGTGCTAACTTTGTGTTTGATGGCTGTGGTGAGTAGTCTGAAGCTGAATCATGACAAGATGAAGGTGATGCTGGTGGGAGAGGCTGAGGGGCTGGTGACCCCCATCATTGATGGGGTTAGTCCCTCCTTGGTCTCTCAGGTTCGTAGTGTGGGGGTGCTCGACTCGTAGCTCCGCTTGGATGCCCAGATGGTGGCTGTGGCGAGGACCGCATTTTGTCAGCTATATCTGGTGTGGCGGCTTTGGCTGTATATCTCCAACTCCAACCTTGCCACCATCATCCATGCCTTCATTACCACAAGACTACTCTATTTATTTATTGCACTATTTATATACCCGCCCCCTCCTGCCACATGGCAGCTCAGGGCAGTGAACAATAATATATAAATCTCCAAACCATAACATGCAAAAATACAATAAATATAAAATCTTACATTACCCATAAATAACAGGACCCAAGAAAAGGAAAAACCCTTACCCTAAAAAGAACAGAAAAATAATAAGAAACCTCCCCCACTACCCATCCTCCTCACCAAATGCCTGGTGAAACAGCCAGTCTTACATTGTCTACGGAAGGAGGGGAGATCTGGAGAGAGGTGAATTTCCACCAGGAGGGAGTTCCATAACCACGGTGTGGCCACCGAGAATGCCCCCTCGAATGTCTCCACCTAGGAGATGACAAAGAGGGTGCTCCCAGATGACTGATCCAGGACACGGGGTGTGTGTGCGCGGTGGCCTCTGAGGTATACGGGGCTCAGGCCGAATAGGGCTTTAGAAAGGTAATAACCAACACTTTGAATCGGGCACGGAAGACATTAGACAGCCTGTGTAAAGCCTTATACAGCCTGGGCACTATCTATCTGGGCCTCACCCCCTGGATTCTGGATCAGCCCCTGCGGTCGACTGGGAGCACTCTTCTCTAAATGCCCTGAGTTTCTTGTGTGGGGACTATGGAGGGGGCATTCTCGGTGGCCGCTCCGCGGTTGTGGAACTTTCTCCTGGTGGTGGTTCGCCTGGCCCCAGAACGTCCCTCTTTTCAAAGGCAGTGCAAGACCTGGCTGTTTCGCCAGACTTTTGGTGGAGGAGATGGGTGGTGGGTGGGTTGGTTGGTGGAAATTTTTAGTTTCACCTATTGGTTAGCTGTTTTTATATTTAAATTTTATACTGCTTTTATGTTTTATATAATACTTGTGAGCTGCCCTGAGCTGCCATATGGCAGGAGGGGGTGGAATAATTGTCTATAATAAATAAATTAAATACAAATTAAAAATTCTGGTGGAAAAAAAAGAAAACAATAATATGACACAGGTAGTGTTTATATAACACAACACAGTAGTGTAACACAGTAGTATTGTATTTCAAATACAATAATATGACACAGGTAGTGTTATATAACACAGCACAGTAGTGTAACACAGTAGTATTGTATATAAAATACAATAATACATAATACAGGTAGTAGTGAGCCTAACACATGCCCTTTCCCCCTCCTGGGCCTCATCCCCCCTTGCCCATTCCCTGTAAGTCCCCACCACCTCCCCTTATCCAAACCTTGCACACCTAGACACTCCACAGCCCATTGTGGCCATTGTGCAGCCGGTGCAAGTCCCAAACCCCGCAAACCTGCCCGCTCCACATCCCCCAATCTCATCCGAATCCCATGCCTTCCCCAAAACCAATTACCTTTCTCCTGCTCCCTCTGGAACCTGTCTCTTATACACATCTAGATGTGTATAAGAGACAGAGATTTATCAATACTTGGGTATTCTGTTTCAAGTCTCTGGGTAATGGATAATACAATCCCAAGCTGCTACAGACAAAGCAAACAAATCGGCGGCTGCTGTGGCTAAATATTTTAGATCTAGGGGTGGTTATTTGGTTTCACCTGCCTTTAGGGTTTTTGTGGCAAAATGTATTTCCCAGCTGTTGTATGGGGCGCAAGTGTGGGCAATAGATAGGCTTGAGAAGATAGAACCCGTTCAATCTAAATTTCTCAGGACGCTGCTGGCAGCGCCACGTTGTGTTCCAAACTGTATTTAAGGCTTGAATGTGGTATGCCAACTCTGGCAGCTAGGGCTTGGATCTTAGCAATTGGTTATTGATTGAAATTTCTTTTTCAAGAAAGGGCACCACTTTCCCAGCTAGCCTTTTATGATAAAAGATCTAACTCGTGGACCTCGAAGGTAGAATCAAAGATTCAGCTTTTGGGATTTTCTGCAGCTTCCCTTTTCCCCCTTGGTTTCCACGTTGCTAGGACGAAGTTAAAGCAGCATGTTTTAGACGTGGATTGTCAAGTTGATATTGCAGGTATCAATTCCACCCATTAACTCTGACTGGAAGAACCCAGCGGGTGGTTCTTGGGAACTGTTTTTCAACGTACTGAGACCTCTCTTGTGGAGTTCCGCAGGGTTCTGTTCTGTCCCCTCTCCTGTTCAACGTGTATATGCAACCGCTCAACGAGGTGATTAGGGGGTTCGGTGTATGGTGTCATCAATATGCTGACAACACCCAACTGTACCTCTCTTTTTCAACAGACCCAGGCCCGGCAGTCTCAGTGCTTACTCGGTGCCTGGCGGCTGTGAGGGATTGGATGAGGGCTAATCGACTGCGGCTGAATCCTGACAAGACGGAGGTGATGTTAGTGGGTAAGGTGATGGAATTGGCGGCCCCCATCATTGATGGGGTCTGTCCTCCATTGGCCTCCCAGGTACGGAGTCTAGGGATGCTCCTCGATGCGCAGCTCTGCCTGGATCTCCAGATGGAGGCTGTGGCGAGGAGTGCTTTCCGCCAGTTGCATCTGGTGCGACGGCTTCGGCCATTTGTTTCAGACTCTGACCTGGCCACAGTCATCCATGCTTTCATCACCTCTCGATTAGACTACTGTAATGTCATGTGGGGCTACCCATGGTGACGGCTCGGAAATTGCAGCTGGTGCAGAATGCGGCGGCCCGTCTCCTAGTGGGACTGGGCTGCCGGTGGTTTTCCGGGTCAGATTCAAGGTGGTGTTTTTAACTTATAAAGCCCTAAACAGTCTGGGCTCTGCCAGCTGCGAGACAACCTCACTTCCTGTGTCTTGGATCGACCCCTGCAGTCGTCCAGGGATGCCCTGCTCGGGGTCTCCCGAGTTTCTCAGGTGGCCACACAGGAGAGGGCGTTCTTGGTGGCTGCGCCACGCCTATGGAATTCCCTTCCGGTGGGGGCCCGGCTGACCCCAGACCTCCCCACTTTTCAGAAAAGCTGTAAGACCTGGCTGTTCTGCCAGGTGTTTGGAGGGGGAGAGGGGTGATGGGTGCGTGGGTTGTTTTTTCTATTTCCTCCTTTTTAATGTTTATTAATTGTTTTATTGTTGCAAGCTGCCCTGAGCTGTCTGTGGCAGGAGGGGGCGGAGTATAAGTTTTAAAAAATGAATAAATATATAAAATATCTGATGATTATGAATTTGGTACCAAAAATCATGTCCTATTTGGACTGTTTAACAAAGGTTATGGAGTGGAGAGTGCTAGCTTGCGCAAGATTTAATGCCTTCCCCTCGGCTCTCTGGGAGGGGCGGATAAAGGGGGTGCCATATCTCAGTGTCTCTGTATATGTTCAGCAAATGTGATTGAAACCATGCATCATATCATTCTGCACTGTGAATTGTACGGGATTTTTCAAAAATTATGGATTTATCCTGTCATAAAGAAATTCCCTGGAAGATCTAGGGATTTCGTTATATACCTTTTTATTATCTGACACAGTCCCCCAAATTACTCTGTTGGTGGCTAAATTTTTGCAGGCTAGCATGAAGAAGAGGCTGATCTGGTCTCAGGCCTCCGCTGCAAATGTCCTGGGAAGTAACTAGGAAAAGGAAATTTGTATGTAGTTTTGAGATTTGTGAATTACCAAATGATTGGTGATATTTCTTGTATATGTTTTACTGTACGGCTGTTTTTATTTTTGCAATGGCCTATGGCTATGCAAGAAAGAAAGGAAGAAAGATTCGCCCGCCAGTTACTGGCCTCTCTCTAATCTTCCCTTTTTAGGGGAAGACTATTGAACGGGTGGTGGCACATCAGCTCCAGGCCCATCTGGATGTTATCAGATTCCTGCACTCCTTTCGGTCTGGCTTTCGTCCTGGGCATGGCACAGAGACTGCTCTTGTGGTCTTGGTCGATGATCTACACTTGGAGTTCGACAGAGGGATTTCCACTCTGTCGATCCTATTAGATCTATCAGTGGCTTTTGACGCCTTTGACCACGATTGTTGATTCAACTGCAGGACCTGGCGGGGGTGTGCGGGACTGCTTGAGTGATTTTGTTACTTCCTGTCAGGGAGGTCTCAGTGGGTGGTGATGGGTGAATGCTCATCATCACCCCGTGATCTTCCTTACAGGGTCCTGTAGGGTTCCATTCTGTCTCCCCTGTTGGTTCAACGTGTATATCGGGGTGGGGAACCTTTTTTGCCTCAGGGGCCACATTGAAAATTAGTATGAGCTCTGAGGACCACATAGTGGTTGGGGGTGCTTAATTGGTGTATTCAAGAAAAGGAGTGCCCAGATCATGGATCTGTGCTGTGGATCTGACCCCTACCCTTGTATGCATGCCCTTGTCTCTGATTCAATATCGTGAGCTCAGTTTTACAGTGCTTGTGGGTAGAGACTGGATCCAGGGTCCAGATCCAGGCACTGGAAAGGGACCATATAATAACTTGCTGAGGGCCGCATTTGGACCCTGGCTCTGAGGTTCCCCATCCCTGTATATGAAACTGTTGGGTGAGATCATTTAGTGGTTTGAAGTGAGGTGCCATCAGTATGCTGATGACACCCAGTGCTACCTCTCTTTTTCATCCGACCCAGATGCTGCATTCTCAATATTTACCTGTTGCCTGGCTGCTGTGGGAGACTGGATGAGGATGAGCTGACAAAAGCTGAATCCTGACAAGACCGAGGTGATGATGGTTGGCAGGCCTTGTGACTTGGGGGGGGATTGGGACCCCAGTTATTGATGGTGTCCAACCCCCTACCTCAGGTTCACAGCCTTGGAGTGCTCCTGGATCCATTGCTGTGCCTGAATTTTCAGGTCATGACAGTGGCCAGGAGTGCTTTTCACCAACTCCATCTGGTGAGAAGGCTGTGGCCTTTTCTTTTGTATTCAGATCTGCCCGCTGTCATCCATGCCTTTGTTGCATCGAGGCTAGACTGCTGCAATGAGCTCTATGTGGGGCTGTCCTTGAAGAGTGTTTGGAAGCTGTAGCTGGTGCAGAAAGCAGCGGTCCATCTCCTTACGGGGATGGGTCGCCAGGAACGCACAACACCGGTGCTCCAGAATCTGCACTGGTTACCTATCATTTTCCAGACACAATTCAAGGTGCTGGTTTTGACGTTTAAAGTCCCAAACGTTTCACCTGGCCTACCATGTCCCATCACGCCCTCTGCAGTCAGCTGGGGATGCCTGCCTGAAGATGTCAGTTTGTAACTTGGCCTCCGCGATGAGGAGGGAGTTTTGGGCCACTGCTCCACAGCTGTTGAACTCCCTCCCCCAGGAGGTTTGTTTATGTCTGGGCTTGAGCCCTGTAGGAGGAGGCAGTGTAGAACAATTTTGTTCACAAGGGTGTTTGGCAGTGGAGGTTGGGTGGAGGTGGGGGGAGTTGGGAGGTAGTGGGGGTTGAGGTGGAGAGGGGTTGGGAAGGATGGTGTGGGGTATGGCGTGTTTATGTCTTGTTTTTATGGTCTTTGCTTTTATGGCTTTTCTGTTTTAATATTTTAAGCCGCCTTGGCTACCTTTGATGGGAAGGGTGGGGTAGAAAGTTTAAATAATAAATAAATAAACTGTCAGCTACATTCACACAAATACAGCAGTTAATTCCCAAAATGCTGTCTCTTCCCCCCACCCCTATGGAATTTGATTGTTACGAAGAAAAACAAAAAAAACCTTTGCTTAACGCATCTTGGGAATAGCACAAACACATATACTTTGCATATGAATGGTTGAGTGTTAACTTAGGTGATAACAAACTTTGGGTTATCCCTCTCTATTCATAGGCCAGGAAGATGACTTGGATGAAGACAAGGACAAGAGCCCAATGTAGTTAGCATAGATAAGCAAACAACATTAAGTAGCTGTTAACTTCATATGCAAACAGTTTCACAGGTTCAATAGGTGGCTGTCATGGTAACTAATGGAGGGGATTAAAATAACCCCTTTAGCCCAATACAATTTTTTTTTCAACACAACCTTGTAAGTAAAAATACCAGCAATGAAGCTTCACACTATGAAAGGATTAACTGCTGTGTAAAGATAATAAAGCAAACTTGTAAGTGGGTAACCAAGTTTTCCACTTAGGGCATAATTGACCCCCAAATCCACTTTACTAAAATTCTTCTATACATACAGAAAATGGAATATAACACAAAAAAGTGTGTTTGGGGTAAATATGACCCCATAATCATGGGTGTATAGTGTTTTAATTTCCCCATTTATTTTGTGTGTGTGTGTGTGTGTGTGTGTGTGTGTGTGTGTGTGTGTGTGTGTGTGCGCGCGCGCGCACGCACGCGCGTGTGTGAATCATACCCCATTAGTGTTCTAGTATTCAACTTAGATTTTTTAAAAATACAACTGTAGTTGCTAAAAAAGTTGTATGCATTTTTTTTGTACAACTCTCAGGGTACCAACCAACCCATAGGCAGACTACAGTTAAAAAAGAAACTACGTACTACCCAATAAGCCATACAAGTGTTTTACCTCTGATGCCCTAGCTATTAATTGTAAATGTACACCATAGGAATAATTGCAAGTTTACAGATTTTAATATCAAATGGTACTACTGAGATATCGCCTCTCCTCTGACCTCCTGTATAATACATGCCTTAGAAGAATGTGTAGACTTCACCAGAAGATTGCAAGTCATGGACAATCCATCCCACCCTGTAGCAATCTGTCCCTTCTTTAAATTCCCTCTTTATCAAAAACCTGTGCCTTATTTCAAATTTGAATATGTCTAGCTTTAACTTTCAGCCATTAGTTCTTGTTATGCCTTCCTCTAAGAATAAAAGAACTGCTGTACAGAATGAAATCCATGGTTCATATATCCCCACAGTCTATAGCAAAGGACAGTAGCAGATGTATCAAGCAAAGTGTACAAGAACAAGGCATGTGGAGTGATCCATCTCTGTTACTCATGCCCAGATTCTGGCAGTTGGAGATTTATTTATTTATTTATTTATATTTATTAGCCGCCCCCTCATGCCCATGGCATCTCGGGGTGGTGTACAACATAAAAGCAGTAAATAAAACAATAAAACACAACAAATAAAAACATTTAAAAACCCATCTAAACCCCCTCACTAGCCCCTCCAAACCTTTTATCCCATCCCCCCCCCTCCCCTCTTCTGAAGGCCTTGGAGAACAGTCAGATTTTACAAGCCTGGCGGAAGGCCAACAGACTCAGGGCAAGATGGGCTTCCTCTGGGAGGGAATTCCATAGTCGCAGCCTGGCCACCAAGAACGCCCTCTCCATAGTGGCCCCACACTTTACATGGGGGACCTCCAGGAAGGCGCCCCTGGCGGACCAAAGGGGATGCTCTGGGATGTGGAGAGTGAGGCGGTCCCTGTGCCAAAATGCCCTTGCCCTGACAAAAACTCCCCTCTGACCCCCGCTTCACTGAAACTGCAAGCCTGGCTCAGCCAAAGCCCAGGTCTCAACAAGCACCTGTTCAGGACTTCCTCATTCCTGGAATTCCTAAGGGGGGGGGACTCTACACCTAAGACAGGTGACGTGGGATGATTGAATCATAGGAGAGGGGCTGCTTGATTACAGCCTGGACAAATCAGAACGAAGGTCAAGGATGCCTTTAAAAGGACCAGCACAGGCCTTCTCTCTCTCTCTCTGGACTCACTGAAAGAGATTTCTAGCAGATGCTGATAGGCTGGTGACCTCCCTGCCTGGAGGCACACATGGACTATATGGCTTAACAGTAACTCTGGCCTTGCCAGAAGAAGAACTTGGACCCCATAGGAAAACCATCCCCTGTGGAGAACTGATCAGAACCAGTGAGTACTTGCTAGCTACATTTTATAGGAAGACGCTTTTCAAAAGGGCTACTATGTCCATACGACTGACTCTGATTGCTCAAAGGGTTATCACCCCCAGTTCTATGCTTTTATTCCTTTTTGTTATATGTACCAGTAAAGTCTAAGTTTTCTTTTTACCCTACTGGGTGTGTGTGTGTGTTATTGGCTGACCATTAAACACCTCCTTTGGGCCAGGTAGCCAAGCCTCACTACTAAAACAAGGAAAGAGGGAAAAATCTACCTATCTGACTAGGGGCCAACAGCTTTGGAACCAAGGGAAGCCTCCTGTGGGTAGCTCTGGGGATCTGCCTCCAACGCAGAGGAGGAAATCCCAGGAACAGAGTGCCAGGAAAGGGGAGTGCTCTTGGGAAGCTGTGGGGTTTATACCTTGTGCTGAGAGGTGTGAACACCCTCTGAATTACCCTCAGGTGGTGGCATACTAAGGGTTTTGGGGGTTTGCCAGCTGTGGGAACCCCTGGTCAGAGATTTGGAGAAACACAGTGAGGTGGCTGTCTCAGTGGTATAGCACCCCCCTACTGGCATTTCGCCACAGTCCCTGAGGTATGAGGGGCCAAGACCGTGTAGGGCTTTATAGGCCAAGACCAACACCTTAAATCTGGCTCAATACGCTATAGGCAGCCAGTGCAGTGTGCGGAGCACGGGGGTGATGTGTTCCCATCGGCCCGTTCCCGTCAGGAGATGAGCCGCTGCGTTCTGCACCAGCTGCAGCTGCTGAACCAGCAAGGGAAGCCCCACGTAAAGCACGTTACAGTAGTCTAGCCTCGAGGTAATGAAGGCATGGATGAGGATGGCCAGGTCGGGTCTGGAAATATATGGATGCAACCTCCGCACCAGATACAGCTGGTGGAAGGCCGCCTTGGCCACTACCTCCACCTGCCGATCTAGGTGGAGATCTGGGTCCAACAATACACCCAGACTCCTGTTGGGCTACGGGAGGGCGGACCCCCTCTACGAGGGGAGCCGACACCTCCCCTCACCCTACCCACTGCCATCACCTCCGTCTTATCAGAACTGAGCTTCAGTATGCTCTGCCGTAACCAATCCACCACGGCCTCTAAACATTGGGACAGCACCAAGACGGCAGGACCTGGGTCGGTTGAAAAGGAGAAGTAAAGCTGGGTGTCATCAGCATATTGGTAGCAACGCACACCAAACTCTCTCACTATCTCCCCCAAGGACTGCATATATACATTAAACAATAGTGGGGACAAAATGGAACCTTGTGGAATGCCACAATCCAGGGCCCAGGGGCTAGACGACTCAGCCCCCAGGACAACCCGTTGGCTTCTCCCCGAGAGGAACGACCAGAACCATCCAAGAACAGTCCCATCCAGACCCCCCCAGGGCTCGCAACCATCTCAACAGCAACCCACTGTCCACTGTATCAAAGGCGGCTGAGAGATCTAGCAGAACCAGAAGCGTTGAATGTCCTGCGTCCATCTCCCGGCGGAGATCGTCCACCAAGGTTACCAACGCCGTCTCTATGCCATAGCCGGAGCGGAAACCTGATTGAAATGGGTCAAGGAAACCGATGCTGTCAAGGTGAACTTGGAGCTGCAGTTCCACCACCCGTTCAATAACCTTTCCTTAAAAGGGAAGGTTAGAGACAGGTCGGTAACTGGTGAGTGCGTCCACATCCAAAGATGGCTTCATCAGCAGGAGGCGCTCCATGGCCTCCTTGAGACCAGGGCGCAAACCCCCCTGCCGAAGGGAGGCATTGATTACCCTCACCAGCACCATCCCTAAAGTCTCCCTGGAGGCTTTCACCAACCAGGACAGGCATGGATCTAGTTCACAGCTGGTGTCTCTAACAGACCCCAGGACATCCACAGCATCAGCTGGCGTCACTTCCTGAAACTCATCCCAAGAAGATGGACCAGACAAAGCCTCCATTTCCTTGCGCTCCACTTCCACTGCCCCTAATTCAGTGTTGAAGTTGTTCTGGATCCGAGCGATCTTGTCTGCAAAGTAGATGGTAAACTCCTCACAGCGGGCCTGGGACAAGTCCCCGTCCAAGTGGAGGGAGGCCGGACTGACCAGCCCCAGCACCACCCGGAACAACTCCGCTGGACGTGACTTTGCAGACGCTATGAGGGCGGCAAAGAACTCTTTATTTGCTGTGCTCACAGCCTCAACATAGGACCTCAAATGGGCCCTATGGAGAAGTCAGTCAGATTCAGCATGAGTTCCACGCCAGCGTCACTCTAGTCGCCTACCTGCCTGCTTCATACACTGCAGCCCCTCAGTAAACCAAGGGGCCCTGCGGTGATGAGACAGAGGTAGGAGACGACTCGGAGCCACCCTGTCAATGGCCTCCCCGAGCAAGACGTTCCAAGCAAGGACGAGTTCATCGACAGAGCGGCCGTCAGGATCGAAGGTTAACCCCCCCCAGGGCCTACTGGAACCGTTGAGGTTCCATCAGCCTCCGGGGGCGGACCAACCTAACTGGTCTAGTCCCCTTCTGGAGGTGGTGTGCTGAGAGACTGGCCTGTAGGAGGTAATGATCCGTCCATCACAGGGGCGTGACCCTCACATCCCCCACTACCGGTTCACCTGTCTCAAGACCAGAACAGACCACCAGGTCGAGGATGTGCCCTCCCACATGGGTTGGGCAGTTAACAACTTGGGACAAGTCCATGGTTGCCATGGCAGCCATGAACTCTCGCTGAAGTCCCCCAGGACCAAGGTCCTGGAAGAGTCCAACACCACCGCCGAGACCAGCTCTGCTAGAGCGGCAAGGGATGCCGCTGGACAGGAAGGGGCCAGTACACCAGCAGCACCCCTAAATTGCCCCCAGCCAAATCGAACACCACATGGAGGGCCTCGATCCCCGGAATCTTCTGGACTGGATACCTCCTAACAGGCCATGTCTCTCTAAAAATAATAGCTACACCACCTCCCTGACCCCCAGTGCGGAGCTGGTGCTGCACGGCATACCCAGCTGGAACGAGATCGGCCAGAATTGGCCCCGCCTCCTCATCCAGCCAGGTTTCTGTAATACATACAAGGTCCGCAGCCCCATCCAGAATCAGATCTTGGATTACTGGGGCCTTAAGAGGCACCTGAAAGAGGTGCAGGTTGCCATCCCCCCACTGGGGGGAAGGGAAGAGCCGGGTCCAAGCTCCATACGTAGGGGGCTGTTGCTGCTAAACGCGAGGTCTGTTGTCAACAAGGCCCCAATTATCTGGGATTTGATCTCGGATGGGGCCGTAGACTTCACGTGTATTACGGAGACCTGGTTGGACGAGCTGGCGGGTCCAACTTTGGCTGAGCTCGTTCCGTCCGGGTATGCCATGCAGCATCAGCCCCGCATGGATGGCCTGGGAGGTGGTGTAGCAATTATTTTTAGAGAGGACTCGCCTGTTAGGAGGTATCCAGTTCAGGAGATTGTGGGTATTGAGGCCCTTCACGTGGTGTTCGATTTGGCCAGGGGCAAGCTAGGGGTGCTGCTGGTATACCGGGCCCCTTCCTGTCCGGCGGCATCCCTTACTGCTCTAGCAGAGTTGGCCTCGGAGGTGGTGTTGGGCTCCTCTAGGACATTGGTTCTGGGGTACTTCAACGTCCACGCCGATGCCGGCCTTGTCGGGGCGGAGCGAGAATTCATGGCCGCCATGGCAACCATGGATTTGCCCCAGGAGGCTATCTGCCTGACCCACGTGGGGTCGACCTCGACCTAATCTTCGGTTCTGGCCTTGAGGCGGGGGGTCCGGTTGTGGGGGAGGTTACAGCAGTGCCCTTGTCATGGACGGACCATTATCTCCTTCGGGCCAATCTTCTAGCGCACCCTCTCCAAAAGGGGAAAGGATCAGTTAG
>QEPC01012830.1:132509-170433 GCA_003113815.1 Sphenodon punctatus
CTGGGGGTGATACTGGACGCAGACCTCCGCCTGGAGCAGCAGGTGGAGGCAGTCACTAAGGCTGCCTTCCGCCAGTTGTATCTGGTGCGTAGGCTGCGTCCGTTCGTCTCCGGCCCGGACCTGGCCACCCTCATCCATGCCTTCGTCACCTCGAGGCTGGACTACTGCAATGCGCTCTACGTGGGGCTTCCCTTGTTCCTGGTTCGGAGGCTGCAACTAGTGCGGAATGCGGCGGCTCATCTCCTTACGGGGACGGGTCTTCGGGAGCATATCACACCTGTGCTTCGGGCTCTGCACTGGTTGCCGATAGCGTGCCGAGCCAGGTTCAAGGTTTTGGTGTTAATCTATAAAGCCCTTCACGGTCTGGGCCCCTCGTACCTCAGGGACCACCTCGCCCTCCGCGCCCCAGAGCGGCTCCTTCAGTCTGCCGGGGGTGCCTTCTTGGAGGTCCCCCGTGTTAAGTGGGGGGCCACAATGGAGAGGGCATTCTCGGTGGCCGGGCTGCGCCTTTGGAACTCCCTTCCGGAGGAAGCCCACTGGCCTCAAGTCTGTTGACATTTCGGTGTAGTTGTAAAACCTGGCTGTTTGCCCAGGCCTTTGGGGAGGGTGGGGTAAGTTTTTTTTAGCTCCCCTACCTTATTTATTGTTTAAATTTAAGCCCGGGCCTGTTTTAATAATTTTATATTATGGTTATTATTGATGATGTTTAATTGTTTTTTATGAATTATATATTGTTGTTTTATTGTTGTAAGTTGCCCCGAGCTGTTCGCAGGAGGGGCGGGGTAGAAATCTATGAACTAAATAAATAAATAAAATTATTAGCCACGGATCTTGCATTTAGCAGCATCAGCTCCCCATTGTTGGACCTCAGACCCTGATCCTCCCTCATCTCCAGTGGCTGCATCCTCTGACTCAGGGCAGAGACAATTTGCCTTCACATCTATTCAGTGTTTGCCAGATGTTTGCCCGCAGCTTCAACACATGGTGTTGTCCAAGACATTGCAAGCCCACCGTGCAGGCCAGTGCGTGCTAGTAGGTACTAATGCAAGTCCACACATCCGCCTCCTATTTATTATGTTCACCCCAATCCAGGTCCACCAGCACCATAGAGTCACACTTAGTATGGCTGCTAGTGAGTGATCAGCTGTGAAGCAGCTACAAGAGAGAGTGGGGGCAAGAGAAGGTTCTTCCTGCACCCCCACTCTCTCCTCTCTTGCAATCACTTCACAGCTACTTGCTGCTCATGTGTCTGCAAGAGAGCGATCAAGAGATAGAGAGAAGGGATGTAGGAAGGACCTTCTCTTGAAGTCACCTGAGCAATACTGGAAGAGGAGAGCATGATGGAAAGAAGGGTCACGGCCAGTGAAGAAGCCTTCTCTGGCTGTGACTCCCCTTTTCATCAGAGAGGGAGAGGGAAAGTGCTGAGTGGCACCACTTGTTGCGGCTAACCCCAGCACATGAAATGTGGGCAGCGGGCTGCCCATTTATTAGCTCTACACACTAAAACATGTAGGGGGTGGGAGTGGGGGCTGCATGGATCAAACACTGATTCCAGCAGGCTAACTGTCCCATTACTAAACATTCCGTGTAGGCTAAATGATATCTAATCCCTTTTTGAACCCAAATTACACTACTGGCCGTCACAAGGTCCCATGGCAATGAATTCCACAAATTATGCATTTTGTGAAGGAGTATTTCCTTTTGTTTGTTTTAAACCTGCTACATGATCAGTTCATTGGGTGTTCCCTAGTTTTGAACAACAAAGAAAATTACACCTTTTTCTTCTCTCTGAAGATTTTGACTTTTCATCCTGATTAGGGATGAAAACAAGAGTCAAGATTTTGGAATCCAGTGTAGAAAATTTGGTAAATTTTGTGTAAGACAAGCCTAATAAGTATCAATGGATGAGCTGGTGACCAAGATTGACTCAAGAACATTCTACAAGCATTTGCAGTAACACAAGAGAAGAGCTGCTGTAATGTTGTACAACTGGGCAAAACCGAGCAGTGAAAGCTAGAGGCACAAAGAAAGTGTTAATGAATCATTAATACTTGTGAACATTTCCTAAAAGCAATAACTGTTCGTCTGCAGAATAATTCTCAGGACAGGGAAAGAAAGGCCACAGCTGGGGTCATTTAAACTATAGACTAACCTAAGCCCCTAAACCTTGGGCAGACAGACAGAAGGGATGATCTCAGCATTAATCAGTTCCTAGTTTCCATGATTTCATGATTCAAACATGTGCGTTGTGTGACTAATGGTGCATTAGTCTCAGCAGCAAACATTTCAGACACAGCAGGCTCCAAAGCACTCTGTGTTCGTAATAAAAGTAGGAGCAAACAAGAATTAATAAGGAGACTAATTCAATTCATGGTCCCATGGCAGAATCTTGGTAGAAAGTCTCAGGTGACACCCAGCAAGGAAGTTTCAGAGTAAAGTGGAGCACATGGGAGTGATATTTGCTCAAAGCTCTGAGTCTCAAAGGTAACTGGGAAGCAGACATTCTTGAAGGGAAGTACTTTGGACACTGGTTGTCTCAGGAAAGCATTCCCTTACCCAGTGACTCTTCCTGTGCTATTTGGGTATTTCTAGTGGTGTCCTCTCCCAATCTGTTCTGTAGCTGAGGCTCCTAGCTTCTTTTGCCAGCAAGAATTCTCTCCATCTGTGTTCACTTGTGCTCTTCTGTGCTATACTATGAAATGTCTCAATTCTTTTCCATTTTACTTTTATAGTTGTATATAAAGGTCACAACAGACTGGTGTGAACACAATCTGCACAACACAGATCAACAAACAGCCACCAGAAATTGTTCTCATCAAGCTCACTAGCTTGTACATGGTCAAATTATAACTTAGAAAGGTGACTGGTCTTAACGTACAAGTGATGGAGAATCTACTCCCTTCCTCTGCAGTTTATTCCAAAGGTTAAGCAACCTCATCATCACTGGTTAAAAAAGTATCCCTTATTTTTATTTTGTCCCTTAAATTAGAACAATTAGTTCCTATTGTGACTTTCTTTAGTACCCAATAATTTCTGTCTGTAACAGTACTTGAGTCACCTCTTAAGTTCCCCGTCCTCTCCTTTTTTAAAAAAAAGATTCAGCATCTCTCTCTCACTGTAAGGCTCATTTTTTCCAGCCTTCAAATTCTTATTGCAACTCTTTGCACCCTCTCCAATTTTCAACATAAAAGGCTTGTGGTGGGGCTGACCATAACTTGTGAGCTGGCCCCTTGCCAGCAGGGAGAAACTGGGTCCATTCCTGGCAGAGTTTGTCAACACTGAAGTTCACCAAAGTCTGAGTCTATGTGTCTTTTGTAAACATTTTTTATTTAGGCAGGCCTTTGGTGGTCTGGGGATGGGTGGGTAAAGTTTAATGGGGTTTTTTTGGTCTCTCTCTTAATGTACATTACTTGATTTTATTGTAAACCACCCAGAGCCAGCTTTTGTGGGATAGAAGGGATTCATTTTATTATTTGGACTTAAAACCAACTTATCCTGAAGGCTCAGGGTCAGTTCCAAACATAATCAAAATACAAAATATATGTAAATACCCTATAAAACACCACCCTTCCCACAGCTTATTTTCACCCACCAAATGTCTGGCAAAACAGGAAGGTCTTACACTGCTTTCTGGAAGGTAATCATCCATCCATGGTAACAGCATCTTTATGATGCTCCCAATCATCTGGTTTCCTGGTCAATCGAGAATATCAAGTCCAAAGTGTGACCAGTCAGGCCAGTTATGATCTGGGATTGAGCCATAGTTGTCATGGAGACTTCATCCCTAAAGAGCCAGCCTCAGCAGGCATGTTGAAGTCACTCAAGACAATAAATCTGGAAGTCTAACACCAGCTACAAGACCAACCCAATTAGCTCAGTCAGGGAGTCTGCCATGCAGCAGGAGTGGTCGATACACCACCAAAATCCACAATCTATCCCAAGCTTCAAGCACAGTGTAGACTGTACCATGATGTTGCTCAGCCTGATCTGCGGCAATGGGGTAGTGAGGGCTGGCCCTTTAAGGAGCCCGAAGACGAAACTGCTGATAGCTTGAGTGGGATCAGCAGAACCAGGATGTGGCTAGGCCAGCTCAGGAGCTGGGGATAAAGTAACAGGGAGCCCAATTAAGAGACAAGGACTAGCTGATAAGAGACATAGGGCTGGGGAGCCCCAAAAGAGGAGCTCTGCCTGACAAGAGCTGGCCCAGAGGAGCAGCTTGGCCTGACACGACACGGCAGGACAGCAGACAGGAGGTTGGGGACCTCACTGAATGGACTAGGCTTGGCCAGGGAGCTTTCTGAGCAGGTACATCAGGACTGCACGTATGGACTGTGTTGATGTGGGCTAAAGGGATATGAAAATGGTAATAAAGTGACTTGTGAAGATTCCGTGCAGGCAATCCTTATTGGGACGGCTGGGAAGCTGAAGAAATCCCACATAGGGGTGCGCTGTTACATGGACACACTCCATACTGGATAAGTTTATGCATCAGGTCACCAATGTTCCATCTCCCCAACCCTCGATCCTAGGCTGATGCTGTACATAGTACCTGGCCAGCAACCTCAGGACAAACAATGGCCAGTTCTCCATAATACATGCAAGGTCAGCAGCTTCTTCATGAATATGGTCAAGGATGACTGATGTTTTATTTACCATTCACCTTGTATTAAACAGCAGCAGAGAGAGATCAGTGTCTCCACTAGTCTTCACCCCTACACAACTGTGGGGAGTAGGGGCGAAGGTACAGGACACAAGGGGTACACTGGAGACAAACCACTCAAGCCTGACTCTAGAATCAGCAAGGTAGTGTCAAGAAACAATCCCTCAGGATCGTATAGGGCAGATAGGATTAACAATCCCCAGCCTGGATCATCATAGGGCACTGGGAGGCACGCACACCTTAACGCTGGCACAAGCCACGAACACACAGGGCTAGGAGAAGGTGAGGGAGTGCGGGGGGGTGGGAACGTGAGGATAGGGGAATGCCACCCCAGGAAGGGGGGAGACGGGCAGGACACGCACACCTGGACGGTCACAGAAGTGATACACGAGGACACCCACAAGAAAACACACTTACCTGATCCATGATACTCTCGTTCGTTGGAACACTCACCCACTCAGTCACTACAGGTACACGCACTCACTCCAATCTCACAAGTCACCAGGTCAATCCACACAGCAAGCAAGGGGCCAGTCTCATGGGCATGGAGGCACCGATCACCAGTGGGGCTAGGGCGGTAGTGAGCTGCCTTTATACTCCGGGCCCAAGCGGCGTTGAAGGCGCTCTGAGCGCCATGGGGCTGGAGCAGGGGGCGCGGCTTCCACTGCTGGCAGTGCATTCCTGGCCCCGCCCCCAGACACAACGTGCGGCCTTAGGGGAGGTGCCTGGTCAGGGGAGGCATCTCTGTCTGCGTGTTGCGGGGGTGTCGACGCTGCGGATGCTGGTGTGTCGGTTTGGAAGGGCACCGGGGTCCGTGCCAGGGGGCTCTGGGCTGGTTGTAGTTCCTCGTGTCGGGTGAGTGAGGGCTTCCATGCATCCCCATGCCCCCGCCCTCCTAGGCTTCCCCGTTGCAACCCTCACAGTACCCCCCCCCCCAAGGTCGACGGGCAAACACGGGACGTGGTTTCAGGGGGTAGCAGGTGTGAAAAAGACGCACTAGTTGCGGGGCATGCACGTTCGCTGCCTCCTCCCATGGTTGTTCTGAGGGATCGTACCCCTTCCAGTTGATGAGGTAGTAGAGGCGGCTGTGATGACAGCGGGAGTCAAGGATCCATCGGACTTCATATTCCTCTGAAGCTACGGCTGGAGCGGAGTCTAGAGCAACATCACCGGCGGGGCCCTGTGCTGGTTTGAGAAGTGATACATGGAAGGCGGGTGGATATGTTAATGACGGGGCAGTTGGACTGTATAAGCAACATCATTTATTTTGCGCAGGATGGGGAAGGGTTCCATGTATCAGTAATCCAGCTTGGCGGACGGTCGTTTTGACGGATAATGCCAGCAATCGATCCAGACCCAATCCCCGGTGTGGTACTCCGGTGTCGATCTGCATTCTTTTTGTATTGTTGGCCTGCTTGTTGAAGCATGGTTTGGCTCGGGGCTGGTTGTGGCTCCTCGTGTCGGGTGAGTGAGGGCTTCCGTGTGCCCCCATGCCCCCGCCCCCTAGGCTTCCCTGTAGAAACCCTCACAACAACCCAAGGAAGGGGTAGAGCAGCACATGGTAACAGGCACCACTTGTTGTTCTCTGTGCCAACAGTCAAATTTTTCTTCACCCCGACTTGTCATACATTCCTTTGTCCATCATGGTGCCAAGAAGCTGCCCACTTTCTCCCCTCCAGCGCCAGATCACTACAGTCCTGTCACCAGAGCTGACAATCACCATGAACCCAGTAGTCTCCTACAGGTCTGGGTGGACAGAGGATATTTCCCAAGCCTGGCATCCCTGAAGGAAAGCTGACCAGGAAGGCAGGTGGAGAACAACCCCATCCCCTCCCACTCACATCTATTATCATGCCTCTCGCGTATCACAGAATCTTAGAGTTGGAAGGGATCTCGAGGGTCATCTAGCCCAACCACCTGGCTGGATGCAGGATGACTACAGCTATAAACTTCCTGACAGATGACTGTCCAGCCTATTTTTGAAAATCTTCACCAATGGAGAGCCTACAGCATCCCTAGGCAGCTTGTTCCATCTCACCTGTTGCTTTGATCATGTTCAGCACCTCCCCTCCTCCCTCCACTGGCTCCCTCTACCTGAACACATTCCGCACAATTCCCTTGTCATTACCTTCAAGGATCTTCATCCCTCCTCGTCCCTCCCCACCTCTCTGTGCTTGTTTCATTGAGACCTCTCACCTGCAGCTCAAAACCACACTATCCTGGTTGTTGAAGGCAGCACTGGGGTCATGGTATCTTTGACAGGCATTGTTAATGCTTCCTTTATGGAGCGGAACATGCCCCTTCGTAACAAATATACAGCGGTCCATTCCCTTCTCAAATAATTTCTTGACACTGGAGTGCTTGCCATTATTGCCCAGTTGCTAATCTACCTTTCTTAGGGATGATGATTGAAAGTTCTGCATTCGTGTATAGACATTTGAGATCCCAAGCAGTGCTCTTCTGCTGATTTACATTGGACCTTTCTGTAAAGCTGCTAGTTTCTAACCCATTGCACAGACCCCCATTCTTTGTACTCCTCTGTAGGATTTCCTGTGGTCCTCTAGCTGTTTTTTAAAAATTTGTGCAAACGTTTGCTCTGTTATGATGTTTTTAAATAGTTTCAATGCAGCCTACAGGCATTTTACACAAGTAATTATAGAAGTATGGAGCACCTCTATAGTTAAGGTGAGTTGATTCTGTTAAAATCACAATAATTCTACTCTTCATAAAACGGAGACATTTTATCCTATCAGTTTGCAAGTTTGTAGGAAGGATTGCTTGGGTGAAGGGTGGAATCTATCCAAATATTATGCAAATTGGATGCACAACAAAAAAGTTATAATGATTTGAAAATTGGAGGTAGATTTGTTTTTTATGCCTTTTGTGATTGTTTCTCTGAAGTGTGTGTTTTAAAGTTGTCAGTGTCAACATGTAGAGGTGTTAGAAAATTCAAGTATGCATTCTAGGTTCTTGCCTTGGTTTATAATTTGAAAATTGGTTGTGTAGTTTTTAAGTTCTGAGGCTTTGTAGTTCCCATGTTATCCAATGGAGAGTCAGTCAGTTTTTTCAGCTATGTCAGGATTTCCTAAGCTTGACGGAAAGAAACTAACGCTGGGACCCAGCCAGCAGGTGATAGAGAAGATGATGGCTGATCCCAGACCCCAGCAGCTTGAAAGCCACTTCCTCTCTCCTCCCTCTCCTAACCTCACTGTCTTACTTTCTTAGTCCTAGACCTTTTTTACATGGCCCCTGCAGAGTGAGGGGTTCGTGGGCGCACCGGTGCGTGCGTGGTGGGTGGGCGGGGCGCGCACATGGCCACACACACATCCCCACTCATGGAGCAACCGCCGTTTTCCCTGGTTGATTCATGCGTGTTGATGAGTGGGGGGTGCGTGGGGACGCGTTAGGTGGGAGTGTGCACCCCCCCACTCACTGCACACGCCCATGCTGCATCCTTCACACACAGATTTCTGCGCGTTCATGAGTGGGAGAGGCTCGTGTAAAAAGGGCCGTAGTCTACTTTAGCTGAAATGGTGTTGGAGGGAGTTGTGATTCTGGAGCAGGGAGTACATAGAAGAACAGTGTGAATGAGCAGTTTGTTTACACACAACCGTTTACTGCCTGGTAAGAACCAAAGCTATGAATACAATCCTCACCTGCTGAAATCAGTAGCAAAATGTCAATTGAATGGTGAAAAATGTTAAAATATTGTAAAATGCCTGCACTGATTCCTCCTCACACAGAACAGAGCCAGCCTGAGCTCCTTGACTCTGCTGGTGGAGTTCCCATTCCCTAGGGTTTTGCGGACTCTCCCTGTGCTGGGGAATACTGTGGGAGGGAGTGGTGATCCTGCGGCAGTTCTTAGAGCAGTTTGTTTACACACAGCAGGTAAATAGTTATGAGACATGCTTTAATCTTTGCCGAACCAGGATTCCTCTTTTGTATTTATTACCTCTTCAAAAAAACTTTAGTTTAAAAATCTAGTTAAGGCACCATTACTATCTACTCAGACTTTAACATGCTAGCAAATTAACTGTTAGGGCATAATACTAATCTACTACTAATATTCCTACCAACCTGAGCAACATCAAACTGCTATTTATACTATAAACCAAAGTTTCACTAACACAACATTGCAAACTAATTCTAAAATCAGCAACCAAACATTAAACCATATAGATAAACCTAGATCACTCAAATCGTAAGTAAAACAATGCTAATCAACACTTATCCAAACATTCATGTATGTCTTAACTGAAATTAAAGAAACCAAATACCACAGAGAATACATTTGCATACGTTTTACAATATTTTTATGGAGTTCGACTTTTAATTTCAGTTAAGATGTCCACGAATTTTTGGACGAGTGTTGATCTACCTACCTGAGTAGCGAGAGGAGGGTAGACCCCATCAGTGATATGGGACTCCTCCCCACCCCCCACCCCCAGTCCACAGGGCCAGCCAACCATCATCACCTCAGTCTTGTCTGGATTCAGCTTCAGATGGTTCACCGACATCCAGTCCCCAGTGGCAGCCAGGCACTGGATAAGCACCGAGACTGCAAGGCCTGGGTCGGATGAAAAGGATATGTAGATTTGGGTGTCATCTGCATATTGAAGACAGTGCACCACAAATCTATGCACAATCTCACCCAGGAGCCTTAGATACACCTTGAACAGGAGGGGAGACAGGATGGAACCCTGCAGGACCCCATAAGAGAAGGGGGTAGAAGAACTATCACCCATCACCACCTTCTGAAACCTCCCTGACAGGAATGAATGGAACCGCTCTAGAGCCGTCCCACAAACCCTTGCCAGGTCCCGTAGCTCTGTCAACAATACCTCATGGTCAACTGTATCAAAGGCTGCTGAAAGATCTAAAAAGATCAACATGGTACAATATCCCTGCAATCTCTCGGTGAAGATCATCAACCAATGCCACAAATGCAATCTCAGTGCTATACCCAGGACGAAAGTTGGACTGACTTCGGTCCAGGAATCCGATTGCATTGAGATGTCCCTTCACCTGCCTGGCAACCACCTGTTCAATAACCTTCCCTATAAAGGTGATATAGGGAAGGTTATATTGACTTTTCCTTGGGCAACAGCTGCCCAAGGAGTCAGCATCAAGTGATGGCTTTTTAATCAGGGGCTGAACTACCGCCATCTTGAGTGTTTCCACCTGAAGGGAGGCACTGATGATCTCAGACATCAAAGACCCCAGTCTCTCACGGCTGGCTTTCACCAACCAAGACAGGTGAGGATCTAATTTACAACTGGTTGCCCACATTGCCCCAAAGATATCGTTCACCTTGGTGGGTGACACTAGCTGAAACTGATCCAAATAAACAGGACAAGATTGCGCCTCCACAGCCCCAAACTTCAACTCAGCCAAAGAACAAACAGTCTCCAAGTCGAGGTGAATACGAGTGATTTTGTCTGCAAAGTAGGTATTAAATTCCTCACAGCGGGCAGAAGATAACTCAACCACAAGACAGACACAGCCAGGATTCACTAGGCTGTTCATCGCCCGGAACAGCTCCATTGGGCAGGACTTTGCAGATGCTATAGTAGTGGAGAGGAGGGCAGTCCTCACCGCCACTTTGCACCCCCAACCCGAGGCTGATGCTACACAGAGTACCCAGCTGGCCCGACATAGGTCCAGCAGCATCATCCAGCCAGGTCACTGTGATACAAGCAAGATCAGTGGCTTCATCCTGAATAAGATCAAATATGACGGCTGCTTTATTCACCACTGACCATGCATTAAGCAACAGCAGCGACAGATCAAGGTCCCCACTTGATTTAACCCCTATATATCCCGAGACAGGAGCGGAGAGGGACAGGGGAACAGACATCAGTTGCCTCCCCCTGTATCCATAAGATCTTAACCTCTGCTCCCTGCCATACCTCCCTCTGCCCAACACATGACCCAAATAGGCTGCCCCTGAACTCCCCTCCCTGGAGCAAATCCACTCCCAAACTTGTTTGGGGCTGGCAGTGTTCTCAGCAGGGAAAGTGTCCCAATTGCAAATTTTCAGGAAGGGGAGGGGAGAGTAGGAGGGAGGGACCAGACTCAGATGATTTATTTATTTTGTTACATTTATTAGCCGCCCGCTCATGCCCATGGCATCTCGGGGTGGCTCACAACATCAAAGCAACGATTTAAAACAACAATTTAACACAAAAATTTAAAACATCTAAAATAAAATCTACCTAAAAAACCCTTCCCTCATTTTTTAACCCATCCCCCTCCCCTCCTCCAAAGGCCTGGGAGAACAGCCAGGTCTTACAAGCCCGGCGGAAGGCCAGCAAACTTGGGCCCAGATGGGCTTCCTTCCCGAGGGAGTTCCATAAATGCGGCCCGGCCACCGAGAACGCCCTCTCCATTGTGGCCCCCCGCTTTACACGGGGGACCTCCAAGAAGGCGCCCCCGGCAGACCGAAGGGGCCGCCCTGGGGTGTGGGGGGCGAGGCGGTTCCTGAGATATCCTTGTCCAAGACCGTGTAGGGCTTTATAGGCCAAGGCCAACACCGTGAATCTGGCTCAGTACGTTATAGGCAGCCAGTGCAGCGTGCAGAGCACAGGAGTAATATGCTCCCGCCGACTCATCCCTGTCAGGAGACGAGCTGCTGCGTTCTGCACTAGCTGCAACCTCCGAGCCAGTGTCAAGGGAAGCCCCACGTACAGCGCGTTACAGTAGTCCAGCCTTGAGGTGATAAGGCATGGATGAGAGTGGCCAGGTCGGGTCTGGAGATATATGGACGCAGCCTCTGCACCAGATACAGCTGGCAGAAGGCAGCCTTCGCCACCATCTCCACCTGCTTATCTAGGCGGAGACCCGCGTCCAATAACACCCCCAGATTCCAAACTTGCTGGGCTACGGGAGGGCGGACCCCCTCTACGAGCGAAGCCGACACCTCCCTCGCCCTTCCCACCGCCATCACCTCTGTCTTATCAGGATTGAGCTTCAGTCTGCTCTGCCATAACCAATCCGCCACGGCCTCCAAACACTGGGAGAATACTGAGACGGGAGGACCTGGGTCAGTTGAAAAAGAGAGGTAAAGCGGGTGTCATCAGCATATTGGTGGCAATGCACAACAAACCCTCTCACTATCTCCCCCAAGGGCTGTATATAAACATTAAATAATAACGGAGACAGAATTGAACCTTGCGGAACACCACAATCCAGGGCCCAGGGGCTGGAACACTCAGCCCCCAGGACAACCCGCTGGCTTCTCCTCGAGAGGAATGATCAGAACCATCCAAGTACAGTCCCGTCCAGACCCCCCAGGGCTCGCAAACGTCTCAGCAGCAGCCCATGGTCCACTGTATCAAAGGCAGCCGAGAGATCTAGCAGGACCAGAAATGCTGAACTTCCTGCATCCATCTCCCGGCGGAGATCGTCCACCAAGGCCACCAAGACCATCTCTGTACCGTAGCTGGGGCGGAACCCCAATTGAAATGAGTCAAGGAAACCGACTCTGTCCAGATGAGCCTGGAGCTGCAGTGCCACTGCCCGTTCAAGAATATCTTAGCATTCTATTGACTAGCAGGAGTCAGCAACCAATAGAATGCTGAAAAGACGTGCTAAGCCCACCTCTTCCCTTCAGCTCTCCCCCCTCCCATCTGGAGTGCAACAGTCTAGCTGCCCCTCAGTCTCCACCCGCAGCCCCATATCTCCCAGTCCCAGGCTCCCCGCAGATTTACTACTGCCCCCTCACCCCTCCATTCCCCAGCTTCAGTGTTGACCCCAACCTGCAGAGTAAGAGGATTAGGACTGAAAGACCAATGCAAAGTGTGCGGGCATGGAGCCTAAGTTGGAATAAAGCACAGTATGTGAGACAGTACAACATCTTTATGGCTTACATGGCTCACGAGTTAAGGCCAGAGCCTTAACTAGCAATTTCCAATACTTTTTAGAGCATGAGTAAATTTGCAAGAGTCTTAACTAGGATTATAAACTGGAGGGTTTTTTAATTATTAAATTATTTATTGATTTTGATTTACATTATTAATTATTAATAATTATAAGCATTTACATGCTCTCCCAATTCAAAGAGGCTCAGGGCACTACAGAGTAGGTCAGCTATATTTATCTCTTAGACAAGATTCTGTGTTGCACTCACGATTCAATCAATAAAGGATCCTCCTGAGGGTTCCAGAACTAGGTGTTCGAAGTCAAATCTTCTATACATCATAGTTATCCGTGTATCACATTCGAATTAGACTTTTATTCCATCACTCTAATGGTAACTGAAATCACCCTTCATATTGTGTTTTCTGGTTTTGCAGTCTCTCTCATCATTTCACAATCACTGTCACCATCCTGATCAGGTAGTTGAAAATATCCTCACTGCTATATTCTTTCTATTTAGAAATGGAATTAACTAGATCAGGGATGGGGAACCTTAGGCCTGGGAGGGGTCAAATGCGGCCCATGGCAAGTTTTTATTTGGCCCCTTTCCAGTTCCTGGATCTGGCCCCAGTTCCTACCCCGAAGCACTGAAAAACTGACCTCAGGGTAAAGGAACAGAGATGAGGGCATGCACACAAGCATAGAGGACAGACCCATGGCACAGATCTATGATTAGACCTTCCTTTTCTTGAGCACACACTTTAAAGCACCCCCACCCCCAACATCTATGTAGCTCTCAGAGCTTGTACTAATTTTCAACGTGGCCCCCAAGAGGGAAAAAGTTCCCCACCTCTGAACTAGATGATCCTTGAGGTCCCTTCCAACCCTACCATTCTATGATCCACAGAAATACTGTGGTACGTTTTGTTTAATTTAAAGTTTTTACCTTATTTCATAGAATCTTGGAGCTGGAAGGTACCTTGAGGGTTATCTAGTCTGCTTGGATGCAGGAGGACTACAGCTACAACACTGACCCCATACTTTCTTTATTCTATAATGCCATTCTGCCACCAGTATGACTTACTCCCACATTCATGTATATTTTGTACCCTGGTATACTATGATCATTATTTAGAGTTTCTGAAATGACTATATCAATATCCTTTTTTAATGCCAGGCATTCTACTTCACCTATTTAATCTTTAGACTTAATCTTGTTTCGTACAAGCTCCGCCCTATACTTTACCAACTTCTTTCTAGCCCTCTTTATTAGGTGAAGTAGAGTTTCTTCTGGAATAACTTCTCAAAGGATATATCGGCTTCAACCTTGTGCTCTTCTATACCTGTTGGCTTTTGCTAGTTCAGTTTAAATTTTTCTCTGCCATCTTTTTAATTTCATGCGCCAGCAATCTAGTTCTAGTTTGACATAGGCAGAACCTGTATAGACTCATCCTGTATAGACTCATCCTTTCCCAAAGATTTGATAGTTGATAATAAACATAAACCCCGTCCTTTCTACACCATCATCTCATCAATGCATTGAGACACTAAAGACATCTAGTGACTGAGAAAGAGCCCAAAGACCAGATTCTCAAGGCAGGACACCCAAGAATGGTTCTTATATGTCTGCACTAGAACATGGCTGGATGAATCTAAGGTGGTTGCGTACTCTACCTCCTTATATGGACTAACACTGAGCATGTGTGAAATTGTGAGGAGATTAAAAGGATACTGATAGGATAGCTGATACTGCTGGACACTAAATTCTGCCATGGAAACTATGTTGGTAAAACCAATCAAACCGTATGTAAATAAATGAACTCACACAGGAAAAAATGGTTATGGACAAGGACACTGAATCAACTGTGGGTGTTTACTTCTCCCAGAGTGAAGACTTTTTCTGATCTCTCAGTCCTTTTCCTTGAAAAGACAGGCCTGAGAACTAAAATTCATAGCTCTAGTTGATACTAAAAAATGGATTAAACAAAATTTTGGGCTTCATAATCCATTATAGAAATCTGTAAGTAACAGAGAGTCTAATGTTTATATCCATACTTCTTGTTTTCCCTTCGTTGTGTATAGAAGTATTTAAATGCTAACTATGTTTCTCCCTAGAACTGTTTTTGTACAGCCCTCTCACATCTGATAAGTATGTATGTGTATCAACACTTGTCCTGAATTTGCTCAGTCTGCAGTTCTGACTTTTACATGTTTGAGGAAGGGTCCTATGTGGCCCAAAAACTTGGACACACTCATCAATAGAAGTTGGCCCCATAAAAGATATTGTCTGAACTACTTTGTGCCCTGCCTCCCAGGAAGTTGTTCATGGCATTCATGACTCTATCAGGCCCACTTGAAGAAGAATAGCAAGTGTTTCACAGAATGTCACCATAGAAATCTTGGACTTCAGCTTCTGAACAGCCTAAATTTAGCCTTAAGGATCACACTCCTACAATTCCCTGTGCCGTTTGTGCTCACATCTCATGAGTAGGCCTGAAACAACAAATCGCAGTGAATGCTGTTTCTGTCAGAAACAGATCATTCACCTTCATTAGTGCGACGTAGAAACTTACAGGCTTTTCCACTGTTTTTGCAATTTGTCATTATTTTTCGTGGGTTTAACAAAACAACTACAGGGCCGATCGCAAGCCCCGTGTGCACCCCCACACATCCCAGGGGGCTGTGGAGATGTAAAAGTGCCAGCTAAGTGCCAGAAAGTGATTTAAGCGTGCCATAAAACTGCCAGAAAGTGACAAAATTCACAGGAAATGACAGAAAATCATAGGCACCAATGTCAATAATGGCGGAAGCATGGAATCAGTGGAGATTGATGAGGCACTGATGAACACTCGCAAGTGCTCCCAAAAGGTCGGTATTTCCCTGTGGAAGAACACTTGCTCTTGTGAGGGTTAGCACAGGGAAATGGGGAAGGGATGAACTCACGGACCTGGTTACCCCACTCACACCCCACAAACAGGACTCCTGCAAAGAAGGCGGGACACAATTACCCTGCAGAAAAAGTCCCCTCAGGTTGACATGTGGCCCTATTAGTTCCCAAGGGAACAGGGCCGTCTCATCACAGGGGTGATCAGTACAATGTGTGTGCAGCCTTCTGCCCACTTGCAGGGGGAGTAACTCCCTGCCCGTAACCACACACCCCACCCACACAGTGCCCAAAGAAATATCACCTGGTGGGGGGTATCTGTGCCGGAGGGGGGAAGCACCACACAGGATGGGGGAATCGGAGGGGGACAGCCCTAGCCCCCACAAGGGAGGAAAGCACGGAGGGGGCCCCAGGGACAAACACCCGGTTGTGCAGCACGCCCGCTTCTCACTCCCCACCCTCACTCACTCAATACAAGCTTTCCTCGCACTCTCCTTTCACCCGCCTTGCACTCGCCTTCCACTCGCAACTGGTCTCGCACTCGCAGGTTCCTTCGCCTGAGGACAACGCTCCACACCACTCTCCAGGGCCAGCTTCACAGAGGACTGATCGCCGGCGGGGAGGCATGGCCCGCTCTGGCCTTAAGAGGCCCTAGCCACGCCCCTGCTGAGCGTGCAAGCGCGCCGACCTCCGTAGCGTTCCTGGTGGCCCCGCCCCCTTTTTCCCCGTGGTCTCTGTATTCGGCGGTGAGGAAACCTGACCCCCGCTGCTGCAGGCGGGGCCTGGCTCCGCGGGGGTGATTGCAGTCGGGGGGTTGCCTTTTGTCTCCGGGCCCCCCCTCTGAGCATCTCTGGCTACCCTGTGGGGGGGGGCCACTGGGGCCCGACCCCTGTTGTTCCTAACAGCACCCCCTCTCCAGGGTCCTCGTCTGCGCCAAGGGTTTTGTCCAATTTTTGGTTTGGAGGGATGCCGGAGGTGGAATGCTCTGAGCAACTGAGGGGCATGAATGGAGGAGGCAGGTTCCCACGAGCGGTCAGCAAGTCCATATCCTTTCCAGTCTACAAGATAAAACAACTTGCCTCTCTTCCATTTGGAATCCAGGAGGGCACGGACTTCGTATTCGGGTTCTCCTTGGATTTCACACACGGGTTCTGGAGGTTCTGCTTCAGGGAAAAGAGGGGGGTAGTAGGGCTTAAGTAGCGACACATGGAATACCGGATGGATGCGTAGTGTAGGGGGGAGCGTTACACGGTATACTACCGGGTTGATTTGTTTTTCAATGCTAAAAGGTCCCATATATCGGTTATCCAGCTTTGCCGACGGGCGAAGGGAGGGGTAGTGGCGTCGGTCCACCCACACCTTGTCCCCTACTTGGTACTGAAGGGAAGGTTTTCGATGGAGGTCCGCGGTTTTTTTATATTGTTGCCTGGCCTCTTGCAAGGTCTTTTGAGCATGCTTATGATAGCAGTGTAGGCGTTGGATCATTGCTCCTGCGGCGGGTACGTCGGTTGCAGGTTCATCTGACAAGGTGAGTCGAGGGTGGAAACCGTTGGATACAAAAAAGGGGGAGGTTCCCAGAGCTGCGTGAGGGGCATTGTTGAATGCGAATTCCGCAAGGGCGAGATAGGAGACCCAGTCTTCCTGTAAATAATCGACGTAGCAACGGAGGTACTGTTCTAGCGTTTGATTCGCCCGTTCTACCTGCCCATTGGCTTGTGGGCGATAGGCCGTCGTAGGGGCGAGACGGGTTCCCACGGCGGAAAATAGGGCCCGCCAGAATCGGGCAACGAATTGAGGACCACGGTCCGAAACAAGGGTACAAGGGAGACCATGGTGTTTTACTACGTGTTGTAGAAAGAGCTGGGCGGTCTGCCGTGCCGAGGGGAGATTCTTACAGGGAACAAAATGACCCATCTTTGTGAATTGATCCACAATTACGAAGATGGCTGTATATCCTTGTGAGGGGGGTAGTTCTACGATAAAGTCTACGTTCACTCTTTGCCAGGGTCCTCGTGGCAGGGGACCTAACTGCAATAGTCCTACGGGTTTCCTTCGGGGTACCTTGGTGCGACAGCAAGTAGGGCAACCTTGCACATAGCTTTTGACATCCCGTCTGATGGTGGGCCACCAAAAATGTCTTTGAAGCAGTTGTAGAGTACGGCCTTGACCGGGGTGTCCGGCCATGGGGGCATCGTGATGGGCCCAGAGAATTTTTTGGCGTGCACGACGAGGTACCACGATCACCCCCTGCCGCATAGGTAATCCCGTAGCGGAAGAGGAAGCTAAGTCTTGTGTGGCCGGGTCTTGTGCGGCCCACTCTTTCAATTGTTGCGTGCTGATGCTCCCGGCCATGAAGGCTCGTTGGTCGAGGATAACTTCTCCGCGCCCGTTAAGCTCGGTGGGGCCTTCTTGACATCGGGAAAGGGCATCTGCCACGGTATTTAGTTCCCCCGGTCGGTAGACGATTCGAAAGTCGAAGTGTGCAAAGAAGAGTGCCCACCGTGCGTGGCGGGCATTTTGAATCCTGGCGGTTTGGAGGAATACCAAGTTTTTGTGGTCTGTGATGACCTGTACTGGATATCGGGCCCCTTCCAGAAAATGGCGCCATGCCTCGAAGGCGGCGCGTATCGCCAGGAGTTCCCGATCCAGAATGGTATAGTTTCGCTCCGCTGCCGTCAGTTGTCGAGAGTAAAATGCACAGGGTAATGGTTTTTGTTCCGATACCACCGGCTGAGAGAGCACAGCTCCCAGCGCAACACTGGAAGCGTCTGTTTCCACGACAAAGGGTTTGGAGAAGTCAGGGTGCCGCAGGATAGGAGCAACTGTGAAGGTTGCTTTTAACTGCTCAAAGGCGGTCTGCTGAGCTGGGCCCCAAATGTACGGTTGCCCCTTTTTTAAAAGGGTGGTCAAGGGTGCGGTTAGATCCGCATACTGCGGAATATATTGTCTATAATAGTTCGCGCTTCCTAGAAAGCGTTGAAGAGGTTTGACAGCTTGTGGGGCCGGCCACAAGCGGATGGCTTCTACCTTTGCAGGGTCCATGTTGATCCCTTTAGCCGAGATTACGAATCCCAAGAAGGGAACTTCCGTTTGGTGAAACGCGCACTTCTCCCTTTTACAATATAACCGATATTGGCGCAATCGCTGGAGGACGATCCGTACATGCTGTATATGTTGGTGGAGGTCTGAGGAGAAAACAAGAATGTCGTCTAGATAGGCGACGACAAATTGGTCGAGGATGTCACGGAAGATATCGTTTATTAAATGCTGAAATGCAGCAGGTGCATTAGCAAGACCATAGGGCATGACCAGATATTCAAAGTGCCCATATCTGGTGCGAAACGCGGTCTTCCACTCGTCGCCTTCTTTTACACGGAGCAGGTTGTACGCCCCGCGTAAGTCAAGTTTTGTAAAAAGGGTGGCTCCTTGGAGCCGGTGCAACAGTTCGGGGATCAGGGGGAGAGGGTACCTATTCTTTACCGTGATGGCGTTAAGCCCTCTGTAATCAATGCACGGCCTTAGTCCCCCATCCTTTTTGGGAACAAAGAAAAGGGGAGCCCCCCCAGGGGAGGTTGAAGGGCGAATAAACCCCTTGGCGAGGTTTTCGTCGATGTATTCTTTTAACGTCTGCAGCTCGGGTTCCGATAGGGCATAAATCCGTCCATAGGGTGGTACCGTGTTGGGTAGCAAGGAAATGGAGCAATCGTAGGGGCGGTGTGGGGGGAGTTCCAGCGCTTGTTGTTTACGAAATACATCTTCTAGGTCGTGGTACATGGGGGGTAACATCGAAGGTTCCGGGGCGGCGGCGGTTGTTCCCAAGACATGACTGCCGTGTTGAAATGAAGGTGGCTGGCAGCAAGATTGGCAAAAAGGGGAGGAAAAGGACAACTTCTTTTTTTCCCAGTCGATCGAGGGGTTGTGTTGTCGCAACCAGGCAATGCCCAACACCACTGGAAAGGCAGGGGTACTGACGGCATCCAATATTAGTGTTTCTCGATGGTGCCCCATCCAACACTCAAGACCAGGGGTGCTATGGGTCACTGGGCCCGAGATCAACGGGGACCCATCAATAGCAAAAATTGCCTCGGGGTTCGATTTGGGTATCAAGGGAATTCCATATTTCTGCGTAATGCCTACATCAATGAAGTTTCCCGAGGCCCCGGAGTCCACAAGGGCCAGGAGGACTACCGTCTTCGTGGCCTGGATCTGGAGCATTATCGGGACTCGGAATTGATCCCCATGCAGCGCTTTTATGGTCATCTGCTTGGGTTTCGTAGAGGGGTATTGGGGTTTCTTTACCGAGGTGCCCCCTGCCCACCTCGGCCCCGGTCGTTTCCCGAGCCCCGACGACTAGGGGGCAGTTGGGGGCAGGAACTGGTGAAATGGCCCGCTAGGCCGCAGTAGTAACATAATCTCCCTACCCGCCGTCGTTCTTTTTCTTGCTCATCAAGGGGGCCTCGTGCTGCACCGATCTGCATTGGTTCTGTTTCCTCGCCCTTCGCAGTTCCTACTCCCATCGGGGGGTTGCGGGGAACCCACAGTCGGGCCGAGTCTTGGCGGCGTTCTCGCCGTCGCTCGGTCAGTCTTTCATCTATCTGGCAGGAGAGATTGACGAGTTCTCCCCATTTTGCGGGAGTTCCTGTTAGCGCCAGCTGGTCTTTAACGTCGTCGTTCAGGCCCTTGCGAAACAGGACCTTTAATACTTCGTCTGCCCACCCCAGTTCCACTGCCAGTTGCTGGAAGCGTGTAACATACTCCAAGAGGGGGCCCTTGCCTTGCCTCAGGGTCATAATGGCCGCCTCTGCGTCCCGTCTGCGATGAGGGTAGTCAAACAGGAACTGAAATTCCTGCAGAAACCCTTCCAGGTCTCGCAAGAGGGGGCTATTCTTAAGAAGGAGGGGTGTGGCCCAATCCAAGGCAAGGCCCTCCAAGTGCCCTATGATAAAGGCCACTTTAGCTGCATCCGAGGCATACATTCGGGGCTGCATCTGGAACGCCAACTTACATAAGGCCAAAAACCCTTGAAAGGACCTTCTGTCCCCTCCGAACTTCTGGATAGGGGGATGTCGTGGCTCCCTCCCCGGGCTTTCTGCTGCCGCGGCAGCTGGCGGGAGGAGGGGCCCAACCAAGGGTGCCTCACCTTCATCGGGTATCTCTATGCCCCCCATCGCTCCCTGCTCCTTCAAATCTTTTAATTCCAACGCCAAGGTTTGGATGGCTCGCCCCATGTCGGCTACCTGTTGAGCCAGGTCCATGGTCCCGGCCGGCGATACTGTGAGGGTTAGCACAGGGAAATGGGGAAGGGATGAACTCACGGACCTGGTTACCCCACTCACACCCCACAAACAGGACTCCTGCAAAGAAGGCGGGACACAATTACCCTGCAGAAAAAGTCCCCTCAGGTTGACATGTGGCCCTATTAGTTCCCAAGGGAACAGGGCCGTCTCATCACAGGGGTGATCAGTACAATGTGTGTGCAGCCTTCTGCCCACTTGCAGGGGGAGTAACTCCCTGCCCGTAACCACACACCCCACCCACACAGTGCCCAAAGAAATATCACCTGGTGGGGGGTATCTGTGCCGGAGGGGGGAAGCACCACACAGGATGGGGGAATCGGAGGGGGACAGCCCTAGCCCCCACAAGGGAGGAAAGCACGGAGGGGGCCCCAGGGACAAACACCCGGTTGTGCAGCACGCCCGCTTCTCACTCCCCACCCTCACTCACTCAATACAAACTTTCCTCGCACTCTCCTTTCACCCGCCTTACACTCGCCTTCCACTCGCAACTGGTCTCGCACTCGCAAGTTCCTTCGCCTGAGGACAACGCTCCACACCACTCTCCAGGGCCAGCTTCACAGAGGACTGATCGCCGGCGGGGAGGCATGGCCCGCTCTGGCCTTAAGAGGCCCTAGCCACGCCCCTGCTGAGCGTGCAAGCGCGCCGACCTCCGTAGCGTTCCTGGTGGCCCCGCCCCCTTTTTCCCCGTGGTCTCTGTATTCGGCGGTGAGGAAACCTGACCCCCGCTGCTGCAGGCGGGGCCTGGCTCCGCGGGGGTGATTGCAGTCGGGGGGTTGCCTTTTGTCTCCGGGCCCCCCCTCTGAGCATCTCTGGCTACCCTGTGGGGGGGGGCCACTGGGGCCCGACCCCTGTTGTTCCTAACAGCTCTCATCTCATCCCTTCTCATAAGAACAGATGTCTCCTTCACATCTGGCGGGCATCAGAGTCCTCCTAGCTATCACAGCCTAGTTGTCTATATTCATATCAATCCAGTTTTCCCCAACACTAATAGTGCCTTGCTCTTCTTATTAGTTGTGGTTTGCTCTCCCAGAGGGCTGTCCTCGGTGAGAAAGGAGATTTCTAATCACAATGTTGTGTTGTATAAAGTCAAATGCCTATCAACAATTACCTTTATCAACTACATTCAGTGAAGTTGTGAGTTCTTAATGGGGATGGATCACTCCTCATAGAATTTCAGATACTTCCTATGAAGCACCCATTAATACTGTTGCAAATTGGATGCTGGGCTAGTTGGCCATTGGTCTAAACTTAGCATGGTAGCTCTATGTTCTAAAGAAACCAAACGGCATTTCTGGGCATCTAATAATCAGACTTTTCTATTGACTATTTATACAAGTAATGCTTAAAGCTACTGTGACAGTGATTAGAAAAATAAATATTTCTATTTTATCAGTGCATTTATTCTGTACGATTTTATAGTTTTCATTAGTCTAGAGAGACTGTGTGGTTGCGGTGTTGGAAACTGATCCAGTAAAACATACCATCTGCACTACTTCACCTCCAGCTATAGTTTTTGTTGTTACTTCCCCCGTATGCATGGGTCCTTAACATAAGAACAGGAAGAGGAACACATACAAATATTTCTGTGAGGATTGGGCATGGTATCCAAAAGTGCTTTAAAATTATTCCTTGAAAAGGACTAGATCTAAATATGGTATCACTTTAAGAAACAGCTCCTGCTCAGTGTTCCTAGAAATAACATCAGCTTCAAAATATGTGACACTTGCTATATTCAAAATTATTCCTAACAGAATGTCTTTGAAAGTCTTCCAGGAGAACTCAGTTGTTCTTTAGAATCTACCAGCCCTATCTGAATTTTAAAAGTTGCTGCTGTTTTATATTGAGATTCATTCCACATCTGACCTGTGTTCAGCCCCATAGAATGGGTTTACTCTGAAGACTACACCATCTGTAGCATTTGCAAAAGCTATTGTTTTAAGCTCTGGTAGCACACTGCTGGGATGCCCTGCTTGCTTACCCTCACTCACTACAAATACATTTTTGTTTCATTCTACTTTGCTGCCTTCGTTCATTATAAATCAGAATAAAGACTTTACTGTAATGCTCTTGTGCCAAACAGAAGATCAAGTTCCTGGAGAATCTAATCTTTTGTTAATAATGCTGACAAATCACAGGAGTATTATTTATGCAAATTATTCTAATCTTATAAAACCCTGCTCTGATTATTTGAGCATTTGTGCTCACACATGCACACAGACACTGTCTAGGAGAAGCCAGAATCACTCCTGTATGTGGGGGCAGCTCAGCTGGAGAGGGGATTTATTCAGGGTATCCCACTGTTGCCTTACTCCAACCATTTTGCCTTGATTACGTAAGTATATTCTTGTGAAGGAAAACAGATGCTTATTAATGGATGCTGCCCAGGAGACAGATTGAATCTGTACATCTTCCAGTTAAGATTATTATTATTATAAACATTTATATAGCACCAGTCATGTACCTGGTGCTGTACAGATGCGTCTGCTTGGTTTGGTTACAATCAGGTTGGTTGCAGCAGTCTGCAGAGGAGGGCAGACAGTAAGTATATGGGAAATGACTAGCAGGCATTGGGAAAGGCGGCGAGGAAAAAGTGGGTCTTGAGGAGGGATCTGAAGGAGCGGAGGGAGGGGGCAAGGCGAATGTGGGTAGGGAGGGAGTTCCAGGCATGGGGGACAGCGAGGGAAAAGGGTCGAAGGCAGTTAGGTGAGCAGGAGAAACGAGGGAGAGAGGGAGGGGACAGAGGGAGAGCGCGTGCAGGACTGCGTAGGGAGATTAGGTCCGAGAGGTAAGGGAGAGCTTGGTCGTGGAGTGTTTTGAACGTGAATACCAGGAGTTTAAAGAGGATACGTTCAGGAAGGGGGAGCCAGTGAAGAGAGAAGAGGAGAGGCTGCACATGGTTGAATGAATGACCTTGGCAGCAGAGTTTTGGATTGCGATAAGGGGGGACAGGTGAGAGCGAGGGAGGCCAGCAAGGAGGAGGTTGCAGTAATCGAGGCGAGAGATAACCATGGCATGAACAAGGGTTTTGGCCGAGGAGGTAGAGAGAAAGGGGCGGATCCGAGCAATGTTATGGAGGGCGAATCGGCAGGATTTGGCAACAGAGTCAATGTAAGGTTTAAAAGAGAGGTGCGTGTCAAAGATGAAGCCCAAGCTACGGGCTTGGAGAACAGGATGGATGGTGACTCCATCGATGCAGATGGGCAGGTTAGAGGGAGAGGAAGAGGAGGGAGGAAAAATGAGGAGTTCGGTCTTGGCCATGTTGAGCTTGAGTTGACGTCGGGACATCCAGGCGGAGATATCAGAGAGGCAGTTGACGAGGCGTGAGTGGACAGAAGAGGAGAGAGAGGGGGTAGAAAGATAGAGTTGGGTGTCATCAGCGTAGAGATGATATTGGAATCCGTGGGAGGCAATAATTTTGCCAAGGGACACCCCTTTATAGGTTGTTCTGACTGGCTCTAGTTTTCCCTGCCAGAACATGGATTCTGGGACATTGTGTTACTGGTGTTTCTGCTACCAAGGACCCTCAGCTAATGATGCAAAATAGACAGGCATTGGACTAAATTTATATTGCATTCTAAACGCTTCCATGGCAGAGAGAAGATGAAGCTGTCCATAAAATAGGATGTTTTCCTAACTGTTTAGTTGTAAGACCCCATTTTGAGAATTAAATACAACCCTGAGACTCCAGACATAAAAAAAACACATGCAAAGTCTATCAAACTTTCCACAGACTACTGAACTACAGAACTAAAATTCAAAATTTGTAAGCCATCACTAAAACCTATCTGCGAAACTACCTCACTCCCCAGGTTCTGGATCGAGCCCTGCGGTCGTCGGGGGGGTGGGGCTCCTTGAGGTTCCCCGGGTATCCCGGGGGGCTATGATGGAGAGGGCGTTCTTGGTGGCCGCACTGCTGCTGTGGAACTCCCTTCCAGTGGAGACCCAGGTGAGGTGGCCCCGGACCTCCCTTCGTTTCAGCACCAATGTAAAACCTGGCTGCTCTGCCTGGTGTTCAGCGAGGGAAAGGGGTTGGGAGGGGTTGTATTTTACTATTAATGTTTCATGGATGTTTTATGAGGATTGTAAGCCACCCTGAGCTGCTTGGGCAGGATAGGGCAGGATATAAAAACTTAAAAATAAATAAATAAAATAAAATATGGCACTGTACCTGAGGACTGTAAGGTAGCAATTGTAACCCATTTTTTAAAAAAGGCACCAGAGGACACTACAGACTGGTGAGCCTGAAATTGGGTCTGGGCAAACTGGTGTACGCCGCTGTGAAGAACAGAATCTTGATTTTCAGAAAGCATTTTATAAAGTCCCTCATGAGAGATGCTTGAGGAAACTTAAGTAGTCATAGAATAGGAGGCAGTATCCTGTTATTGATCAGTAGCTGGTTAAAGGATAGAGAACAAAGCATAGGACTAAAAAGTCAGTTTTCACAATGGGGAGAATTAATTATTATTATTATTATTATAAACATTTATATAGCACCGGTCATGTACCTGGCGCTGTACAGAACAAAGACATAGACGCGGTCCCTGCCTGTGGCTTACAATCTAAAAGACAAGGAGGGGGAGACAGGGAGAGGGGACAGTGGGAGAGACAGGGGAGAAGACAAACAAACATTCAAGCGGATGCGAAGTCTCAGGTGTGTGTGCTTGGCTTGGTTACAATCAGGTTGGTTGCAGCAGTCTGCAGAGGAGGGCAGACAGTAAGTATATGGGGAACGACTAGCAGGCATTGGGAAAGGCGGCGAGGAAAAAATGGGACTTGAGGAGGGATTTGAGAAGGAGTGGAGGGAGGGGGCAAGGTAGATGTGGGCAGGGAGAGGGAGTTCCAGGCATGAGGGGCAGCAAGGGAGAAGGTGGTTAGGTGAGCAGGAGAAACGAGGGAGAGTGAGGGAGGGGACAGAGGAGGAGCGAAGAGCGCGTGCAGGAGTGCGTACAGAATGGTGCGCTAGGAGTCTTCACTGGAACCAGTGTTTAATATTTTCATTAATGATCTGGAAGAGGGCGTAAAGAGTGATCAAATTTGCAGATGAAACGAAGTTATTCAAGATAGTTCAGACTGGAGTGGACTGTGATGAATTACGGGAGGATCTTGCAAGCCTGGGTGACTGGGCAGCTAAATGGCAGATGAAATCCAATCTTGACAAGTGCAAAGTAATGCCCATAGCGAAAAATAATCCAAACAATACACATACAATGCTAGGTTCTAAATGAGAGTTTACCACTCAGGAAAAGGATACTGGAGTCACTGTGGACAATTCACTGAAAACCTCAGCTCAGTATGCAGCAGTGGTAAAAAGGCAAACAGAATGTTAGCAATTATTCAGAAAGGGACAGAGAATAAGACAGAAAAATATAAATCTATGGTGCAACCACACCTTGAAGGCCTGAATGCTGTGTGCAGTTCTAGTCACCCCATTTCAAGAAAGATATAATAGAACTGAAAATGGTCCAGAGAAGGGCAAAAAAAATGATCAAGGGTATGGGATGCCTTCCGTATGAGGAAAGGCTGGGCAGGTTAGGGTTCTTCAGCTTGGAGAAGAGATGGCTGACAGGGGATGTGATACAAGTTTATAAAACTATGAGTGTTGTGGGACAAGTAAGTAGGGAGTTGCTATTTACCCTCTCAAAAAGTAGCAGAACTCCATGAAACTAACTGGCAGCAGTTTTAAAACAAATAAAATAATGTATTCTCTCATACAATACATAATTTATTTGTGGAACTTGTTGCCAGAGGATGTGGTCAGTAGCATAGCTGGGTTTAAAAAAGGAATGGTAAAGTTCTTTGAGGATAGGTCCATTAGGCTATTAGCCAAGTAAGATGGGGAAGTAGCTTCTGACCTTTGGAGCTAGGAGTGAACAGCAGGGATTAATCTTCTCCGAAGTGACCAAAGGTGATCACTCTAGAGACAGGATGTTTGGCTGGATGGACTAGTGGTCTGTCCCAACACGGCACTTCTTATATTCTTTAGCATCATTTGGAATTGTGACCCCCCCCTCTGCAGATGACACAACCCGTGAAGGGTCCTGAACCACAGTTTTGGAACTTCTAACTTGGTAGCACATTTAAAAGATACCAAATGAATGGGAGTTTATGGGTGATTTCAGACATTACGTGGTCCCAATTCACCACAGTGGATTCCCGGCAGGGGTGAACAGATTAACCACCCCCCGTGGTCAAGGAAAGCCCCGAACAGACATGACAGGAACGGGACCACGGCAGGGAATCGGACCACGGGACCACAGCCCGGGGCAGCGCAACAGACATTACGCTGATCCTGGGCCGGGCCGTGGTCAAAGCACCCGGAAGGCGCCAGGGCGGCTCGTCCCGGCTGCTGTCATGTGCCCTTTAAATCCCCCTCCCCGGTCTGTGTTTTTGCTGGTTGCCTGGCAGCGAATCTGCGTGCTTTGTCCCCGGCTAGGAATCACTGTCTTTGGTTCCGGCCGGTGGTTGCCATTCAGACATTACTTTTTTTTGTTTCCTGTTGGGAATCTTTTTGACCACGCTTTCAGAGATGGTCCAGACCGGAGCTCCAGAAGCGTGGTTGATTTTGACTCCATGTGGGTATTGACTGTGGTGAACATCTGGTGGCTGCCGAACAGACATGCAGGCCGCTTTGGCCCCGCCACGGAATTGATCGTGGTTCACTGTGGTTGAGCGTGATCTCGTAATGTCTGAAATCACCCTATGTTCTGTGAGTTATTGTTACCCATTTAAAGCAACAGTTCATTATGATCAGATAGCAACTTCACCCACTATGATCCTGGGTCAGGAAAGGACTGCAATGACAAGAAAACTAGGAAGCAAACCCCAAACATGGTGTCTGATCCTCTCCTAGGAGGATGGCAACTACTTCTGAAAGATACCAGAGGCATCATTTTTCTACTTACAACCTGGTAACAGTAGGCAGGACAACCTAGATAATACAGTATAAAGGAATTTAATAGGAATGTATTGGTGGAAACTGCTTTGTGCTATAGATATTAAAGGCCTTATTGTCAATTGCTCTATTCCTGCATTTGAAGCAAGGATAGAGAAGGCAACAAAGGTAGGCTTAAGCTGTCTTTGGGTTCACTGACTTCTGGGGCAGTGCAGAGGCCTATCTGGACTGAGTGAAATTCTTGAGGTACTTTAAGTTATGTTCTGCTCCCTAGAAAGCAAAGTCAGCTAGAATGCAGTGTGCTCCCACCATATGCCTGGTATGCCCTTATGCTAGGAATTTGGACCTGGACTGTATATATCAGTTGTGTACGTATTCTGGGGGCCTTTTTCAAATCACTGCAAGTCTTCTCCATGCTGCCAGAACCAATATAACTCTGACTGGAAGCCTGTTCTTTGTTAGTTTTAGCTCCGAAGAGTTGTTCCCTATACTCAAAGAGTCTAGCTGCCATAAGAATACATGCTCTAGAAATTAACCAGATAAATACTCCATCACAAAACAAACATACCTCTTGGAGTGTTTGTCGGCCTTGCTGACCGTTATCAAATCCAAGAGCTCAGGCAGTGCATCCATCAGTGGCTGCATATCTCCAACCACAGGAGTAGCTTTCCGCTTTGCTTCAGCTTTTTGCTGCTCTTTGGCTAACTTCATGTCTTCGATTTCTGATTTCAGAAACAAGATTGCAAAAAAGAGAATGTCAGTTTCCAAACATCCTATGTACTGCAGTCTCGAAAAACCTGCTAATGGAAAAAATACAAGTGTTGCTATTATAGAAATCCTTCTGACAACCTTGGGAGCTTAATAAAGTCAATAATGGGCATATTCTAATTTTCTAACCCTAGAATGTTATAATTTTATATTATAGCTGCAATTAAAGAAGCAAATCTGTCAGCATCATTTTCCCTATCACTCCATACCCTCTCCCCACTAACAAAAGGTTGGTTAATTTTCCATTTAGGATACCCTGTAGTCACCTTTTCAAGCTTTTGTTTGCATTGATAGGCACTAGAAACATTTTAAAAATAAAGTTGAGATTCTCTCAGTTTAAGCAACTGGGACTCTTAAGATGACACCTGTCCCAGAGAGACATTTTTCTATTAGTGTTCCCTGATGTTCATGTGCATATGTATGTGTTGTATATACACACACAGTCATATAGAAAAGATTCAAAAGAAAAAGAAGAGGGTTAGAGTTTGCCATAAACTTTACAGCTGTTTTGTACTATAGTCACAACTCTTGTTTGTTCCAGAGTGGCACGCTTGGTTTGTAGATAATAATTATTTCATTTTTATGGCACCCCCACCTACACAATGGTACTCTGAGCGCTTCACAACATAAAGATAAAACAATATAAAGTCCTCTTAAAATATGAATCCATTTAAAAACAATTTAAAAGGGAGGAAAGAGGGAGGAAAAAAGACATTTAGGGGGTCCTAATAGCCCCTGGAAAATAAAAAAGTCTTTAGGTGCTTTTTAAAGGGGAAGATGGAGGAACCAAGATGGACATCTGGAGGGAGCGAGTTCCACACTGAGGGGCCCACCACAATGATTGCTCACTGACCTAAGGCGTAATGGCAGGATCCTCAAAGAGTGGGTGGTTTCTAAGAACAGATAATTTAATTTGGTGCAGGCCATATCGGGGGTAGAGGGCCTCCATCTTGTGTTTGATTTGGTGGGGGACAGATTGGGGGTGCTGCTAGTATACCGTGCACCTATCTGTACAGCAGCATCCCTACTCTCTCTGACAGAGCTGGTGTCGGATGTGGTGTTGTGCTCCCCGAAGACATTAGTCTTGGGGGACTTCAACATACATGCTGACACCAGTCTTGGTGGTGCAGAGCTTAAGTTCATGTCCTCTATGGCAACCATGGGCCTGTCCCAAATTGTCAGCAGCCCAACGCATGATGGGGAACTGTCAGCCGTTGCAGCCGCTTCTCGGCCCGGCGGCTGTCCCGGGCACAGAGAGGCCCCGCCCCCCTCACCTGCAACGAGGCCGAAGCGCCGACTCTGACGCAGCCACCCCCCTCCGGGGGCGCCGAGGACGGAAGAAACATGGCGGCCGGCCCCAGAGTCTCCCAGGATGTCGTGGAGCCCCGTGCGTGCCTGTAGGCGGAGTTAGTGCTTTAAGTGCTGGCGCTGGAGAACAAACAGCGCCAGTGAACAGAGCAAGAACGCCTGGAGAGACTGGCCCCCTTGAGAGATATCAAGTGCTTGATTTTGTGACTGCCTTAGCCTTGGATTATTAGCATGTGTTTGTCCTTCCCAGCCCCCTGCCCCATCCGGACCTTCGTTTCCTTGTGTATCTGTGAGCTCCCCAATGTGTTTGGTTTCTTGCATGGATTCCCTGCCTTCCGTGACTCCTTCTGGTGAGTGGGCGATTGAGTGAGCCTGCGGGCTCGTATGGGTGCTGCCCCTCCTTCCCCTGGGGTCCATACCTCTCCTTCCCCTGAGCGTGCAAGTCCCGTAAGCCTCTCCCCCCTGAACCTGGTCCCCTTCCCTGTGGAACCTGCACTCCCCTCACAGACCTTCCTCGCCTCCCCCTCTTTGTGTGAGAATCGAGAGAGTGAGCCCCCTTCCCTGCAGTTCAGCTCTGCACCCTATGATGATAGAGGTCCATATTCCTGGTGCGTGAACACACGGACGGACCCACATACTATCCTGATGGGCTTCTTTCCTCCGCAGAACGTGAGCAGAGCTTCCTGGTGTGCTAGAGGCATGTGTGGGTGGCGGTTCTTCCCCTTCCCACCCCGTCCCACTGACAGGGGCACACCCTGGACCTGATTTATTGCACCAGTTTTGAAGCAGGGGATTCGTTGATGGGAGAGGTGTTAGTTGAACCCTTGTCATGGACGGATCATTACCTCCTGCGAACACATCACCTGGTGCATGTCTTCCCCCAGGGGGTGGGTGGGTGTAGAACAGATGTGGATGATTCAAGAGGTTCCGGGAAGCTCTTGGGGAGTTACCCTCTGATCTTGATCACTGTCCGCTCGATGACCTCGTGGCTTTATGGAATACCTTGCTGTTGGAGGCCATCAACCGGACGGCTCCAAGGCATCCGCTTCCTTGGCAATGGCTCCTCAGGCCTCCGTGGTTTATGGAGGGCCTGAGGCTGCTGAAGCAGGAGGGGAGGCAGTTGGAGTGACGGTGGCGCCATTCACATGCTGAAGCGAAGAGATTGCAACATAGAGTCAGTTTACGTGCCTATGCTGTGGTTGTAAGGCCTCTGCAAAATCTCGTCCAGTGGAACATTTCCACATGGTATGGGGGTTGGTCGGTCTTCCCTCCCTCTGCCTGGAATCAAAGTTATCATTAGCCCGCTGTGACATCTTTGGTGATTATTTTGCAGAGAAAATTGCTCAGATTCACCACAATTTCAAGGCTGCATTTATTGCAGTGGGTGAACCAGAGGTTGTGGAAGCCCCACCTTGTCCGCTGTCATGGGATTAATTTCAGTCAGTGTTGGCCGCTGGGGTGGAGGATGTCTTTGGGGCTGTTAGGGCCACCTTTTGTGAGCTTGACCCATGCCCATCCTGGCTGGTTAAGGCCAGCCGGGAGACTGCGGAGCCGCTGCTGGCGGGGGTGATCAATGCCTCTCTTCGGGAGGGCAGAGTGTCAAGCTGCCTCAAAACAGGCGGTGGTGCGGCCTCTGCTCAAAAAAACATCACTTGATGTTGATTTCCTCACCAGTTATCGGCCATCTCTAACCTTGCCTTTTTAGGGAAGGTTACTCAGTGGGTTGTGGCCCAGCAGCTGCATCTAGACGGTACTGGCTATCTCGATCCCTCTCAGTCTGGTTTTCGTCTGGACTATGGCACAGAGACTGCGCTTGTGGCCTTGGAAGATGACCTTTGCCGTGAATTAGATCAGGGTAGATCGACCCTGCTAATTTTGTTAGATCTGTCGACTGCTTTTGATACTGTTGACCATGAGATGTTGGTGACTCACTGGTGGATCGAGCTGGAGTGGGCTGAATCGTCCTTGACTGGTTCTGCTCTTTCCTAACCAGGAGGACTCAACGTGTGGTGCTCAGGGATTCTTCCTCATCTCCATGGAACCTCACCTGTGGTGTTTCGCAAGGTTCTATTCTGTCCCCGCTCTTATTCAACATGTATATGCAGCCACTTGGTGAGGTGTCATCAAAATGCTGATGACACCCAACTCTACCTCTCGTTTTCCTCCGACCCAGACCCGGCAGTCTCGGTGCTTACCCAACGTCTGTCGGCTGTTGGGGATTGGATGAGGGTGAGCCGATTGAAGCTGAATTCCGACAAGATGGCGGTGATGGTGGTGGGGAGGGCAGTGGATGTGGCACCTCCCATCATTGATGGGGTCCGCCCTCTGCTGGTATCCCAGGTTCGTAGTTTGGGTGTGCTCCTCGATCTGCAGCTCCGCCTGGATTCCCAGGTGGGGGCTGTGGCGAGGAATGTGTTTCGCCAATTACATCTGGTGTGATGGCTTCAGCTGTATGTTTCAGATAGTGACCTGGCTACCATCATTCATGCTTTCATTACCTCAAGATTGGAGTATTGCAACGCATTCTATGTGGGGCTACCTATGGTGACAGTCCAGAAACTGGAGCTAGTGCAGAATGCAGAAGCCAGTCTCCTTACGGGAACGGGTCGCCGTGAGGACATTGCACCAGTGCTCTGGACTCTGCACTGACTGCCTATGGTCTTCCGGGCCCGATTCAAGGTATTGTTTTTGACCTATAAAGCCCTATATGGCCTTGGCCCAACTTACCTGCGGGACTGCCTCGTTCTCCATGCTCTGGAGCGGCTGTGGCAGTCTGCTGGGTGCACCCTTCTCAAGGTCCCCCATGTGGCCCAGGGGGCCACTATGGAGAGGGCATTCTCGGTGGCCGCACCTAGGCTGTGGAACTCCCCTCTGGTGGAGGCCCGGGTGGCCTTGCATCTCCCCTCCTTCCGTCGTATGTGTAAAACCTGGCTGTTCCATCTGGCTTTTGGCAAGGTAGATGGGGTGTAGGGTGGGATTTCAGTGTCTTCCCTTTTTAGTGTTTAGTTTTCATTGATTTTATGTGTTTTAACGTTGTAAGCTGCTTGGAGCAGGAGGGGCGGGGTAGCAAATGATTTTATAAAATAAATTATAAAATAAATAATCATGAGGGTGAGGCTCCAGGAGCAGGTCTTGAGTCTAGTCAGGGCATATACCATTCAGGCCACTGAAAACAAGCAGCACAATAATAAATTCAATCCATCGCTATGCTGGCAGCCAATATAGAGAATTCAGGGTGGGTGTAATATGAACGCAGCTTCCTGAACCAGTAAGCAGCCATGCTGCCACATTTTGAACAAGCTGCAAGTGACAGAGAAGTACTACTGGAAGTCCACAGAAGAGGGAATTATAAAAATCAAGCCTTCTAGTCACCAGGGCATCAGTCACTGTGATAAGATCGGCCTAGTTTAAATAAGGGTGTAGGTTGCAGAAATTGCATAGCTGAAAAAAGCATCTCTGAACTGTGTCCAATACTGGAGTTCTCATGGGCAGAGTATGATAAAAAATGACACCAAGTTCTTTACTGGGCTCATCACCTCCATGGCACCCCCTCAACAAGCAGGGGCCTGGGAGAGGCAGGAACCTTCTTATATCATCTGCCCCTCCTCACCAGCATCACCTCAATCTTCCCTGCACTGAGAATGAAGTTGCTCTGACACATCCAGTCAACTATATCATTCAGGCATTCCTCCAAGGCAGGGGTTGAGATGACAGGGTCCACAGAATAAAAGATACACAGTTGTGTATCATCAGCATATTGTTGATACTTACCCTCCTGCTTGGTCATCCCCAAATGGTTGTATACGCTGAACAACATGGGTGAAATTAGAGAACACTGTGGAACACCGTATTTCAAGTCCCTCGGGGATGTCTGTAACAGGGTGGCTGTTGCCAGCCCTGCTCCAAGCTGCTTGGGTGGACGGTGCTCCCCGTAGGTGGCAGCACCACAAGGGAGAAGCGGCGGGGCTGCTGGGATGCTGTAAGCGGCAGCAGGGAAATGCTGCTGTGAAACTGACAAGTCAGGGCTGCAAAGCTGACCACCTAAGGAAGTGGCTTTGGCCGCTTGAGTAGAGAGCAGGAGGCGGGGTAGAAATGCCACCTGTTACTTGAAAGGAGGAGCGGAGCTGGAAGGGGGAGTGGCCCGCTTCTAATTGGGGGAGCTGTGATAAGCTGCTGCGGCAGCTACTTTAAAGGGCCACCAGCAGGCTGTAAAGGGAAAACATAGACCGGAACCTAGGCAGCATTCTGGAAGTTGAATAGAGTGGCTTGAGAGAGATGGAGTGCAGGGATGTCTTGGAGGCCAGTGGAGACTTGACCTCAGTGGGAGCCGGGAAGCTGAGTCTAACTGTGTGTGCCACCAGGAGGGCAAAACCCTAGCCAGCTGAGGAGAGTGTAGGAAGGTGAAAGGCTCTCCTCCTTGGGGGTCAGACCAGTTCAGGGCAAGGACATTTGTGAGGAGAAGCTCCTTGTGCTTAAGAGTCTACCAGGGTCCAGGCGCAGCCAAGCCTAAATTCAGAGTAAGGGCAAGGCTAGAGAAGGAGTGGGACTCTGGAAGCAGCCTGGGTTAAGGTCTGGGACACTTGAGATAAAACAAGCAGGGCACAGATGTGTCCAACCTTATAGTCCCTAGAAGGGGAAGGACTTTATTACAGGGCACAGGTAGGTTCAGCCTGGTGGCCCCTTGAAGGGCTTGGACTTATGCTTTAGGCTAGGGCCTGCGCACCCAAAGACCCAGAGGTCTGTGTGCCCTGAGGGCCCGGCAAGCTCAACTAGGAAGCTGCGTGTGACTAAGAGTAAATAAACACTAACTGATCCCAAATGTCTGATCACTTGGGTTTCTGGGGCATTTGCGTACCTCAGCCTGCCATACAAACATGAGCTAAAACCCCTGAGAGCACAGCCCAGCTACAACGAATGACACATAACCATCCACCACTATCAACTGACTCTGCTCTTCTAGGTTTAACTCAAACCACCGACCGGCAGCTCCTATCATGCCAGCTACATCCCTCAGACACTGAAGCAGCAACTCATGGTCAACTGTACCGAATGCTGCTATAAGATCCAACATGACCAAAATGGCCAGGTGTCCTTGATTTAAAATTTATTTATTTATTCACATTTATTAGCCGCCCCCTCATGCCCATGGCATCTTGGGGCGGCTCACAACACTAAAACAACAATAAAATACATAAAACAACAGTATAAATAATCTAAAAACTACCCCCCCAAACATCCCCCCTCCCTACCCCACCCTCCCCTCCAAAGGCCTGGGCGAACAGCCAGGTCTTACAGGCTCGTCAAAAGGCCATCAGACCTGGGGGCCAGGCGAGCTTCCTCTGGGAGGGGGTTCCAAAGCCACGGTCCGGCCACCAAGAATGCCCTCTCCATCATGGCCCCCCCCCGTTTAACACAGGGGACCTCCAGGAAGGCGCCCCCTACAGACCGCAGGGGCCACCCTGGGGCACGGAAGGCGAGGCGGTTCGCAAGGTATGAGGGGCCCAGACCGTATAGGTCTGGGTTGGATGAAGAGAGGAGAGCGGAGATTTCCTCAAGAGAGGCAAGAAGGAAGGATGTGAGGAGAGGAGGGGTGGTACAGGAGCAGGAGGAGGAGGTGGGTGGGAGGCAATGTCCTGACAGATCTTGTCAATCTTTGAGGTGAAGAATGACGCAAGATCCTGAGCAGCAAGGGAAGAGGGTGGAGGAGGGCAGGGGGGCTTAAGAAGGGAGTTGAAAGTAGAGAAGAGGCGGCGAGGGTCGTGAGAGATTCAATCCTGGAGGCATAATAGTGTTGTCTAGCTAGGGAGATAGCTGAGGAGAGGGAGGATTTGAGTGGAGGAAGTCAGGGAGGGAGCGGGATTTGCACCAGAGGCATTCGGCAGCCCGGGTGCAGGAGCGGAGGTAGCGGATGTTAGGGGTGAGCCAGGGCGGGGCGGGAAGAGAGGGCAGCAAGAGAGTCAAGGGTTGAGGAGAGAGAGGTGTTGAGAGCGGAGATGGCAGAGTCAGGGGAGGAGGAGGAGAAAACAGAGGGGAGGTGGGGGGAGAGAGGAGGCACACTCCATGGGGGTAATGGCCTGCATATTGCGGAAGGGGCGCGGAGAGCGGGAGGAGGAGGGGGGTTGGTGGGAGAGGCTGAAGGAGGCGAGGAAGTGATTAGAATTATGGCAGGGATCAAAGGAGAGGTCAGCAAGAGAGCAATTTTGTGAGAAGATGAGGTCGAGGGAGTGGCCGTCAGTATGGGCAAGGGGGGATGGGGGTGAGGAGGGGGAATGGGCATGGGTGAGAATAAGGGATAGGTTGGTTGGAGAAGGGCCATTGGAGGAGGGAGAAGGAGGGGAGCCATCAGCAGGGTGAGGAGAGGGGAAATAGAGGGTGAGGAGGCGAGGGAGATATGGGGAGGCATCCTAGGTGGCAACAGTCCGGGCAGTGGAGTGGGTAACCTGGCCTGAGGATGGCACAGTAGCGATTGCAGCGATGGTCAGAAGAGGCTGCGTAGCGTGGGTGTCGTCAGGGGGGTGGCTCCTCGCTGTCCTCGCACCGGCCTCACAACGGCCAATGCCTTTTTGTCGTCGCCCTTCGGGCGCTGCCTGCAGGCACGGACTAGCAGCTTCCTGAGTGTCCCGGGGGGGGGGGGCTGGGGGCATGGCCTCTCACATGTTGGGGGTGGAGCAGGAGGTCAGCTGGTGTGGGTGGATGGGCTCCCAGCCATGGCTATGACTGCAACTATGTCGGTTGATTTATTACCTACCAACCTCGCATTCAACAGCAGCAGACCCAGACCAGGGGTACCCCTGATCTTGATCCCTGTCATATCTGCCTGGGGGCCTATCTGAGGAACAGGAATCAAATACCTGTCCCTCCTAATTGCTGTCCTTTGCCTCCCAGTATGACCATACTTGCCCTGGCTCATCATGACTCCAATGGCTGCGCCCCCACCAAGCCCTCTCCCCCCAGTTGGCGGTTCGCCGGACCCTCATGGACCAACCCTCCCCCCCCCAAACCCCCTTCCCCTCCTATACCCCTATATCTCCACCAATCCCCTTCCCCTACCCCCCCTGGACCCGCCCTCTCAGAGGGAAACCCCCCCTTATTGGGTCAAACCCCCCCACACACGCACACACCAAGAGGACACACCAAACCCTCCTGAAATCCCCCCACCCTCTGTCTCCTACCCCCTTGGTCCCCACCTGTCCCAGGGGGACCAAACCCTCCCCCCTATTACTGAGCAGCTCCCGAAAACAGGGGCCCGGTACTCGACTACTCAGAAATACTGGTGAATACTTTTCTTCTATTCGGTTCAGCACTAGCCAGTAGAGACTGAGAGGGTGATGTGCAGCAGAGAGGATGGAAGGGTGAAGGTAATAGCAGTTAGGAGGTGAGAAGGGTTAGGGGATAGGGCAACGGGGGCAGGATCAGGAGAGAAGGGAGATAATGTCATCAAGGAAGGTTGTAGAAAAGGAAGAGAAGAGGGAGGAGAAGGAAGAAAGAATGAAGGGGGGAAAGGGTGAGGGGAGAAAAGCAATGCAAAAACAGATGCTATCCATTTTGTTCTTGAAAAAGGAGGCCAGATCCTCTGCAGAGAAGGAGGACAGAAAGGTTTAAAGAAGGGAATTCAAGATCAAGAAGAGACAGAGGGGATTTAAGACTCTATCATCATTTGGTCTTCTGGCTAAACTGCAATTCCCGCTATTTTTGGATGAAAGAAATATGAATTATAAACACTTCTCCTTAGAAGAGTCTCCCAGCTAGGAACAAGGTTTTCTATACTGCATTACTACTTCTTTTAGTCTGGCTTTGCTGAGCTGTGTTACTTGGTAGTAGGGAGCAGCCTGGCAGGGCTGCTGCCCCTTTAAAAGTAGAGTGTGTCGGGCAGGCTTGACAGTGACTCAATGAGCAGGACCTTGGCAGGGCCAACCCTGCAAGAATTGCAGATACTGGCCCTTTAAGACTGGAGAAGCTCGAGCCTAGCCACGCCCACTCTGCCACTGTAAGAAAAGAGAGCTTGCTGAGGTAAGTCTGTGCCTGGATGCAGAGGAGAGCTCCCTGGAGTCTGCTGACCAAGGTTCTGAAACCTGAAGGGGATAGGTAAGAATGGCTGGGAATATCTGAGTGCTGACCTGAAGTAACCTGAGGCCTGGAAGCTGCAAGTGCTAGCCAGGGGATCCCTGCCTGGGTGGGAGAGACTTTGGGTATTTTCAGACATTACGGGCGGCCGGTTCACCACAGTGAACCACCAGGGGGGGTGAACAGCGCAACCG
>QEPC01012830.1:170533-187272 GCA_003113815.1 Sphenodon punctatus
TGGGTATTGAGCGTGATGAACATCTGGCGCACGCCGTTCAGACGTTCCGGGCCCTTTGGCCCCGCGGGAAGGTTGAGCGTGGTTCAGTGTGGTTCAGCGTGATCTCGTAACGTCTGAAATCACCCAATGATAACGCCAGTTTCTTTGTCGACACAGCACAATAGAGTGTGACCAACATGGATTACTTGTTGAAGTAAATAGTAACTTTTAATTACTCGCAAACTTATTACACTGGGATCCACTTAAATTGAGCGTTTGTAACTCGTATTTCTGGTTAAGTCGAATAAACAAGCCATCTCCTGCTCTAGATCTATCAAATGCAGGGTTGGCTTTAGAATTTGTGGATCCCAGGATGAAAACAAAATTTGCCCCCAAAATCCTGCCTCCGATAGTGATGCCCCTTTAGCAATTGGCAGACTGGTGCTTACTTAGGAATACAAAGAAGTTATTTTTGTGGACTCTTGGTCTGATCAACAGGGCAGTCCTTTTGAAGTGGTGTGAAAAGAAGAGAGAAGGACAAGTGAAGGGGCTGGCTGTGTGTGTGAGAGGGGACTAGTATGATGGATGAATGAAGAGCTGTGTGTTTATGCGAGATGCACATACACACACAGGGCTGTTTATGTGTATGTGAGAGGGAGCTGGTTTTGTGTACATATCTGCTCTAATCCCCCACCCTGTCGCAGGCCGCTTTTAGATGTTCCCCGCCCCCCCGCACATATTCTGGTTGTGGGAGGGAATGTGCAGCTAGGATATGCGCTGGGTGCCACTGGTCTGAAAGCCCACCCTCCGCCCGCGTAGTTTTGTTGGTAAACACCCGCAGAGATACTGAGCAGGAAATCTTGTCTACTAGGATTTAAAATCTGGAGAACACGATGCGCACTTTTGTATTGAAATCTCCATGTGAAGCTGACACAAGGGTGTTCTTCCATGTAGCTCAAATGGATAATTCCTACACCATTGTTGCTGATTTCAAAGATACTGATTTTGGGGTTGCTGCTTCCTACGTCAGTCACGTTATTGAGCAAGATACATACATGTTCAAGAATAAACCAGGAGATGCACCATCATACTACTACTCTGTTGTTTGTTATTTCCAGAGCATGATGTAGTGTCTGCTGCTCTTGGGGTTTACAGATTCACTGGAGTAGACGCAGTGGGAGGTTTCTTTGGCTGTGGTAAAGTGACATAAATGAAGCGAATCTTACAATCAAAAGATCTGATGTACATGGAGACTATGCAAAAACTTGGAGAAAACAAGGAGCTCAATGAAGATCTGTTTGATAAACTGGCTTTACTCACTGTCAGAATACTTTACAATGATCCTGTGAGTGATAGTTTGTCCACTGCTCATGCATGTAAATGGAAGCAAATGGCATACTATGATACTGCAAGACTTTTTACAGACCATGACTCCTTCAAACAGCACTGCCACCAAGCACGCTTGCAAATCTATGAACAGAAACATTCACGACATGCACAAACTCTTGATCCAACAAATTTTGGGTGGACGTCAGTGCTGGTTGTGTTGGAACATGTGATGCATACTAAAAGTTGACTTCCAGACGGAGTGAAATTGCCTCTAAACAATTAAAATGGACGTTCAGAGGAGCCAATTAAAGCTACCATTCTAGAGTCATCTGAAGAAGATAGTGATATGAGGAAGAATATCTAGATTAAAAATATCCAGTGTATGCCATGTCATAGACTTGATTTCAAATTTGAAATCCTCTCCTCTGTAGAAATCCCCCCCCACTTTTTTTTCTTTCTAATTTATTTTGGTATCTATAGGATTTCCTTATGTCTCCCCTTTGCAATTTGTATTTGTAATGTTGCATTACCTCACAAATATAAATGGTATGATTTGTAAGGTTGGGTAAAGCAGCCGATATTCAAAATGTTCTTGGAGGTAATGGAATGTTAACCCTATTAAAAATAAAATATAATTTTTAAAAAAAATGAGATGAAGCATTGTATTTTACTTACATGCATCCCATAATCATTTGTACCTTTGTTATTAATAATAATAATATTTGAAGAAATATATGGTAAGATTTTCCACTTGAAACAAGTACTCTTATTGTGTTGCCAAAGAAGTGGTCAATATTAATGATTTTTTTGCATTTAAAGGCTTGGAGCTACTAAACAATGGGCCATTTTGACTCATTAAAAGACAAAGAAAGTTTGTAGGTTATTGCAATACCTATTTAAAGTCATTTAGAAAAGTAAAATCGGTCTCACAGGTACCGAGATATTGACATTTATTCATCTTGTTAGTCATGGTCATCATTTTTAAAGATGGCGGCCAAATGCCAAAATTGGAAAAGGTGACCCCAAACTTAATTTCATCCTAAGCAACTCAAAAATGATTTCCAGTCATAAAAAGGTCCTCTAAATAACCCCCACAAACTATATATAAAAAATCTTAAAATGTTTATTTGCGTGACTGAAGGTCATTGCATAGAAAGTACAAATCCAACAACATAGATTTCCAAACAAATAACTAATATCCGATAAACAGAATTAATAATAATGATCAATAATTAACAATTATTAATTAAAACCCCACATTTTAACATGTGCTAAAATAAAATGAGCATTAGCTAATCAAACATCCCTACCAAATCAGTTTGCAATACCATATAATTTACCAATCTATAGTTGGCAAATAATACTTGGGAATAATATTTAGGAATTCCACATCATGTCCATCTCTGAATCCATGGTTTAGATACTCACACAAGTTATTATTCATCCAAAGGGCAAAAATTCAAAAATTTCCCTCTCCTTTTGAAAGTCTCTACCAGAAAGGCTGATACTGCATTAGAAATTTCTATAGTAGAATCAGACAGGAATATTATTGTCAGTTCAAAAACAGTCCTACACGGAAATTTCAATAAAGAGGAGTTTAAATATTTGTCTCAAAGCTTTTCATAAAGATGGCAAACAAACAGTATGTGCCCCACTGTCTCTGCCTCCTGCTCATCAAATGGGCAAAGATTTTGAGCAAAAGGCAAGCCAGAGCACCTGCCCTCCAGGATTTGTGAAGGGAGGGCATTCATCCTGGCACGTAAAAATAAGTGCAACCGTCTAATTGAATAAGCAGGTATACAGCAGTTTCTCCAAAATTTAAGGTTAGGTATTTATAATGCGCTAACGAAGAGAATGAGGATACTGCTGCGTAGTCTGAAAGTTTATATCCTCTATTCTCCTATACAGTTCAGCCTTGATCGTATTGAAAGCTTTGTGCTGAAGATATTCACGCAACATCCCCCATCTACCTAATTGGCTCTCAACCGCCCTACCCCAGGGGTTAATAAAAGTTGTTTGGGATCAAAATTAATAATCCCGGTGCTTCACTCTGGAAAAGGCGTAACCACAAAAGCATGGCCTGTTTCCATGCCTGCATTCCCCATGATAACTGGCCAAATTCTAATCTAATTGCTGCTAAGGGAACACTTCTCGGAATTTGCAGCAAAGATCTATAAGTTCTGGTTTGCAAGGCATTCCTTCCTCGAAGGAAGTTGAGCTCTTGGCTTGGCATTAACAACTGTCATTGCAGGAACAAAGCTACCGTTTCCTTTTTTATATAAAAAAAACGTAAAAGAGCTGTAACATTTCCTTTGGTACGAGTAACTGCCAGGTCTGCATGCTGAGACCATTTAAGAGAGGAATGAAAGGTAAGTCCTAGATATTTATAGGAACTAACTTGTGCAATGAGGTGATCCTTAATATACCAATTTTCTAACAGCCTTTGCTTGCCAAAAACCAGAACCTTTGTCTTCTCATAATTAATCATCAATTTGTTTAGACTACAATAGTCAGCTAATGCTGACAGCTGTCTCTGTAGTCCTACATTAGTTTGGGAAAGGATGACTGCATCATCTGTATACATCAAACATCCAATAGGATGTAAGGCTAATTTTGGCGGGGAAAAAAATCAGACCCAGTCATTCTTGGAATAAGGTCATTAATAAAAAAAATAATGAAAGTAGGTGCCAAAATACATTCCTGTCTCACACCAGAAAAAATAGGAAGCCAATCAGTAAGATGCCCAGTATCAGTAAACCTAATCACCAAAGAAGAATTTCTGTGCAGAATTTTAATTAACATGAATAATCTTTTTTCAATGGAAGTACTTCCTAACTTATCCCACAGCAGCTCTCTATCAATTCAATCAAAAGCTGCTTTAAAATCAACAAATGCACAATACAATTTGCGATTTGACTTAACATATTTCTCAGCCAGATGGTATAACAATAAGCAATGATCAATGGTAGGTCTATTTCCCTGAAATCCAACTTGTTCTGGGTGAAGGATATGGAAATCGATCAGCCAAGTAGTCAGTGGTTTTAACAAGTGTTTAGCATATAATTTAGCCAAAACACTTAAAAGGCTAATTGGCCTATAATTTCCTGGATTTAAGCGGAAACCATTTTTGTATATTGGGACCACCACTGCTTTTCCCCAGTCTTCTGGCAAATCACCGGTCTTATCTAAATAAGTAAAAAAAGAAGCCAAGAAGGGGACCCACCAATCAGCATAATTTTTAAGAAATTCAGCCAGAATATAATCTAACTCTGGGGCTTTACATGTCTTGAGGCTGCTAATTAAAGAAGCAACCTCAAACTCTGAGATCGGAGGCCATGGAGGAAGATCCTTGACAGTTTGTATAAAAGAGTCCACACCAGCTTTACTGGGGTAATGATCTTCCCAATTGGCTTTAGGGATAGGCATACTCCATGCCGTACGCTCCTTACTAAGCGAACCATTTATGATACACCAAAAACCCCTGGCATCACCCCTCTGCACAGATGAAATTAATGTGTCCCAGAGTTTAGATATATGGGCTTGTTTTTTCCTTTTGATTAAAGAATGATAGTTTTTCTTAAGTTCAAAGAATATAATAGAAATTTTGTCCACCAAGTCCATTCTATATGATCTATAAAGTTGTGTTAATTCCTTCTTCTACATTCTAAATCGTACCATGGGTTTGTTTTACCTGAACCCTTCTTAAATGTGAGGCAGGGGCCACAGGTCTTACTAATAGCTGTGACAACTGTGTGAGAAGATTATTAAACTCCTCTGTAATTGATGAGTGGGGAAGTGCAGCAATAACCGTATTCCAAATGCCTAAGCAATCGGACGAATTTAATTCGGCTGCCAATTTTTTATCTAATTTATCAAACCAGGGATATCTGGCATATCTATTACACCCGCTAGAAGAAGATTCAGAGACAGCCACAGGTTCGTTTAGGGTACTTAAATTAACAGAGACCAATAAAGGAGGATGGTCACTATGTATAGTCTGGCCAATGCAGAATTTTGCGATGCAGGATATTAAATTAGGTGTTACAGCCATATAATCCACTACACTCATTCCCTGGTAGGAAATAAAGGTAAATTCTCCCTCTAAATTCTCAGACAGGAAGCCATTTAGTATATATAGTTCTGCTTTATAAACTAATTAAGCCCAGGTTATACCTGAGGAATTAATGACTAAGTCCTTTGAGCATCTTTTAGAACAACACTGCTCATTTGCTCTATCCACCAAGGGGCAGTGGGTACTCAGATCGTCACAGGAGCCGATTCACGCATTTAGATCGTCTGCCAAGAGCAGTAAAAATGACCTCAAAGTCCAGATCAGTTGATATTAGGCATGTTATTCCACCTTATAAGTGACCTTTAACAAAAAAAGATACTGCAGGGAAAGAGAACGATATCCTCTAAAATCAATTAGCTCTTTGCTCCAAGTTTTGAACAGAAAAATGATATCAAGATCTTTTAAAAAGGAGACAAAAGAATCATCTCTAAAATGTCCCTTCCACCCTGCAATATTCCATGAACAGAGAGAAAAGGAACGAACAGGGCAAAGATTCTGGGCATAATGTGGAATATCTCAGTTCCCGGAGCCCCCTAGAGAATAAGACTGCAATATCACTGAAGGATCCACTGCTCCCACATCAATCAAAGCCGCACAACCCTCTTGGCCAACCAAAGGAGGATATACACCATTTGAACCAGCAGTGCTGTGACAGTTTCCTTGAGTAAAACCTTATATATATGACTGGACTAATGTTGGTTGGCAGCAGAAGCTCCCCGGACCTCCAGGGCTTACTGGGGGTTGTGGGGGCGGGTGACTAAGTTGTGCTGGGGCAGGAAGGCAGGTCCACTGAAGCACTCTGTGGATGGCCAGTTCCTTCTCTGTCCACACATAGCACTCCTTCCTGACTTAAGGGCTCCACAAATTTCCTATCTGCTCCCTGAAAAGCTCTGGAAGCCCAAGGAACTCCCACTACCAATCAGCACAGCTTCCCAGGGGTCCCTGGGATATCTGCCATTGCCACAAACCTCAGGAGCGGTTCAGAAATAGCATTAGTGTTATTGGGGCTTCCAAGGTGTCAGGACCCAGGTCTTGAACTCTCTGGCCTAGGGTTCTTGGAGCAGTGTCTGGCTCTGCAGTACCATCACAGCTTCCTGGTTCAGCTGCAACCTCACACTTAAAAAAAATAAATAGAGAGCACCCCCTTGCCATGGCATTCACAACGTTTAATTCTCACAATCCTATGAGGTAGGTTAGGTTGAGAGAATATTGTGACTGGCCCAAGGTCACCTAGTGAATTTCTGGCTAAGGAGAGACTTGACACACACACCGGTCCAGGTACTGTGCACTTAGCCACTACACCACACCCTTCCCTTGTGGCCCAAGTCGAATTAAGGAAACTCATTTTTTGGGCTAAGAATAGAAATTCTGGGGATACTTCCCTCTTGAGCAGGACTTTGATCGAAAAACAGTCTGATACAGAGGGGGTTTGGACCCCTGGTGGGTGGATGTTAAATCAGGTCTTGGGAATCTTAGTTTCTCCGACCTGTTCGTTCAGGGTTATACTGATAGTCAATTGATTAGGATGCTAAGGCAGAGGATTTTGGATTTGGACAGAAAAAAGGCATGGGATGATGGCAGCTAGGGCGTATAGCTCCCCGTTTTATAAGTATTGGATCCCTCCCGGGGGGGGGGGGGAGGGGAGCTTATTTACATCAGCTAGCAGATCCAGTCCTTAGGAGAGCCCTTTTTTGCCTTGCGCATACAATCAATGCAGACAGCTGTTTCCCTGGGGAGAAGGCAGGGTATCCCATATACAGATAGGATTTGTCCATGTGGTAGGGCAATTGAGGGCCTAGATCACTATGTTCTATCATGTCCACTGTATGATTTGCAGCGGGGGTAACTACAGAAGCTCATTGGGTGGGATGGTACTAGGCCCAAGATACAACAATTATTATTTCTATTACGTGACTCCGACCCTGAAAGAACTAAGCAGGTGGCGATTTATGCTGTAAGAATTATGACTATACGCTTGCAACATACAGCGTGTGCAAAGCCTGGTGGGTAACATGAGTTTATGCATTTTTGTTAAATTGTACATTTAAATATCTGTGCTTGGTTAAATCTGGTGTGTACTGTTTAATTGGGCTGATCAGAATGTATTTTGTCAAATGTACCCAGGCTGATGGGGCTCATATTCTGAAGATGCTGGCTGTAGTATTTTTGGCTGGACTATAAATTTTGGATTTTGCTGGGCCCATCAGCGAGCTTGACTTAGCTGTATTTTTGTTAAAAGTATCCAAGTATGCAGGCTGATGGGGTTCATACTTTTGATCTTTGCAGGCCTAACAGTGGACTTGATTTATCTGTTTTTGTTTGCTTGTCAGTTTTATTTTGTAATTGTGTGATTTATATATGGAAATTGATATAGCCATGTGGCTTCAATAAAGTTTTTACACACACACACACACACACCTTTTTCAGCGGTAGCCCTTGCAACACCTCTTCCAGTTTGTCCCAGCCTCTGCTACACCTCTGAGCTTCCTGGATGGCTGACAGTCAGAATACAAGGCCAGCTGATAACACCAGGAAGATGTGAAGACCTGCTAGCCTGTCCTCACTGCCTCGTCTTGCTCCGGTCTCCAAACCTTGTTTCTTTCATTCCTTGCTGTGCTTCCAGTTTCTTGTTTCCCAGGCCTTGCTCTTGTTCCATGCCCTTGTCCTTGTCCTCATCTCTGGCCCCTTGCTCTGTTCTTTGCCTTCCCAGTCTTGTATACAGGACATATACAGACATGTGGCCCAGACTTGTAGGGATGGTGTCAGCAAGGCAAAAGCATAGAATGAGCTGAGGCTAGCATGGGAAGCTAAGAACAATGAAAAGGGCGTTTTCAGGTATGTTAGAAGAAGAAAAAGGAAGTGATAGGTCTGCTGCTTGCTGAAGATGGCAAACTGTTAACAGGTGACAAAGAGAAGGCTGAACTCAATTCCTATTTTGGTTCCATCTTCTCCCAACAGGGAAGCTGTATCCAACCTGGAAAAAGTAGCATGAATGATGAGGAGAAAGGATTACAGCTCAGGATAAAGAGTTGGTCAGAGAATACCTAGCTACTCTAAATGAGTTTGAGTCTTTGGGGAAGGATGAATTACATCCTAAGGTACTGAAGGAACTTGCTGATGTACACTCAGAACATCTATCATCTTTAAAACGCTTGGAGAACGGACGAGGTGCCAGAAAACTGGAGACGGGCAAATGTTGTCCCTATTTTCACAAAGAGGAAAAAGGAGGATTCGGGAAACTACAGACCAATCAGCCTAATATCAATAGCTGGAAAGATACTAGAACAGATTATAAAGCAGTCAATCTGTAAGCATCTAGAAAACAATGCAGTGATTACTAGAAACAAGCATGTATTTGTCAAGAATAAGTCATGCCAGACTACTGACCGAGTTACTAGTTTAGTGGATCATGGGAATGCTATGGACATACTATATCTTAATTTCAGCAAGGAATTTTACAAAGTTCCCCATGATATCCTTGTTGACAAGCTGCTAAAATGAGGGTTAAATTATAATACCATTAAGTGGATTTACAGCTGGTTAAAGAATTGTACTCAAAAGAGTGCTCATCAGTGGTTCCTCATCAATCTGGAGGGAGGTGTTGAACAGGGTATCGCAAGTCTCTGACCTGGGTCCTGTACGATTGAACATCTTTATTAGCAGCCAACTCGCTCTTAGCACCCATCTTCTGGGCCATGTGCTTTCTTAGAATCTGATCTCAGGAACAAAACCCACCACTGCACAAGGACGTGAGCGGGGATCGACGTTTGGGGCGCCGGCGACTTCTGGGTCGAGCCCCTAGTAAACGCCGCATACACAAGGCAGCACTGCTGGCACGCACTGCGGGCAGTGCATCTGAGGGCTGCGCACGCAAGGGCGTGCCCTTGTGCATGCGGCCTTAGGTGCCGGCAGGGCACGAGTCCACCCCGGTTGTTCAAGGCACTTGCCTCCTTGGTTATCTGGGGTTCCCCGACTCCCTTTTGCTCCCTTGTGTGTCCCTGACTGGACACAGCGTTATTTCAGAGGCCAAATCTTCCGCCATCAATCCCCGAGAAGGGGTAGGATGTTATTACCTTTTAGGGGCCAAGTTTCTCATTGACAAATTTTAAGGAGGAGTAGGCCTTAGTAATTTCTCAGGGGTTGGTGAGGGGTCATTTAAGTGACCGTATTTGTAAAACTTTCAATTGAATCTTGCATGTTAATTTTGGAATTTGGTTCTCTTTAATATGTCAAGGAAACGTAGGCAACAAGGAGTAGTTCCTTCCATGGATATCTCCTAGCCCAAGAAATTAAAACTAGATGCTTTTGTAGCCCCAAAGCAGGATGGGTAAAGGGGAGGTGAAAGAACCTCTGTACCCTCACCTTCCCATGGTGAGCTCCCCTTGTCAAATATGGGGGTGAGTAGTCAGTGTAACCAACTGATTTACTCGATCTGTTAACGTTGAGTAGGGAGGAGCTTTTAAGTGGAGATAGGCTTGGATCCCTTAGATCCGGCATCCTTGGAACTTTTAGGGACTCAATGTTTTTTGATTGGGGATTTGATTAAGAAATGAATCGTCCAACTAGACAATATTACGATTTTGTTGCTATCACAGAAAGTTCAACTGGGGTCAATCATTGATTTCACCTCTGATTATAGAGCTGGGAAAATCGCTGAAGCAGCTCAGAGACTTGTCAAGGCTTCCATGACTACGTTGCCCAATAAGGCATTACTCACGCAGCAGTCTAAGGGTGACAACTTAACCCCAAATCTTAGCTCCCAGGGAGCTTCTCGTAGGACTTTTAGTAGGGCTGTAGCACAACCTAAGCATAGTAGTTTTGTGCCTAATGGGCAATTGAGGCTGAACATTCTCCGCTCCCAAACGGTGTATTCCCGCAGTGAAAATCTAAATTGGATATCCAGCGACAGCTATCCGCTATAACAGGACAGTCGGCACAGATGAGGCAAATTTGCTTCTATCAAATTTTACCATCTCCACATTATTTACAGCGGTTAGTTGTCTATTTTCATTCGGCTAGGATGGCAGCAAAAGTTCTATCACTGAGTGATTTCTTTCTCTTTTGGGGTGTTCAACTGGGGGAGGTTTTTGCCAACTCTTGTCGGCAATAATCAGGATGTGTATCCCCCCCCCCCGCGAGTTTGCTGGTAGGAGAAGGGTTTCTAAGACCCATTCAATGACTGAGAACACCAGCCCAATTAACACTAGGCGGCTTAACCTAGCAACAGATTCAGATTTCCCCATAGTCTCTCAGCATATGGAGGCAAATACACTAGATGTGGCTGTCCTCAGTTGTCCACTTCTCCTCTATCCCCGTCTAAAGGGGTGAGGTTGCCTGTCTAACCTACCATTCATAAGGCAAGTATGGATTTTTTGAATAAGCCATCAGACTGCCCTACTTCCAAGATAGATTTATCGTCCCCTCCTGTTTTACAGGGTCCAGTGGTCCCTACTGGGGCCAATAGGTTGGTCAATACATGACCTCAGTGCGGCCATAACCTTGACTTTTTCTCGATCTGTTCCTGGAATCCCTCTGGCTGGCACACACATGGAGGGAATCCGGACTTCCTGTCGTATCTTGGGAATTTCCATGTTAACCTTATTCAGGACAAAAGCGTAAGATTTTTGCTGCATTTATCGATCTATCCTCAGCTTTTCATCTGATTTGCAGGTCAAAGCTTTGGATAGAGCTTAGCAGACTTTAGATAAATAGGCATTTATTGGCTTTAATTAAATCATTATATTCTAACACGACTCACAGTGAGAATGTACGCAGGTGGGACTTTTTCTGATCCAATTCCAACATAAGGGTTGGCAGGGTTGTCTGTTGGCCCCAATATTGTTTAATGTTTATGTCAACTCACTGATATTGGAGCACCGAGATACTGGGAGATATCATCCGCCTCGTATAGGTGCTAAAGAAGTCTTTATGCTCCTCTATGCTGACGATAGGTTTTGATCTCGCTCAGCAAACTGGGGTTGGATAGATCTTTGAGGGATTTCGGTGTGAAGTGTAGAGGGAAGAATCTGGCTATTAATTACAAAAAAATGAAAGTTTTTGTCTTTGCTAAGCGATTCGCTAGATATGTTTGGTTCCTGCAAGGACATAAATTAGAACAGGTCCGCATATATAAATATTCGGATATTATCCTTTCCTGTAATGGGTCATGGTTACCGCATGTGCGGGCAGTGAAATTAAAAGCAAATATGGAATAACTGGCAATCCAGCGTTTCTTTTTTCGTTTAGGCCAGAGATGTGTAAAGGTGGCCCAAAAAATTATGGAGGTCAAATTGCTCCCCAGATTGCTCCATGGGGTCCAGATTTGAGGTCTGGACCATTATATAACATCTCTCCTTGAACCTGTGTTAAATGGCTTCTGGAGACAGATTCTGTCTACGCCCCCTTCAATAAGTTCGAATGTGATAAATCTGGAAACTGGTAGGCAATCTTTAGTGGCACTTATCCAGACCCGTGTTTTGATATTTTGGGTTAAGCTGCGAGACATCCCCAATGCTTCCCTTGTGGGTCTGGCCATGACTGAAAATAAATATGATGTTGAATGTGGTACGAACCTGTGGTGGTCCAAAGTAAGGACTTGTTTGTGGTCTTTAGGTTTCTCTGAGATCTTCTTTAATGATAGCACAAGTGGGTTTGTTATCAAATTGCTCAAGCAACGCATACAAGATGTTGATAGACAAGGGCAAAGGGCCTTATTTCCCCTATATAAATATATGATACCGCCTAAGGATGGGGCCTCTTATGTTTGTAACCTTACGGATCCTTCCCTTAGGAAGGCGTTTACTACTCTAAGATTTCAAACTATGCCTACATCGGTGTTACAGGGACGATATCAGGGAACCCCTTATGGAGAACGGATCTGTCCAAGTGGACTGGAGGTTGAAGATCTCAGGCATTATATTTTGACCTGTCCCATTTACAGGAATTTACATAGGCAATTATATTTGACAACTGGCTGGGATCGTCCCAGACCAGCATTACAACAGTTGATGTTTCTGCTGGGAGACTCTGATCAGTTAAGATCAAAGCTTATGGCTATTTTTGCACTAAGAGCGGTCAATTTGCGAGCCAAATATGTACAGCTGACAGACTGTTCTGGACATCAGGGATATTATTGACACCTGGAAGAAAGTGGTAGGATGTATTTAGGACTATTTTCATCCATGGAACACAGTTGTACTTCCTGCGGATGTAAAATCAGATTCTCCTATCCCAGGCATTGATATGATTGTAAATTTATTCTGTTTTACCATGTTTGGGTTATATTGTAACTATATTTATAAGATAGTTGATATACAGTTTTATTGTTATATATTACTTATTTTAATTTTTAAAAATTTCTTCGATTACAAATATGAATATGTATATATGTGATTGTTTACCAATTTGTTTTGGCCATGTGGTCCACAAATAAACTTATTTATACTTATCCTATCCTTATTCAGGAAACATGGGCTAAGGATTCTTTAGAGTTGGAACATTTTAAGTCTTTTTGTCTTCCCGCAATATCACAGAGTTCTAGGGGCCCCCCTAGTGGCGGCCTGGGGTGCTTTATTTCTGAGAGGTTGCAAATTACCATAGTAGAATTAACTCCTCCCTTGTGCACTTGAGGTAGTATTAAAGTACGGCGTTTATATTATCACGTTGCTAACGGTTTATGTCCCGCCTTGTAATGCTGGTTCTTAAAACGTTATTCACCAAAACAAAAAACTTTACAGTTTAAAAAAACCTTAAATGCACAACAGTTTTTAAAACTAAAAACTTTCCTCTTCGAAAACATCACAATATCATTTTGACTCTAGCTTAAACTCCCCAAAACATACAAATTAATTACAATTACAATTAAAAAAACATTAAACTCCATACATTGCAACAAGACAAATGCCAAAAAAGATGGAAATTATTTCAGAGTTTGATTAATATTTAATATTTTATCATCATAAATCTAATATATGTACTTAATTCCTTACCATACATACTTTTATTCATTTTTATCAATAATTAAACTTTCACATTTTTCATTATTAAACTTTAATTTATCATCATCATTCGACAATGAACAATTTTTAAAGGGTGCATTAAGTCTGTTTCTACATAACTGCATTCTGTACAGCAAATTCTATAATGTTCTCTACAGTCACACTGGGTATTTTCAGACGTTACGAGATCACAGTGAACCAGAGTCAATCCCGTGGCAGGGCCAAAGAGCCCTGAACGTCTGTTCGGCAGCCACCAGATGTGCACCACAGTCAATACCCACATGGGGTCAAAATCAACCCCATGCTTCTGGACCTCCGGTCTGGACCATCTCCAAAAGCGTGGTCAAAGAGATTCCCAGCGGGAAACAAAAAAAAAGTAACGTCTGGACGGCAACCACTGGCTGGAATCAAACAAAATGATTCCCAGTCAGGGACAAAGCATGCAACGTCGCTGCCAGGCAACCAGCAACAACATAGGCCGGGGAGGGAGATTTAAAGGGCACACGGCAGCAGCCAGGATGAGCTGCCCCGGCGCCTTCCGGGTGCTTTGACCACGGCCCGGCCCGGGATCGGCGTAACATCTGTTGTGCTGCCCCAGGCCGTAGTCTGCCGATCCGATTCCCTGCCATGGTCCCGCTCCGTCACATCTGTTTGGGGCCTCTCTTGCCCACAGGGGTGGTTAGCCAGTTCGCCACCGCTGGGAATCCACTGTGGTGAATCGGGCGCCTGTAACGTCTGAAATCACCCATAGTTAAGTTCATTGTATGAAGTGTACACATGTAAAGAACAGACTTAATGCACTCTTTAAAAATTGTTCTTTGTTGAATGATGATGATAAATTAAAGTTTAATAATGAAAAAATGTGAAAGTTTAATTATTGATAAAAATGAATTACCTCTTATTTTCTACTTTTAGGGGTAAGCATTTATTTCTATGTGCCTGTCTAAATGCTTTGCCCTCTAAAGTGCTGGAGGGACGTTTTTACGGTGTTCCCTATGGAAAATCGCCTTTGCAGGTTTGATATGGTTCACACGGAAACCTCCCAACATATCTTGTTTGAATGTCATTTGTATGATAATTTGCGTGAGGAACTCCTGTCCTTTATTTTTCAGAAATTCCCAGGAAGAACAGATTTCTCCTTGTTGGAGATAGTCCTTAGAGACACTTCCCCTGCATTAACTCAAGCTGTGATGAAGTTCCTGATGTTAACTTTTAACATAAGATCTTTCTTTTTCCAATCTAAATCACCAATGAACCCTTGAGTATAGGGATCTTGGCACTCCTTTTAGGTATCTACCTATGAGATAGCGATGTACCCAGGAATTGGTTATAATTAATGGATAGTATCAAGTCTGATTTTGAAGTTTTCTGTAATCCTGACCCCTTTTTTTAAGTGCTGATCTGATTTGATATACCTTTTTATTTAACTATGTTTATGTTCCTTGTTTGTATGTCTTTCTTATTTGTGTGTGTGTCTGTTGGCAATGGCCTACGGCCACGTGAAATAAACTCATTTATTACATCTTTATTAATTACTTGGACGAGGGATTAAAGGGAATGCTTATTCAATTTGCAGATGACATGAAACTGGGAGGGCTAGCTAACACCTTAGAAGACAAAAATAAAATTCAAAACGATTTTGATAAGTTGCAACACTGGGCTAAAACAAACAAAATGACGTTCAACGGAGATAAATGTAAAGTTCTGCATTTAGTTAACAAAAATCAAATGTACAAACACAGGATAAGGGACACCTGGCTTGGCAGCAACACATGAAAAGGATCTGGGGACTGTAATTGATCACAAACTGAACACGAGTCAGCAGTGTGATGCAGCTGCAGAAAAGGCTAATGCAATTTAGGCTGCATTAACAGAAGCATCATTTCCAGGTCACAAGAATAAGAGTTCCACTTTATTCTGCGCTGGTCAGACCTCATTTGGAGGGCTATGTCAAGTTCTGGGCACCACACTTTAAGAAGGACATCAACAAACTGGAATGGGTCCAGAGGAGGGAAACAAAGATGGCCAGGGGTCCGGAAACCAAATTCTATGAGGAACGGTTGAAGGAGCTGGGTATGTTTAGCCTAGAGAAGAGAAGACTACGGGGAGACATGATAGCAGTCTTCCACTACTGAAGGGCTGTCTCAGAGAGGATGGCAAAGACTTGTTCTCTCTTACCCCTGAAGGCAAGACTAGAAATAATGGGCTCAATTACAAGAAAACAGATTTCAATTAAACATTAGGAAGAACTTCCTAATTGTAAGAGCTGTTTGACAGTTGTACAAATTGCCTAGGGAGGTGGTGGGCTCTCCTGCACTGGCAGTTGTCAAACAGAGGCTGGACAGCTATCTGTCATGGATGCTGTGGCTGTGGATTTCCTGCACTGAGCAGGGGGTTGGACTAGATGACCTCTGAGGTACCTTCAAACTCTAGGATTCTATGATTGTTCCCTCCTTGTCCTGTTCCAGTTCTCCAATCCAGCCCTGATCTTGACCCTCCATCCCACACCCCACATCAATCTATGTCTTGGATGACCTTCATCCTGTGACCCTTACACAGAGCCCCTCACAGAATGGGCAATGAGGGCTCTGGGGGCACTACTTCCTATGGGGCTCCCAAAGTCCAGGACCTGAAGCAACCCTAGATATTGCCCCTAACTCTCAGTCTGGGTTTCGGCCTGGGTATGGTACGAAGACCGCATTGGTGGTGTTGGTTGACGATCTCCGTCTGGCATTGGACCAGGGTCGTCAGACCTTACTGGTCCTGCTAGATCTTTTGGCTGCATTCGATACAGTCGATCATGAGGTGTTGGTGACTCGCCTGCAGGACCGTGCCGGGATTGGCGGAATGGTCTTAGACTGGTTTCGTTCATTCCTGGCCGGGAGAACTCACCGGGTGGTCTTGGGGAGTGTACGTCTTCCCCCTGGGACCTCACGTGTGGAGTCCTGCAGTGTGCTATTCTGTCCCCCCTCTTACTTAACATCTATATGCAGTCGTTAGGGGAGATCGTGAGAGGGTTTTCAGGGCATGCAGTGTCACCAGTATGCTGATGACACTCAGCTCTACCTCTCCTTTTCCACCAACCCAGGTCACGCAGTCTCCCTATTCTCCCAGTGCCTGTCAGCTGTGGGGGGGTGGAGGAAGTTGAACTATCTGCAATTGAATCCTGACAAGACAGAGGTGATGTTGGTGGGCGAGGGCTTGGGGGACCTGGGGGTGGTTGAATCTCCTCTTGTGGGGGGGTTTGCCCTCTCATGGTCTCTCAAGTGCGGAGTCTGGGTGTGCGCCTCGATTCACGGCTCAGCCTGGAATCTCAGGTTGTGGCTGTGGCGGGGAGTGTGTTTCGGCAGTTACATCTTGTC
>QEPC01012830.1:187372-197981 GCA_003113815.1 Sphenodon punctatus
GAATCTTAGCAATGTTATGGAGGGAGAAGCGACAGGATTTAGCAACAGAGTCAATGTAGGGTTTAAAAGAAAGGGGTGAGTCAAAGATGAAGCCTAGGCTACGAGCTTGGGGGACAGGCAGGATGGTGACTCCATCAATAGTTATTGACAGTGAGGAAGGAGAGGAAGGATGAGGGGGGAAGGATGATGCTTCTTGGATTGTCCCCTGATAATTTCCAATTTTTAGTACCCAGCTAAAAATATCTGTACCTTTGAGTGTATTCATGATTTCTTGTCTGCATTCAGTTAGAATACCATAGTCATCTTTGGATGCTGGCTCCCCATCAGCTATTGCCCTGTCTCTAACTTTCCCAGCAGCTTCAGATTCCTCTCGATGCTTTCAGATTCCTGGACCCATTTCAGTCAGGTTTTCGTCCAGGGTATAGCATGGACATTGCGCTTGTGGCCTTGGTCGATGATCTAAGCCTGGAGATCGACAGAGGGAATTGTGCCCTGTTGATCATGTTAGATCTTTCAGCAGCTTTTGAGGTGTTGACACATCTGCAGGTCCTGGCAGGGGTGCACGGGACTGCTTGAGTGGTTCCATTTGTTCCTGTCGGGGAAGACCCAGCAGGTGGTGATGGGAGACTGCTCGTCATCCCCTTGAGACCTCCCTTGTGGTGTCCCACGGACCTCCATCTTGTCTCCGCTCTTGTTCGATGTGCATCTGAAGCTGCTAGGCGAGATCACCCAGAGGTTTGGAGTTCAGCATGCTGAGGACACCCAGCTCTGCCTCTTTTTTTCATCCGACCCAGGTCCTGCAGTCTCAGTCCTTACCCAATGCCTGGCTGCTGTCAGGGACTAGATGAGAGTGAGCGAATTTAAGCTGAAGTGATGATGGTTGGCCGATCTTGTGACTTGGAGGGGCTTGGGACCCCTGTTATTGAGAGGGTCCAGCCCCCTCTAGTTACTCAAGTTCACAGCCTTGGTGTGCTTCTGGACCCTCGGCTGCACCTGGATTGTCAAGGTTGTGTCAGTGGCCAATAGTGCATTTCATCAATTACATCTCATGAGGAGGCTGCAGCCTTTTCTTTCTGAAGTGAATCTGGCCATCATCATCCATGCTTTCATTACCTCACGGCTGCAATGTGCTCTATGTGGGGCTGCCCTTGGTGACCGTTTGGAAGCTGCAGCTGGTGCAGAACGTAGCCGCCTGACTCCTCTCTGGGGTGGGTCACCGTGAGCACATTACACTTGTGCGCTATAATCTGCACTGGCTTTCTATAGCTTTCCGAGCACAATTCAAGGTGCTGGTTTTGACCATTAAAGCCATAAATGGCTTTGGTCCTACATATCTGAAAGACTGCCTTTTCTTCCATGTTCCACTGCGGCCCTTGCAGTCGGCCAGGAGTACCCTTTTGCGAATACCACCAGTCAATTTTGTCAGCACAACATGGGCCTGTACGGAAGCATTCTCAGTTGATGCCACCATACTTTAGAACTGCCTTCCCCCAGAGGTCCATCAGAGCACTAAACTTGAGCATATTCCGGAGGGGTGTAAAACTTTTTTGTTTGGCAGATGAGGATAGAGGTTGGGAGGGGGAGAGATTTGGGGTGAGGGTAGGGGTTTATTATTATTTTATATTTTTATTATTTTGTGTTCTGCTTTCGTAAACTGCCCTGAGCATTTGGGGAAGGGCGGGATTAAATTTTAATAAATAAATAAATAAATAAAAATAGTCCAAGCTTGCAATGAAATGCAGCAATGCCCTTATCTGCTGCCTGCATTGCAAGCCCTCCTGCTCAGGTGAACAGCAGGGAACAGCAGCATTGTGGCTTTGTATTGCAAGCTTGGAGGACATATGCTGCCCCATTTATTTAACTGCATAATCTGAATTTTTGTGGCTTTGTATTGCAAGCTTGGAGGACATATGCTGCCCCATTTATTTAACTGCATAATCTGAATTTTTGTGGCTTTGTATTGCAAGCTTGGAGGACATATGCTGCCCCATTTATTTAACTGCATAATCTGAATTTTTGTAAGTCAAACTTTTAAACAAGACCCACAAAACGTGACTTAACAGGATTCTACTGTATTTGTCTAGGTAAACTGATGAGAAGCCCTAGGTCTGCATCACTGTAAACAGGTTCTGATGCTTCAGTGGAATGCAAGGAGCATTTCACCTTCCAGCATCACCGCAGTCTTGCTTTAATTTAGCAGGAGAAGCTGTTCTTTGTGCAAATGCTGATCTCTTTATGTAGATGACCTGTCTGAGATGACAGAAGGAGAAAAACAGCCATCTGCAAGTTGCTGGCAGCAGACTGTGAAGGTCAACTCCCTCTCTCAAGCAGGCCAGAGGATGGCTCCATGTAAGAACATAAGTACTGTCAAACTGGCAATTCAGCAATACTTTCAGAGACTTAAACATTGGCATAAAGGTCCCAAATACCTCATAAATTTGTCTGCAAAAAATGGTTATGTTGCCAGGGCTGATTAAAGTCAGGTATCGTAGTGCTCCTGGAGGATGTCTCTGGTTATCCATCACTGCCTTACTAGCCATAGACACAGACTATGTTCTGAGTTTACACTGGCCACTGGTAACTGCTGCAGGCAGAGTGATAAAACCCTACCTTCAATATGCTCCCTCAGCCAGCAAACGTGAGAGGCATCTTCTCTCTGCTATGCTATTATTATTTATATAGCATCAATGATGTACCTGGTATTTTGCAATCCTCTATTATAGAGAGGTCCTGTTGTCTCTCTTAGATTGTAAGCCCACTGGGGCAGGGGAGGGGAGAGACAGGAATACATCCACAAAATTGTGAAGTTGCAGGTGCACATGCTTAGCTTAGTTATAGGGGAGAAGGGGACCCTGAGAAATCAGGGAGGAGACTAAACTGATGAGAAGCTAAGGAATGCAGGATGAAGAGGTAGATTTTAAAGGAGGAATTTGAAGGCTGGGAGAGAAGAAGCCGAACAAATGTATTGTGGGAGAGATTTCCAGGCATGGCAGGTAGCAAAGGAGAAGGGGCAAATACATTTTGAGGAGCAAGTGAGTTGCGATTAGGGGAGGGTGGTAACAGAGGAGTGCAGTGGGAAACAAGCGCATAGACCCTTGAAGGGCCGTGAAAATAAGGACAAGAAATTTATGCTAAATGCATTCAGGTAGAGGGAACCACTGGAGGGAAGAGGAAGGGCTGAACATGATCAAAGCAGCAGATGAGGTGGATGACTTTGGCAGCAGAGTTCTGAACAGAATTGAGAGGGGTAAGATGAGAGCGAAAAAATCCAGAAAGAAGGAGGTTGTAATAGTCAAGGCAAAAGATGACTAGAGCATGGACTAGAGTACAGGGCAGCTTGGCAGTGAGAACAGTAAGGAAGGGTAGGATCTTAGCAATGTTGTGTAGGGAGAGGCAACAGAACTTGGCTACAGATTGTATCAGAGATTAAAAGGAGAAGGAGTCAAAGATAAACCCCAGGCTATGTGCCTGGGGGACAGACTGGAAGGTGACCCAACAATGGGAATTAAGAAGGGAGAGAGAGGGGAAGGTTTTGAGAGAGGAGGGGAAGATAAGGAGTTCAGTTCTGGACATATTAAGTTTGAATTGGCAGTGAAACATCCAGGCAGAGATATTGGAGAGACAGTTTGTGATGAGAGACTGGATGGAGGGAGAGAGAGCATGGGGGGTGGAGAGAGAGAGTTGAATGTCACTAGCATACAGGTGATACTGGAAGCTATGAAAATTCGATAGGTTTGGCCAGGGCAAATGAGTTTGTAAGAAAGTGAAGAAAAGCAGGCCAAGAACAGAGCCTGGGGAAAATCTACTGGGAGGGAAAGGGATGTGGAGGAAGTACCAACAAGAGACACATTGAAGGAGCGGTTAGAGAGATAGGAAGAGAACCAGTCGAGGACCAAGCCTTGGAAACCAAAAAAGTAAAGTGAATCAAAGAGGGTGTGGTCAGCAGTGGCGAAGGCAGCAGAGAGATCAAGCAGGACAAAAAAAGCGTAGAGGACATTGGACTCAGTCGAGTCCAGTGTCCTCTACTCTATTCTTGTCAAAAGACGGTCATTGCTGATTTTGGCAAGAGCAGTCTCATTGGAGTGGGGCGGATGAAGTCAGATTGAAGGGGGTCAAGGGAGGAATTGGACATAATATAAACGGGTGGATCAGCACATGCCAGGAGCTTGGAAGTGAAGGGGTGCTTGAAGGAAAGGAGCCACTAGAGAGGGAAAGATTAACAATGCGCAGTAGAGAGGATGAGCCGGTGGGGGCAATAGAGGTCAGGAGGAGGGAGGGGATAAGTTAAGGGGTTAGGGTTAGAGGGGATCTGACATGGAGAGCAGTTAGGTGACCTCATCAAAGGAAGCTGGCAAGAAGGAGGATAGGAGAGAGGCAGGAGGGAAAGAAGGGGGAAGGAAATAGAAGAGGGAGAAGCAACATCGAGGTGGATTTTTTAAAATCTTGTTATTGAAAATTAAGGAAATATCTTGTGTGGAGAGGAAAGACAGGGGTGGGGGACACTACGGAGGGTTCGAGAAGGGAGTTGAAGGTTAAGAAGAGATGGTGGGAATTGTGAGACAGACTCAAATTTAGGTAGCATAGTAGTGTTGTTTGGCAAGGGAAATGGCAGAGGTGAACAGAGAGGGTGAACTTAAAATGGAGAAAGTTGGCATGTTCGTGAGACTTCCACCAGAAGCGCTCAGCAGCGCAAAAGCAAGAGCGATGGATGGTGGGGGTAAATCCAGGGCGGAAGAGTGAGATCTGTTGAAAGTAGAGACAGCTGAGTCAGGGCAGGTGGAAGAGGAAACAGATTGGGGGGGTGGGGGGAACAGAAGAAGCAAAGTCCAAAGGTTTGATGGTCATGGAAAGAGCGACCAAGGGGATGGGGAGAGTGGGGAATGTTGAATGAGGAAAAGTGGAGAACAGAGATAGGGAGGGCATCAATTATTATTATTATAAGCATTTATATAGCACCAGCGATGTACCTGGTGCTTTACAGAGAATAAGATAGATTCGGTCCCTGCCCGAGAGCTTACAATCTAAAAAGGAGAAGTCACAGATGAAGTAGTTTTTGGAGAAGTTAGATCATGGGAGTGGCCATCATGGTGTGTACGGCAGTGAGTCCAGAGATGAAGATACAAGGCAGAGATTAGAGAGAGGAAGTGGGAGGCAGCAGGATGAGAGAGGATGTCAATACAGATATTAAGGGTGGGAATATTATCAGAGACCAAGAAAGTAAGCCAGGTGTCAAAGTCAGAGAGGAAGGAAAGCAGATGTTGGGGCCAGTAAATGACACCTACAGGGAGGTGGAGTGGGGAGTAGAGATGGATCAAGTGAGCCTCAAAAGGTAGAGGAGAGAAAGAAGGAGCAGCAGTAAAAGGTTGGAACTGGCAGGGTTTATCAAGAAGCAGGCCAACACCACGACCTTCAGAGAGGGATGAGTTGGTGAAGGTAATACCACCAAAAGAGAAGGCAGCGGGAGTAACAGTGTTGCAGGGGGGAATCCAGGTCTCAGTAAGCTAGAAGCTGGAGAGAGCGAGAGAAGAAAAGATCTTGAATGAACGGTGCTTTCATGATGGAGGAGCAGCAATTCCAAAGATCGCAAGAGAAGGGGAGCAGGCAAGAGATGAAGACAGGGGATGGAAATGAGGTTTGGGGGGGGGAGGGAAGAGACGGGGGGGGGGGGGCAACAGGAGCTACAGAACCTGCACTATAGAAAGATTATGGCTTTTATGAAACTAGGCCCTGTTAGCCAGACAAGTAACTCCACAACAGGACCTAGCGAAATCTTGAACTACTAAGTAGAGTTACAGAGGATGGAGAAACAGTTGGGTACAATGTCAGGACACAAACAGCCATGGGACACACATACTAAATCCATCCTTTACTCCTGGAAAGGAAACTACAAAAAAGCCATCTAAGCCAAAAATCTGATTTCTTGGCTGCTATGAGGGATCCCTCGGAAAAACTAATTTAAAAAACCCTACATCAAATCAAAGATTCAGGAAACAGGGTTTATAAGGTTGCTCCTGGCTGTAACAAACCATCTAGATAATAAGGTATGGTCAACTGGAGGAATGAAAGCAAGATCAAGAAAATGGATTACTCCCTTTCCAGAAGCAATACATTATGAAAATCCTGTCCAGCTGAAAGGGTTGAAGTTGCATGAAAATTCCAGAGAGCTGTTTTCATCTGCCGAGACAAGAAGGGTTATTGTTTCTAAACAGAGTAATATTGACCGGTTTGTTTCACCTTCTGGTTCTGAAAGCTTTACGCTTACTCCATTACATTTAGAATGTGTTTCATCTAGGAAACAACCCAATGTTAGATATCAATTGTCTCTGACAAAACAATCATACTAAACACCTGATTTTAAATCAAAGAAATGCTTACTTTGCAGCCATCTGTCTCTTCTCATCTTCATTTTTCCTCTCTTTGACACAAGCGGCTTTTCTTCCACACCTGAAAAATAAAACATAGAAAAAGTATGAGTGATGCTTTCCCATGTGTGTTATCCAGTCTGCACACCCTTAAGGTAAATGGGATTTTACTCACACAATCAGTGCGAACCCACAATTATCATGGGGTACACTGAGCATGAAACAAGGGAAAAATGGCAAATGAAAGAAGAAAGAAAGAGTTAGGCGAGTAAGAAGAAAGGCTTTCAAATGGGGAGATCTACAAAAGTATGGAATCAATGTCTCCCAAAGGAAATGGAACCCTACAGACAGTGCTGGATACTGGGAAGAAGAAAGAGCCCAGTTGTTCTTAGAATGTCTGGGCTGAGACTCGTAGTGCCATACCAGCACCTGCTATGCTGTACAACCCACCCCATCCTGTACAACCAGTGATGCAGCCAACAGAACTGAGAGCTTTAAAACATAAACGCTTCTTGCGTTATACCCCTAACCCCGCCCTATCTCCAAAATGGGTCATGGCAGATTACAACACTTTAAAAAAACCAATACTATAAAAACACCACTACACATATAAAATACATTCTACACCTCCCAATACCCCACCAACCCATCCCACCCCTCCAACTCTCACATAGAGGAACTCCCCTCCCTCCAGCTCTGCCCCCCTCTCACAGAGCGGCCATGGCAAAACCAGGAAGCTACCCAACCCACCTCCACCCACGCCCCCATCTCTCATCTGAGGGAGTCTACCCAAAAAACCACACACACCCATCCCTCCCAATCTCCCTGCCCACAACATAGTCTCATAAAATGTAAAACAAAAGGGAGTATAATGAGGGAGGGGGCTTTAAAACCAGTAGTGATAAGATTGCAAAGTCTCAGGACAGCACAGCTTTGTGTTCACAGCCGCACAGGCAATGAATGGCCCGAGAACAGTCACTGCCCATTGGCTGCTGCCTGATGCCTGCCACCTCCAGACAACTCGATGCCCTTATGAAGCAAAAACTGAGAGGAAAGCTGTGGATTCTAAAAGCACCTGGAGAATAAATCTTTATTAAGTCTTCTGGTGCTTTTTAAAAGGTGAAGAGGGAGGAACATCTGGAGCGAGCACTATGCTAGGGCTGAAACTCAATCTTGCATATTTCAACCATCTTCTTGAGAACCGGGCTCTCATTGAGATTTCTGAGCTCAAGAGTGAGCTAGGAATCAGCCCTTCTTGACATCGTTCTCACGAGATTCTAAAAAAATGAAAAAACACTCCGTGAATGCACAAAAGGGTGTCTCTTTTTCAAGCTGGTGCCGGCTGCAATGCTGCCGTTTTGGCCCTCAGCAGCAGCCAGTTTGAAAATCAGTGGGTTGCCCCAGTGGTAAAACAAGGCCACCATTTGATAGAGGGGACTCCCCGATACTAAATATATATATTTTTGCTGCGATTTGACACCCCCCCCTCCCCAAGCCGAGTTAGGGGACAAACACCTCAGTAGTGGCCATTTTGAAAACCAGAAGGGTTATCCTGAGGACGAAACAAGACCACCATTTGATAAGACTCCCCCCGACCCCAAATATGCTTTTTTTGCTCCAATTCGACCTCCGACCCAGCTGAGTTAGGGGGCTAGCCCCCCAATTTTCCAGCACCCAAAAATGAGCACCCACAGACAAACCGATAGTTGGGATAGGTAAAGCCTCCCCCACCCCCGACATGGTGCCAGCAATCAGGGAGTCTCTAGCCCCCACCAAAAAAAGTTATTAGTGATTAATGGAAATGATATCACACTCTCAAAATGGCAGCTGGGGAGGAAAAGATGGTGGGATCTGATGCAAGGGGATCCCCAAACATGGCACCAAATGGAAGAGAGTCTCCAGTCCCAGTGAAAGCTGAGATACTAAAAGAAAGGCCTAGAGGGGAGTCAGGGCTAGTGGGTCAGAGCAGGTGGTGGGGTCTGGGAGCCAGGACTCCTGGGTTAATTGTCCTGAAAACTAAGAGAGAAAACAGAGAGGAGGAAGAGCTGGAACATCCATGATTAGTAAAATGTCACAGGTAGGGATTTTTAACATGAGGGAACAGTGAGAAAACGGTACCAGTGACGTCAAGTGGAGTGGAGGCTAGTGAGTTAGAACAGGGGTCTGGGAGCCAGGACTCGTGGGTTCTCTGGGAGGGAAGTGGGGATTAGTGGATTAGAGCAAGGAGGCCCAAGAGCCAAGGATTCCTCGATTCTCTAGGAGGGGAGTGTGGGCTAGTGAGGGGGGGGGCTGGGAGCCAGAACTTGTGGGGGATCTCTACTTTTAGTGCCATGGTAAAGGATACAGGGGGTGTGTGCGTGTGGTTGCTGCTTCATCAGAGTTGCTGATGCAGCAGTAAGCAAGTAACTTCACACCCGGAGTAATGTCATGGATTTTTTCCCATCTACTAGGGTCCCCAAACTAGAAAATTCTAATTCAGATGATCGTGGGATGTTCCCTCATCAATCCACCTGCTTGCAGAACCCACAACCAAAAATTAAGCCCTTGTACTTCACTCCCTCATCACAACCTGCCTTTTGAACCCCTGTGGTCTAGGAGAGAGGGGCTAGGTTCCCAACCCTGCCCAGCTCCAGCCTCCCCCCTGTCCTCAGCAGAGACACTTTCCTGACACCCAGGGAAGTGGCAGAGAGAGAACACCGGTCTCTGGGGTTGAGGTGTGAAGGATAAATTGCCCCCCTCCCCATGAAGTTCCCCCCAAAGCAACTCCTTCCCCACTTTCTGCCCCTGAGAGCCTGGTTACAATGTTTGGGCCCATGTGTCTGTGGAGAGACCCATTTAAATCAGTGGGACTCCAATCTAGTGAACGAATCTGTTAACACAGATCTGGCTGCAGGATCAGGACCCGCAAGGTTTGGGGTTTTGTTTTGGTGTGTGTGTGTGGGGGGGGGGAGCTGTTCATGTGTGTGTGTGTGTTTGGGGGAGTTGATACATTGTAGCTCTGACCTTAAATTATGATCCTTTCATTTTAAGGAATTAAGAGCGAATTTTGTCTGTCATTAAGAAGGTTTGTCCTTTATATTTTTAATGATCTGTTTGGTAAGTTTGATTTTTTTGTGAACCCCTGAGGAAGCCACACAGTGACGAAACGTTGGACTTGCACCTTCACGTGATCTTGTTTTGGACTTGTTACCATTTTCTGTATTATTCCTTTTCCAGTGTACTGTTGAAGATTTTTTTTTCTTGTTAAATGGTTTAATCTTAATGAACCTTGAGGGGTTGTTCCTCCCCCTCTTTCAGAACTGTCTGTCTTTTTTTTGGTGCTAGTTAGTTGTGATATTATTGGGCTTTCTAGGTCAACACCAACACCTTGAATCGGGCCTGGAAGACTATAGGCAGCTAGTGCAGAAAAACAGAACACTGGTGTTATGTCCTCCCAGCGGCCTGCCCCCATAAGGAGACAAGTTGCTGTATTGTATTACCACAATACAAATAGCACAACAGTAAACACATAAGCATTGTTGAAAATCAAACAACACAGTGTTCTATTTCTGCGCCTATCTTGTTCTGGGAATGAAACATAGTCTTATAATTATTGACAGGCAGAAGCAGGAGAAGGTTTTTTGTTTTTTCAATCACTACACAAGGTGAATAATATCCTGATGAAACAGTGTTCCAGGGGCAGTTTCTAAAAATGGGTGGGTGGACGAATGCATCCCCCAACCCCCAGTTCCCCAGGGGCTGACTTGGCCAGTTACTATCTTTCTCTGCCGCTGTGGAGTCCCTGGGGCTCACTGAACCCACTTCCTGGTCTTCCCAGCTGTTGTAGAGTGCTGCAGCAGCCGTTTCTCTTTTGAGTTCAGGAGCATAGGCAGAGAGAGCAGCGCTGTGAGGCAGGAATGCCTCCTACACATGCACATGAAGTCGCACCGCAAAGTACAAGATTCTCTGGTTCCCCGCCACCCTCTTGGCGGGCATGCGCAACCACAGCATGCAAAGAAGGATGAGGTGGAGCCGTGGGGTGGGTAAGCAATGTATCATGTGCTTCCCATCTGCCAATGACAGGTGAGGGGGTGGAGTTAACAGGCAAAGCTGGCTCACACCACCAAGAGAGCACGCTCCTGGCACTGTCCCTGTGCAGCATAGTTCTGTGTCTATGGGTGAAAACAGACATGACACTAACCACCCTTTAACCACCCTTGGTGGTCATTTATGCATGTTTCAGGGCTGCATAGGGCACCAATACAGCC
>QEPC01012830.1:209871-270210 GCA_003113815.1 Sphenodon punctatus
CCAAGCAATTTATATCCCAGGCCCTGTTTATATGTCATTTTAATGTTTATATGGTATTTTAAGTGTTTGGATTGTTTTAAATTGTATTTTATTGTTGGAAGCCACTCCAAGCTGTGTTCAGGAGGGGTGGGGTAAAAATTTAATAAACAAAACAAACAAATAAATAAATAAGCATATTGACGGGCGCACACAATCCGCCCTAAAAAGGATAGGGTTAGAAAAAGCCTAACACTTCTGCAGACACTAGCAGTAGGCCATTGAGTTGCAAATGGATTTCTTCCTGTGGACGTGACTGAAAGCACAGAGTAATCAAAGGACCCTGGAAAAGTACTTAAAGGGGGAGAGAAGACAAAGGAGGGGAGAGCTTCATCTGCATCAGAGTTTCATCTTCATCATCATATCTTACCAGCCAGAGAAGCACTGCACCGTAGAAACTATGAAGTAAGACTTGCACCCAGCCAAGCTTTCCATCGCTGGCTGTGACATGAACTGAAATAACCTTGGACCTTGATTAGGGTAAGCCTAAGTTAGACGACTCCAAGTACAGAAAGGAATGCGTTACTGGTTACGTTACTTTGATTTCTGCACTCTCGAGTATAATCTTGTACTGCATGATTTATTCATGAATCATAATACATGATTTATTCATGAAACTTCCTTTAACTGAACTTAGTATGGTCCAGTGGAATTGTTAATCCTAATATTGGCAGGACAGAGTTTGGGGTTAATTCTGTGTTTTCAAACACAGACGAACCTACAGAGAAAGAGTCTGTGTAGGGAAACTCTATGGCTGAAAAGGTGACAAGAAGGTTTACCCGTGGAAGGCTGAATCAGTTCTAGAGAGAGAGCTGATCCAGCAAGAATTGCAAGCCAAAGCAACTGAGTCATGACAGCCTAGCGTGAGGTAGTGAGACCCCAATCCCATGACAAGGTCCCAGCCTCTTCCAGCTAGCTTTCACCAAGCAGGATGGGCATGGATCCAATTTACAACTGGTTGCTCACATTGCTCCAAGGACATCTCTTGTACTGGTGGATGAGACCAACTGAAACTGATCCAAATACACAGGACAAGGCTGAACCTCCACAACTCCAAACTCTGACTCTGCCAACAAACTAGAGGTCTCAAAGTTGTGGTGAATACGAGCAATTTTGTCTGCAAAGTGAGTGATAGATTTTTCACAACAAGCAGGATCTACCAGGCTGTTCACCGCCCAGATCAGCCTAACTGAACAAGACTTTACAGACGCTATGGTAGCAGAGAAGAGAGTTTCCCTCAGTGCAGTTCTAGCCATGCCATATAGTACTTCAAGACAAGCTATGGTGCAATTGGTCAGCTTCAGCACAAGTCACACGCCACCTGCACTCAAACCATGCCTCCCGCTTCATCTCAGATCCCCCGTATACCAGTAGGGCCTGTGCCGTCACCATAGCAGAAACAGATGCAACTGTGTTGATGGCCTTGGTTGACATGACATTCCACATTTCGACCAGGCCATCAACAGAGCAGCTGACAAAATCAACTTGCCCTGTAGTATTGAGTTTGATTGGCAGCCAGCGAGTTTCCCTTTCAGTCTGAACTTTGTCACATTCACCAGTGACAAAGTTGTTTTGTTGTTGTTGGGGGAGGGGGCTTTAAAGCCAACACCTGGGAGCAACCACATCAATTTCACCAACAGGGGGAGGAAGGACTGAAAGGGGCTATTGCTTTGCAGATCCCTCCTCCTGTCTCTTATACACATCTAGATGTGTATAAGAGACAGGTCTGGGTATCTAAACAGCATTATCCCTCCGCACGTCCATCCAAGAATCTGGACGATCAGTTTTTTTGCCCATTTCCTGTAGAGAAACAGATTAACGATGTCACTTTCAAGCTTGCCCTCCCTCCGCAGCTCCAGATTCACCCAACTTTTCATGTCTTCCTCCTTAAAAGAGCTCCGCCCCCGATGAAGTGGCAGATGATACCCCCATGGGCAGCCCTATGATGCAAGATGAACCTGAATACGAGGTCAAGGCTATCTTGGATTCCAAACTCCAGTATGGTCGCTTGTACTATCTTATTGACTGGCAAGGCTATGGACCTGATGAACGATCGTGGGAACCTGCAAGTCAAGTTACCGCCCCACGTCTGGTGCGCCTCTTTCATTGGCGCCACCCTGCCCGACCAGGCCTTCTCTGGGGCCTTTGACGGGGGGCTTGTCGGGGGGGTACTGTCACAAGGGCGCACCCCCAGGTGCGGATCCAAGGCCACGCACATGGACACTCGCAGCGCGCCCCCAGCTCAGAGCAGCTGATTCCCGCCCCAGCTCCGCAAACCAAACTCACGACAAAGGTCCCGGATGCAGGGGATTCCCACACATCACAGCAGCTCGCCCCCAAACCTGGAAGTGTTTCCCTGCTGCCGCGCAACACGGGGGCGGGACCAACAGTGCTGCAGTGTTCCCAGCGCCTCAGGGCATGTCAGGGGGGGCGTGGCAGGCAATACAAATACCAGCGTTGTGAAGAGACTGGCCCTGGAGTGACGTTGCCTGAAGCTTTCCTTCCAGTTAAGTTCCCTTCATAGATTTCCCTGGTCCTTTCTTCCCCGGAGTGACATGTGGAGTGTTACTGTTCGCCTGGTGTGCTGAGCGAGTGAGTCCTTCTTGTTTTTTCCCTGAGTGTGAGAGGGAGTGAGAGGGTGCTTGGAGTGTGTGCACGTGTCCCTCCCTTCCGGGGACCTCCCCTTTCCCCTCACGCAGTAAGCTTGTCCCCTTCCCCGACCCTGTGGTCCTGGGAACCACCTTCCTCTCCACCCTCACTTGGAGCACTGAATTGCCCTTCCCCCCGTTGTGTGCATTGTATTGTGTGGGTGGTTGAAAGGTGAGCAGGGCACTCCAGTATATCTGTCCGGCGCCCTATGATGATAGGGGCCTAATCCCTTGGGGGATACTTTGGCCCAATTACTATCCTGACGGGCAACTTGTTCCCTTAGGGGAACTTGCCAAGAGCTCTGTGAGGGGCCTGTGTCCACGCCACCACTACTGCGTGTGTTGTTCCCTCTTACGGCTTACCTCCTGTCATTCTCCTGGACAGGCGCCCCCTTCCTCCCCCGCCCCCACCTGACACAGGGTCAGATTCAAATACTGGGGCTGGAAAGATTTGGGAGGCAGGGCAAACCTTGCTGTTTTTTGCCTTGATGGTGTCCCTAGTCTGTAAGATTGAGGTTGTGCTGTAGTTGTATAATATTTGAACAGTACTCCTCCACAAAGACATGTTTAGTACAGACAGCACTGATTTTAAGACATTTAAGAGTCTTGGAGCAAGATGGCAGGTGCAGGTGTCTGAAATGCAGATGTAAGTTTGCTACACTGTTGCAGAATGAACACAGTATGTTCTGCAAAAACAAAACAAAACACTGCTAGATAGAGAGATGTCCTTACAAAAGCATCAGACCAAGAGGCTTCAGGAAACCAGGAACGAAGGAGAAGTGGTGTAAGAGTGCCAAAAATATGCTGTGTCCACAATTATTGCTCACACAATTATTGCTCAAGAGTGATAACTCACACCTCTTTGGAAAAGCAGATCTTTGGAGGTGAGAGTTTGCAACATTGTAGCAATGGTACACCCCTAAAATGTGGCGAAAAAAAGACCATTTCAAAATAAACAGCTGTATTGAGTCCACTGGATGATTCTTGCGAGTACTAAGCAAAGGGGGTTATGGAACAAAGGAGAGTTATTGCAGAAGCAGGGAAATGGGACTGTAAGCAGCAGTATTACCATCAGTTCTCCACACCCACAATACAGTATAGTACTCCAGTGCAGGACATAGTAGGACAAATATTCCCCTGCCCTTAATCACAAGTGCAGTGAACAGTTGCACTTGAGCCGATGCCTGAGAAAGGAGATATAAATAAATGAAAAATTGTGGCCATAGTGAAGACAGAGATCAAGTACATAATTTTGGGGTAGGGAGGAGTTTGCTGTCTCCATATTTAGCGTTGAGCCCAACCTGCAGAGAAAGAGGACTGCGGCTGGAAGACCAAGGCAAAGCGTGGGTGCATGGAGCCTAAGTTGTAAACAAGCAATGTATGAGACTGTACAATGTCTTTCCTGCTTATATAGCATGCAGGTTAAGGCAGGAGCCTTAACTTATAATTTCCATTCTTTTTGGAGCATGAGTGAATTTGTAAGAGCCTTAACTCCTCTCTTAAACTGAAGGTTTTTGTTTTTTTAAAGGATTTCCCTGTTTTTGGAAAGGGGAAATGCACTAAATTGTTTATTTTTATTTCTACCCCAACCTATCCCCTGAAGCTGAGGGCTGCTCATGTAATGAAAGAATAAAATACACAATAAAACCCATAAAAAACGAATACATCCCTTTCCCCCCAGATCTACCACTCCCCGTTAAATGCCTGGCCAAATAAATAGATTTTACACTGCATGCATAAGACACTCAAACTAGGGCTTAAGCAAACCTCCAGGTGAAGGGAGTTCCAAAGTTGTGGAGCAGCTACTGAAAAGGCCTCTCTGCATGCCTGGAACATATGCACCTGGGATAATGATGGAATTTGCAAGAGGGCACTCGCAGCTGATCTTAGAGGCCACATGGGGACAGAAGGAAAAAGGCGGTCCTTTAGATATATAGTGCCCAGGCCGTTTAGGGCTTTATAGGTCAAAACCAGCGCCCTGAATTGTGCCTGGAACGCTACTGGCAACCAACTGCAGACTCTTGAAGCACTGATGTTATGTGTTCCCAGTAAACCCACCGCTGTCAAAAGATGGGTCACTGCCAAACAGTCTTCAAGGGCAGCCCCAGGTAGAGCATACTACAATAGTCTAGCCTTGGGGTAATGGAGGCATGGATCACCATGGCCAGATGGCTATCTGAGAGAAAGGGAAGCACGCAGCCTTCTCACCAAATGGAGTTGTTGAAAGGCACTCCTGGCCACTGCCTTGACCTGCTGTTCCAGACACAGCTCAGGATCCAGAAGCACCCCACGACTGCAAACCTGAGTAACCAGGAGAAGATGTACCTCATCATTAATGGGTGTCCCAATCCCCCCTAGGTCACATGTCTGGCCAACTAAAATCACTTCAGTCTTATCTAGATTCAGTCTCAGTTGGCTCACCTACATCCAGTCCCCAATGGCAGCCAGGCATTGAGTAAGCACTGAAACTGCAGGACCTAGGTCAGATGAAAAAGATATATACATTTGGGTATGTCTCTGGAACTCCCTGCCGGAGGAGGCCCGCCTGGCCCCAAGCCTATTAGTATTTCGGCGAAAATGCAAGACCTGGTTGTTCGCCCGGGCCTTTGGGGAGGGGGGTGCGTAGTTGAGTTTTATTCCCCTATTCCAAGCAATTTATATCCCAGGCCCTGTTTATATGTCATTTTAATGTTTATATGGTATTTTAAGTGTTTGGATTGTTTTAAATTGTATTTTATTGTTGGAAGCCNTTTAAGTGTTTGGATTGTTTTAAATTGTATTTTATTGTTGGAAGCCACTCCAAGCTGTGTTCAGGAGGGGTGGGGTAAAAATTTAATAAACAAAACAAACAAATAAATAAATAAGCATATTGACGGGCGCACACAATCCGCCCTAAAAAGGATAGGGTTAGAAAAAGCCTAACACTTCTGCAGACACTAGCAGTAGGCCATTGAGTTGCAAATGGATTTCTTCCTGTGGACGTGACTGAAAGCACAGAGTAATCAAAGGACCCTGGAAAAGTACTTAAAGGGGGAGAGAAGACAAAGGAGGGGAGAGCTTCATCTGCATCAGAGTTTCATCTTCATCATCATATCTTACCAGCCAGAGAAGCACTGCACCGTAGAAACTATGAAGTAAGACTTGCACCCAGCCAAGCTTTCCATCGCTGGCTGTGACATGAACTGAAATAACCTTGGACCTTGATTAGGGTAAGCCTAAGTTAGACGACTCCAAGTACAGAAAGGAATGCGTTACTGGTTACGTTACTTTGATTTCTGCACTCTCGAGTATAATCTTGTACTGCATGATTTATTCATGAATCATAATACATGATTTATTCATGAAACTTCCTTTAACTGAACTTAGTATGGTCCAGTGGAATTGTTAATCCTAATATTGGCAGGACAGAGTTTGGGGTTAATTCTGTGTTTTCAAACACAGACGAACCTACAGAGAAAGAGTCTGTGTAGGGAAACTCTATGGCTGAAAAGGTGACAAGAAGGTTTACCCGTGGAAGGCTGAATCAGTTCTAGAGAGAGAGCTGATCCAGCAAGAATTGCAAGCCAAAGCAACTGAGTCATGACAGCCTAGCGTGAGGTAGTGAGACCCCAATCCCATGACAAGGTCCCAGCCTCTTCCAGCTAGCTTTCACCAAGCAGGATGGGCATGGATCCAATTTACAACTGGTTGCTCACATTGCTCCAAGGACATCTCTTGTACTGGTGGATGAGACCAACTGAAACTGATCCAAATACACAGGACAAGGCTGAACCTCCACAACTCCAAACTCTGACTCTGCCAACAAACTAGAGGTCTCAAAGTTGTGGTGAATACGAGCAATTTTGTCTGCAAAGTGAGTGATAGATTTTTCACAACAAGCAGGATCTACCAGGCTGTTCACCGCCCAGATCAGCCTAACTGAACAAGACTTTACAGACGCTATGGTAGCAGAGAAGAGAGTTTCCCTCAGTGCAGTTCTAGCCATGCCATATAGTACTTCAAGACAAGCTATGGTGCAATTGGTCAGCTTCAGCACAAGTCACACGCCACCTGCACTCAAACCATGCCTCCCGCTTCATCTCAGATCCCCCGTATACCAGTAGGGCCTGTGCCGTCACCATAGCAGAAACAGATGCAACTGTGTTGATGGCCTTGGTTGACATGACATTCCACATTTCGACCAGGCCATCAACAGAGCAGCTGACAAAATCAACTTGCCCTGTAGTATTGAGTTTGATTGGCAGCCAGCGAGTTTCCCTTTCAGTCTGAACTTTGTCACATTCACCAGTGACAAAGTTGTTTTGTTGTTGTTGGGGGAGGGGGCTTTAAAGCCAACACCTGGGAGCAACCACATCAATTTCACCAACAGGGGGAGGAAGGACTGAAAGGGGCTATTGCTTTGCAGATCCCTCCTCCACAGAGTGTTTCCTTTGCAGCTCTGAGCTTTCTCAGTTACATGCCTGAAGGAATTCTATCCAAGTCATGTACAATTCCTCAATGCACGTAACCACGTAGTCTCTCTCCTGAATATCCCATCTTCCAGTCTCTCTCCCTTTCAGCCCCAGCTTTGACAATTTCACCAGGGGGGGGGGGGGGGGGGGGGGGGGGCTGCTTCAACCCCCTCCTTTCAGAGAGCTTCCCTTGCAGCCCCAGCATTGTCACTTTCACCAGCTGTGTTCTTTTCCACCTGGAAGCAGCCTTCTCAGTTTCATGGGAAGATGGGGGAAGGAGAGAATGGACAATTGGGTCCCTTACCTTGGGAATTGTCCTTCTGTGGACTCGATGGGAGGTTATTCAGACTCTGGGAGCAGTCTACTGAACGGCCAGCAGGAGGCAGCACCAAACTTTCAGCTGGGCACATGTAGGTTGCTCCCTCACTTCCCCAGGTCGTTGCTCCCTTGCTTCCCCAGGTGTGTAAAGCCACCGGACAAGGAAGACCTGAAAGATAAGTAAGAGAACAACCCAACCCCCGCAACCAGCAGGAAAAACGCATACGAACTACCCCTAAAAAGGCAAAGCATGAGTTTGGTATACTAGGGAAAGTTAGTAAAACTACATAGTATGATAGTATTCGGTGGGCCGAATAACCTTTCATCGAGTCCACAGAAGGACAATTCCCAAGGTAAGGGACCCAATTGTCCATTCTATGGACTCTCAGTCTGGTTATTTGGACTCTGAGAGGTAAAAAGCAGTAAAAGTATTGGGGGGGGGGGGGGATTACGTCAATCAGTGGCATCCAAAACACTCTGCAAAACCCGCCTCCCAAAGGAGGCCTCAGCAGAGTCAAAAATATCAATTTTGTAATGCCTAGTGAACGTATTTGGATTCCTCCACATAGCAGCCCTGCAAATTTCAGACAAGGGAGCCCTTGATCGAAAAGCCCAATTTGTAGCCACTCCCCAAGTAGAATGGGCAAGGACTCTAGGAGGGGGAGGCAACCTTGCAGCTCTATAGGCATTGGCAATACATGCTGATATCCAACGTGAAATGACTATCTTGGAGGCCCCATTCCCCTTTGATCAGGGGTGATAACTGATCAGAAGCTTGGAGGTACGGCGGAATGATGCCGTACGCTTGAGGTAGATTTTTAGAGCTCGACAGAGGTCGAGAGTGTGCCATAATCTTTCAAGGTGATGACGAGGGTGCGGGCAAAACGAAGGTAGGATCGCTTCCTGAGCTAGGTGAAAAGAAGAGGCCACCTTAGGCAGGAAGGAAGGCTCTGTGCGCAAGATGACAGACTCCTTTCTGAAAGAGCACAGTGAAGGATCCATAGAAAGGGCACCAATCTCAGAAACCCTCCTAGCGGATGTTATGGCAATAAGGAAGGTGACCTTGATCAAAAGAAAGTAAAGGGACACCTCCTGGAGAGGTTGGAAGAGTGGACCAATTAGGGCCTTAAGCACTACATTCAGGTTCCAGGAGGGAAACCTGTGGATCACTGGGGAGAGATCTTGCGAGCAGCCCTCAAAAACTGTCAGATGTGAGGGTGAGCAGAGAGCTGGACCCCACTACAGGAACCCAGGGTGGTATTGATGGCAGCAAGCTGCCTAGCCAAAGTGTTAGGTCTGAGCCCCTTGTCTAGACCCTCTTACAGGAATTGCAGGACGTGGGCAAAAGAGGGGGACTGGGAAGGAACTCTATGCATGTAACATCACAACCCCCCCCCCCAGGTACACGGGTAGATACGCTATGTGCACCTGCATTTAGAAGCCAGCAGCGTCACAATGATGGTATCAGAGTATCCCAGGCGCCAAAGGGCTAGGGTCTCAAGAGCCAAGCTGTCAGCTTCAGGAACTCAGGCTGGTTGTAAAGCAGAAGGCCCTGGGACAACAGGTCTGTTGAGGTGGGAAGGCTCACATGCTCCCCCACTGAGAGGTGGAGAATATCCAGAAACCCGGGTCTGCAAGGCCAGTAAGGATGACCGTGGATCTCTGTTGCTTGCACCCATGTAACACCCTGCTGAGAAGGGGAAACGGGGGGGAAGGCGTATAGCGTCTCTGGGGGTCATTGTTGGAGGAGTGCATTGTGAGCTTCGGCTCTGGGATGAGGGTCCTGGCTGAAGAAACGGACCGTTTTGGTGTTGGAGGGGGAAAGAAAGAGGTCGAGAACGGGCTGCCCGTATCGGGAGACAATGAGTCGGAAGGCCGATGGGCTGAAGGACCATTCTCCTGGGTCTAGCTGTTTGTGGCTGAGCCAGTCCGCTTCTACATTGTCCATGCCCCTTATGTGTAACGCCAACAGCGACAGAAGACGACTTTCCACCCATCGCAGGAGGCGCATGGCTTCCACATGTAGCGAGGGAGAGTGGGATCCCCCGATTGTTGATGTAAGCCTTGGCAGTCGTGTTGTTGGTGAAGACTATCATGTGGCGTCCCGTCACTTGCTTGGAAAAGTGCAGCAGGGCTAGACGGATGGCTTTTAGCTCCAGCCAGTTCATGCTGTGAGAACGGTCCCTGACTGACTAGGTGCCCTGGGCAGTCTCCGTGTTCAAGTGGGCCCCCCAGCCGGGGAGACTGGCATCTGTTGTGAGTCTCACTCGGTCGAGATCCATGAGAGGGACTCCCTGACTGAAGTGGAGTGGGTTTTCCCACCAATCTAGCGAGGTCAGGATGTCTGGGTTGACCGAGAGGGAGGCCGGCGTGCCCGATGTAAGAATTATATTCTGCTACCCAGGAGCAGCATATAACACATGTACGACAAGTTCTCCAACATCTTCGCACGCACAGACTTTATTGTAAGATCGAGAAATGTGCGTTCCACCTTTCTTCTGTGGACTTTTTGGGCTTTGTGATCACCCCAGCCGGAATCCAGATGGATCCTCGGAAGGTGGAGGCCATCCAGCAATGGCCACCATCAAAAACCGTCAAGGCGCTTCAACGATTTCTTGGAAGTGTGAATTATTACCGGCAATACATTCCGCAATTTGCCGAACTTACCACCCCGTTAACTCATCTATTAAAGCACCAAGAATTCATATACAAACCAGAACAACAGTCCAGTTTCCAGCGTTTGCGAAAAGCATTCGTATCCGCCCCACTGCTTCGCCATCCTGATTTCCAGCAACCATTTCAGGTTGAAGCCGATGCCTCCAGTAAAGCCCTTGGAGCCGTGCTCTCTCAAAAGTCGCCCGAACAGGGACAGATGCTACCTTGCGCATACTACTCTTGCCAATTATCCCCTGCGGAGCAAAACTACTCTATTTTTGATCGGGAGCTGCTAGCCATTAAGGTGGCGTTTGAAACCTGGCGCCATTATCTTGAGGGCGCCCTTCATCCGATCACTGTCGTTACAGATCACAAGAACTTAACCTACCTACAAAAGGCCTAAATCAACAATGCAAGGTATACACGATGGGCACTCTTTTTTGCGCGTTTTACCTTCACCATTCAATATCGTCCAGGCAAATTAAACATCCTAGCCGATGTCCTATCACGCTACCCTGAGGAGAATGGTGAAACCAAAACCGCTCAGGGTCCTATTCTTGCACCAAGGGTCTTCGCAGCAGCTTACACTACACGAGAACAGTTGGTGGAAACCACAGCGCGAGAACTTCTGCCGCCAGTAGGTCCCGCCTCCGCAGGACCTGATGGACTAGTCCGACAACTAGGTCGCACTGTGGTTCCCCCATCTTGTCGCCCGCAAATCCTATGGGCCCATCATGATGCCCCCCTTGCAGGACATCCAGGTCACGATCGTAAGTATCATCTGATTCAACATTCCTTTTGGTGGCCATCTCTCCTGCAAGATGTTCGAGAATATGTAACTCAATGCGCTACCTGTGCCCATACTAAAACGCCCCGACAAGCCCCTGCGGGGCTCCTCCTACTGTCGGAACCTCCTCAAGGCTCCTGGCAGAGAGTGGGCATTGATTTTATCGTTGACTTACCCCCTTCTCGAGGATACACCACCATTTGTGTGGTGGTAGACCATTTTACAAAGACAGCCCACTTCATTGCATGCAAGGAAGTGTCCTCCGCACTGCTGTTCATACGACACATCGTTCAATTGCATGGATGGCCCCTAGAGCTAATTAGCAATCGGGGGGTCTCAATTTGTTTCCCACTTTTGGCATGCCTTATTTACCACCCTTCACGTGCAGTTGAAACCTAGAACCACTTATCACCCCCAGGCAAATGGCCAAGCGGAGCGAACAAACCAAGACCTTGAACAATATTTATGTTGTTACATAAATTACCTCCAAGACGACTGGTACATGTGGCTTCCGATTGCAGAGTTCGCGCATAACAATGCTCTTAATGTCTCATTAGGCAATTCTCTTTTTTATTTCATACGGATACCACCCCCAAATCGGACTTCCTCACATGGCTGCAATACAAGTACCTGCAGCAGGAAGCCTGTTACAACGTATTCGTTCTGCCCAACATCTTGCCAAGACCACCTTGATGGAATCCCGTCAAAAGTATAAACTGGCTGCCGATCGGCACTGACGACCCGTCGCTGCTCTCCAACCAGGAGATCTCGTATGGAACAACCATCGACATACATCTAGGCGGCCCTCTCGCAAACTAGATGACAGATATATGGGCCCATACCCTATCCTTCAACAACTCAATAAAATCACCTACAAGGTGAAATTACCAGCACACCTCCGTATCCACCCTACGTTCCACGTCTCTCTCCTAAAGAAGGCCTCAGGCCCCTCATCGCTTCCTGCACCACCTGCTGAACCTCAACTCACCGGGGCCGACAATACGTACTATGAAGTGCAGGCCATCCTCGACTCCCGTATTAGACGGGGTCACCTGCAGTACCTTATTGACTGGAAAGGTTTTGGACCTGATGATCGTTCTTGGGAGCCTGCCACCTTAGTTTCAGCCCCTCGCCTTAGCCGGCACTTCCATCTCCGCCATCCTGAGAAACCAGGCCCCCATCGGACCCTTGGGCGGGGGCCTCGGCAGGGGGGTACTATAAGGGTGGCCCCCCCAGAGGAGACTCCTGCCGTTATTTCAGCCACTTCTGGTGTCCTCATACTCATTGTTCCACCAAGCCACCCATGATTCTAGTCATCTCATATTTATCATTCCACCCAGTTCCACATAATACCAGATACACCAAATGGCTCCATCCCTGTCATTCAACCTAGCTCCCCTTCCCTGTCTTTTTATTTCATCTGCTTCCTCACTTTCCTCCCTACCTGGCCTTGTTTTAAAATTGGTTTACTGCCCATTAAGGACGACTGGAATTCCCCAAACCCCATTACTTCCAATTGTTTCCAATCAGTATTCCTTGTGCCTTGTCAGTTTCACCTTTGGGGCGTGGCCCTGCAAAAAAGCCTCCTTGGATACATACAATAGTGAGCCATCAATAAAGCCTGCTCACGGTTCTACAGCAATGGCCCGTTAAGGCCTTCTCACTGTCATACAACAATGGCCCATCAATAAAGCCTCCTCATGGTCCCACAGACATGCCCACGTTGTTTTCTTTCCTCCTTCCCACCCTCAGCAAAGTCACATGACTGTAAAAAGATCCATGCACATGTAATTTTTGCATTAGTTAAATGAACGTTAAATTCATCCAATGCACACGTTTTCCAATCCTGTGTAATAAAGAACTCACGCTAATGTCAGAGCTGGATTTCCCTTCCCTGACATCCGTGATGAAAATCACAGAAATGTCCATGCTGAATGAGAAAAAGATGCATGCACACTTTACACAATTTCACATAAGACAGAAAATAGCATGTAATTGTGTAACATGGGTAAGAACCAGTATGGAGTGAATAAACTGCCCATCAAATCTTTTTAACTCTCTACTCTGGCACAGAGTCATACGCTGTGGATTCCAGACACAGGAGTTTACCTGGGGGATTTTAATGCCTTTGTTTTAGCAAAAAGGCGGACACGTTTTGAACAAATTCAAGTAACCTTTGGAGGATTTCAGCAATTTGATTAATGGAAATGAAAAAGGGCTATACAAATGCAGAATCCTCTAGATAAAAGTCTTTAACAATCCACTGAATTCACACTAAACAATGAAGAAGGGATAAAAGGTTGCAATCTGGGAATATTCTGGCCTTGTGTCTGACTAAATTACTCGAAGGAGATTAGCTGAACTGTCATGGCATTAGGCTTCTGAAGTCTGTTCCAACTGCAGGTCCTCAGGGAAAGTGCAGCTTTTATCTCTTTGGTTATGCACATACTGCCATGAGCCTAGGTGTCTTTATTTCTCTGGGAAAAGACAGAAAAGCACATTTTTAAAGGGTAACAACAATTTTAAAGTGATACTAACCAGCACTAATTTTAAAACAATTTTGTTATGAGAAGATTTTGAAGGGTTAGTCAGATTCTGCACCAAGAATGCCTTTTACTTATCCTCAAGACATCTGCCCTTCATCATCAATTAGAACAAACACATTATATTTATTTAATTGCTGCTTTGTCATCTTGACAAGCAGAGTCCTAACCTAAAAACATGTTTCATGTTAAGCTGTTCTTGTCAGCTACAAATTGGGAGGGTTAGGAGATAACTTTTTAGATAATAATTGGCATAGCCTTTAGTTACAAATATCACTCTCAGTGCAAAGGGACATGAGTTGTGACCCTGGTCTCCCTCTCCACAATAAACAGAGGAGCAATTTCTGTGTGGCTTTAAATATAAGCTTGATGCTAGGCTAATAAGAGCTAATATCAGTCCAATGTACTGGTCCATCTCAGTCCAAAAATCACAGGACCAATTATACTAAAAACCATCCATGACAGATGGTTTATGTAACCTGTTCTTAAAAACTTATAATGGGGACTCCACAAACTCCCTGTGGCAGTGTGCAGCCTTGGAGGGCTATGGCCCTTTTAAGAAAGAAGTTAGCGCTAGCCAGCAGACTGGGCTAGCAACACTGCAGGCATCACAAAGGGTCAAGGACAGTGTCTTAATTGCAGCAGCTGTACAGGGCATGGCTGAGACAGCCCTGAAAGACTGAAAAGGTGAGTTGGGAGCTCAGTCCAGAGGGAGTTATGAGGGAGGCAGCAGCTAGCTGGGAGCTCTGCCTCCAAACTAAACCTCACCCAGAGGGGGGTGCAGGAGGAGGACATCTCCAAGGGGCTCTCCTTTGAGGAGGGATGCCTAAGCAACAGAAGGTTTGCTTAAACTTGGAGGCTGCTGGGGAAGCAGAAGCTGGAGTGAAGGTCTGCTTGGATAAGCTAGCAACCTGGAGAACTGTGAGTAGCCAGTCAGAAGCAGTTGCCTGGCTCAGCTAAGGATAAGGATTGGGGTGCCAAAGGGCTGATGTCATACAGATTTCATATAGCGATGAGAGACTAGAGAATGGGTAAATAAAGAGGCACTTGAGCAAATTCCCCAAGAGACACTGAGGGTGCAGACACACAAGCTGCAGGGGCCTGATCCTTGCGCAGCCCTAGGGCAGGCATTCATCACCACCACACTGCGGAGAACCAGCCAGATAGTCAAAGGGAAGCTGGGCAGGCCGGCGACCATTGCAGCCTCCACCATAGCTGGGGTGGGCCGGGGCACTGCCCACATGAAAAGACGCCTGGCCCTACCCCACCTCCCTCCCCAGTCGGATTGAGAGCTGTGATGTGGTTGTGTGCAATGGGCAGTATTGCACACAACCACACCATTGTGTGTGCAATGGGCACCATTGTGGCAAGCATGCCCTGTCACACGAGTTGCCCCATCCTAGACAGCCTTACCCCAATTGGGGTAAAGCTGCCCTGCGACACATTTTTGGATTTTTTTCCAAGGATGCATCATGGAGCAACCAGCTGCTCGCCCTGCAGTGGGGAGAACATCTGGTGGGCCAGGACGGGCATGGATCTAGTTTGCAAGAAGTTGCTAGAACAGCCCCCAGCACCTCCACCACGTCAGTGGGTGTCACCGACTGAAAGTGATCCCATAAAATTGGACAAGCCGTGGCTTCTACAACCTCTACCTCCTCCACTGCATTAAGTGCGGCATCGAAGTCTTGGTGAATACGAGCAATTTTCTCTGCAAAATAATCAGCAAAAAGGTCACAGTGGGCGGAAGATGACTCAACCCCCGGGCTGAGGGAGGCCGGACTGACCAGCCCCCGTACTACCTGGAAAAGCTCTGCAGTGAAGAACTCCATCTTTGCTGTCCACATAACCATGGCACAGGCTCGCAAACTAGCTCTATGTCGCAATCTGTCGGCTTCAGCTTGAGATCAACGCCACCGTCGCTCCAACTGTCGCCCCTCTTGCTTCAGGACCCGTAGTTCCTCAGAGAACCAAGGAGGCCTGCAGGGCCGTCGCCTGGGCAATGGATGCCTGGGAGCCATTTGATCGATGGCCTCCATCAGCAAGGTGTTCCATAGCTTGACGAGGTCATCGATGAGACGGTCGTTGAGGTCGGAGGGTAGCTCCCCCAGAGCACCTAGAAATCGCACTGAGTCCATCAGCCTCCAGGGGCGGACCATGGGTTCCGCACCCTGCCGAGGGCTGACATGTGCTAGAAGGGAGGTCTGTAGGTGTTATGATCTGTATGGGGGCAAAACTGAACTGGTTATATATTATATATATATATTGTCTGTCTGTGTGTGTGTCTCTCTCTCTTTTCATGGCATAATGCATTTACTGGGCTGGTGTCAAGCCCTGGCGGGGAGTACAGCGGCACCGGCCACATAGGGGCACGCCGGAGAAGCTGGAAGCATTCCCCGAGCTGACGGCGGCAGAGTCGGAGGCGGCAGGGACTCCACCCCCTGCGTCATCCACGACGCAGGGGGATGTACAATCTCCCGCAGGGGACACCGCTCCAAGCCAGCAGGGGGCGGGACAAACCCAGAAGGCCGGCGAGGTGCAGAAGGAAGCCCCACCCCCGTTGCACCGCTCTGCACGTCTGCGGGAGCGCGAGGGGGCGGGGCCTAGAGTATAGAAGCCAGCGCTGAGAAGCACTCAGCGCTGGTGACTGAGCAGGAGACCGGCCCTTTTGAGTGCAGCTAAGTGCTATACTTGTGTTCCCCTTTTTGAATCCTCTGGTGCAGTGCAGTGTATGGTTAGAGTGTGCTTGTGTGAATCCCTTCCTTGATACCCTGACCTGAGCACGTGTACGGGTGAGTGAGTGTGTTTGTGTGTGCGACGTCTGATTCCCTTCCCCTGGGCCCTCATTTCCCCCGTGGTTTCCTTTCCCCCTGATCCCTCTCCCCCCTCGGTGCGCTGTGAGACAACCCTTTGTACCTTCCTGTACTCCTGGGACCCCCGTCCTTCCCTTCCAGACACCATTCCCCACCGTACTCTCCCTCCCCCTTTCCTGAGTGTGGGTTGTTGCTTGGAGAGACAGTCTGACTGGGGCTCAGACTCATATACTCACCTGGCGCCCTATGATGATAGGGACTGGGGCACTGTGAGGCCCGCTAAGTCCACACACTATCTTGACGGGCATTTATTCCCAGATAGACCCTTCCAGGTTGAGCGTTTGAGCCCGTGCGTGGGGAATCCGGGGGTGTGGGTGGTGACAAACCCCGGCGGCCCGGGAGGGTGTTTGGGATTGTGCCCCCATGACAACTGGCTGCATTTTGGGTGTCTTATGTGTTTGATAGCACCACCCCCAGGCCTGCCGAGCCAGGCAGCGCTCTTGGGCCCATTGCGTCCTGCCCTTAGGTGGGACACAAAGAGGGGGGCCCATCTTGACTTCTTGGCTAGGGATCCATTGCACCCCTGGTCTAGTGTGCGTGACTGATCAATTTGAATGTGTGTGTGTAGTGTGTATGGATGAGTGATCAATTTGAATGAATGTGTGAGATGAAAATCAGACCAATCTATACATGTTTCTTTTCTCATTCATTAATAAAAAGATTATGACGTAACTGAAATTACTGTATACATTCCTCATCACATATAAGTATTGTTCAGTCACAATACTACACATATGCAGCTTAATTTCAGTTGTCATAATTTTTTTTTATTAATGAATGAGAAAAGAAACATGTATAGTTTGGTCTGATATTTAATAAAGTTGCCTTAACATACAATTTACTGTCATGTTAATGTTTGAGTATAATTTGTAATGCCGCCTTAGCAAGTTTCTTAAGTTGAAGGTTTTTTGTCTAGGTAATATATGTATTGTAATAGTTCCTATTCCCATTGTGCAAGCACTATACAAAACAAATAAAACAACAATTTCTCCCCTAAGGAGTTACAATCCAAGTATAAGGTAAGAGAAACAAGGGGACACAGACAAGACAAGACATGACACACAAGACAATACTTGCCATCATAAAAAGGGAGTGGCCATAGCAAGTAAGCCTCATTTGATTTAATCACATTCAGCAGTTAACTGCACTGCACTGTATCAGAGGGTAAAAACACATGTGATGCACCCTAGGGCAGAAGCACCCTAGGGCAGAAAATCCCAGGTGACACCTGACTGTCCACACTGTGCTTCCAGCCCCCCGCCTTCCACCATGATGTGAAACCATGGCAGCCAACAAAGTAAAACCATGGCTAGCAGCCATGCCAGCCCAGCCACACTGACATGCTTGACCGCTTTAGCCCACTCTGGCCCCCCGTTGGATGGGTCTTAGCCCAGGCTATGGCCTGGGAGGTTGTCCAGAGCTAGCACTTGCTAGCCCCAACACCGCCTGAAGAAATCGTGGGCCAACATCTGGCAGTGCATGGTTACGCGTGCCACCAGGTGCCAGGCCAAAGCAGGCCCAAAGCGCCTCTGTTTTTGCCCAGAGATGATAGATAAAGTGAAGATGTAGTGAATTAAGGGCCTAAAAGATGAAGACAAGTAGTTTGTCCTGATGTGGTGGAGCCAGTGCAGGATGCCAAGAGGGCGAGTGACAGAGTGGTGAACCAAGAGAATAATCTAAGTAACAGTTTTTAATATGGATATAAGTGGGGCAAGCTGGGATTTGTCAACGCCACAGAAGAGAATGGTCTAGTTGTAGTCTAATTGGAAGATTACGAGGGCTTGTGCAAGAGTTTTAGCTTGTGTGGGTGGACTGACTCTTGGAGATAATATGCAGAAAAAAAATGAAAAATAATGAAGCCAAATTTATATTTGCATTGTCTCATCTAGAGACAAAGTACAGTTTAAAACAAAACAAAAAAAAAAGGGCGAGAGAGAGAGAGGGTGAAGTCCTGTGGAATCCTTACAGAAAACTGGAGTGAGAAGAGGAAGGCACTGTGATTGACACCCTTAAGAACTATTAGAGTGTAGTCACCAATGGGTGTTAACACACAAGACACTGCCCTACTGTCACCCCCATTAGCCCTGGATTCACCTGCTCATTAGTATTATTAGCAAGCATTAATATAGCGCCAGCAATGTACCTGGTGCTTTACAAAGTAATTGAACAGACACGGCCCCTGCCCAAGGGCTTACAATCTGAGAGACTGGGGGGGGGGGAAGAGGGGAGACAAAGGAATGGGGAAAAAAGGGAGACAAGGAGTGTAACATTCACGACGATGCGAGGTCTCAGGTGCATGCCCTTGGCTTGGTTACATCAAGAATGATGGCTGGTTGCTCATGTGTTGTGGGGCTATCAGATGTTTGCCCTGGGGCCGCTCCAAATGACATAGTTGCTGGAAACGTGAAGCACGCTGTGAGGGCAACTCTGGGTAAATCCCAGGTAACACGCTGCCCCAGGGCCACCTCCCGTGTGTTAGGAGGGGCCACAGAATGCCCACGCAGCTGCCTCATGTCTACTCGTCTGTTGGGGCACGTGCATGCACCCAGGACCATAGAGTTGCGGCCAGCAGCCTAGAGCGACTGAAAAGTGACTGCAACTCTATGGAGGGGGGAGCGTGGACAGACTGCAGCAGTTGAGAAACACCTACCCATTTGGTGTGATACCCGTGTGGAGCTTGTGGGTGGCAGCTTCAGGAGGAGGGGGTGGCAATAGAACAACCATGGGCTCCGGGGCCTTCCCTCACATGGAAACACCAAATGGGTATTTTTAAATGTGATGGCGCTAGTCACCACCACCCTTTGATCCTGCCCGGGGCGACAGCCCTCACTCCAGGCAGGATCTGGCCCTGCCACCGAACAAACATGCCAGCGGCCAGGGTTGGGGACAACATGTGGATGTGGTCTGCATGGCTCTACCCAGCGCTACTCAGCACAGCATGGCCCCCTCCCTGATGGGAGCGGCAGCCTAAGAGATTGCCATACCTGGCCAGAGTTAGGTAGAGTGGGCCATCATGTTACAGCCCACTCTATCACTGTCTGGGGATGGCTTCCCTGGACTGTGGCAGGGCTCACTCTGCACCATGCGTTGGCAGGGAGCCCAGCTCACAACACAGAGTTAATCCTGCCATGGTCCGGGGAGTGTTTGCTCCCGCCCATGGTAAACACCTGGCAGGAAGGAACCAACATGACACCATGATAGGTGGCCACGTTGCGGTAAGCATAGCCACCCGTGGTAGTGTCACATCTGAAAACACCCAATGTCAAAGGCAGTTGGTAAATCAAAAAGAATGAGGATGGAGTACTAGCTCGAATGCTACTGAGCTTGACTTAATTGTTAAGAATTCCAGACTGGGAGTCAGGTAGCTCGTTTTACTCCTAGATTTGCCACAGATTCTTTACATGGCCTTCACAAGTCACTTAGGCCCAGAGTTTCAAAACTGGACTCTTATTTAGAGTATCCAACTTCGGATATCTTTAAGCTGACTTTTTTTTTAAAAAAAACCCCAAAACAAACTTTTTATTAAGGCTTCATCAGTATCATAATATGCAATATCATCTTGAATACAGTCATTTTGACAGTCCACAACAAAAGATGGAAAAATCAGAGAATATATAAAATATTTTAGATCAAAATATACAGTCCCTGTACTATTCAACATCTTTATTAATAACCTGGATGAAGGAGTAGAGGGGATGTTTATCAAATTTGCAGATGACACAAAACTGGGAGGGATAGCTAACACCTTAGAAGACAGAAACAAGATTCAAAATGATCTTGACAGGATGGAAAACTGGGCTGAAACTAACAAAATGAAGTTCAACAGAGATAAAGTTTAAAATTCTGCATTTAGGTAAGAAAAAGCAAATGTATAAATACAGGATGGGGGCTACCCGGCTTGGTAGCAGTACATGTGAAAGGGATCTTGGGGCTGTAGCTGATCACAAGTTGAACACGAGTCAGCAGTGTGATGCCGTTGCTAAAAAGGCTAATGCAATTTTAGGCTGCACTAACAGAAGCATAGTGTCCAGGTCGCAAGTAGTAATAGTTCCACTTTATTCTGCATAGTCGGACCTCAGCTGGAATACTGTGCCCACTAAGGGGAGACATGATAGTAGTCTTAAAATATCTGAAGGGCTGTCACATAGAAGATGGAGCAGACTTGTTCTCTGTTGCTCCTGAAGGCAAGACTAGAACCAATGGGCTCAAATTACAAGGAAGCAGATTTCGGCTAAACATTAGGAAGAATGTCCTAACAGTAAGAGCTGTGTGACAGCGGAACAGACTGTCTAGGGAGGTGGTGGGCTCTCCTTTGCTGGAGGTTTTCAAACAGAGGCTGGACGGCCATCTGTCAGGGATGCTGAAGCTGTAGATTTCCTGCACTGAGCGGGGGGTTGCACTAGATGACCTCCGAGATATTTTCCAATTCTAAGATTCCATGAAAAAACCTTTAGTTTAAGAGCAGTTAAGGCTCTTACAAATTTACTCATGCTCCAAAAAGCCACCTTAACTTGCACAGTAGTAAAGACATTGTACATCTCGCATATTGTGCTTGCCTATTCAGGCTCCGTGTACCCACACTTAGCCATTGTCTTTCAGCCCCAATCCTCTTCCTCTGTAGGTTGAGCACAACACTGAAGCTAGGGACAGCAAGCTCCTACCTGCTCCAGTATTATGTACTTGATCTTAGTTTTCACTGTGGCAACAATTTCTCATTCATTTATAGTTTCTTTCTCAGGCAGCAGCTCAAGAACATCTGTTCACCGCATAGGTGATTAAGGGAAGCGGAATATTTGCCCTATTATGCATTGGGGTACTATGTATTGTGGGAGTGGGAGAAGTGACGGTAATATTGCTGCTTACAGTCAGATTCACCTGCTCCTGCACTAATTCTCCTTCATCTCATTCTCCCTCTTGATCTATACACTCAAAAAAATCACCCCCTTGGACTCGATACATATATTTTTGGACTGCCCTTTACTTCAGTGTACCATTGCCACAATGTAGCGAACTCTCCCCACAGAAGATCTGCTTTTCCTGTAAGACTAAAAGGTGAGTGGTAGGGCTACACCAAATAGGTGCTCTGAGTATTCACGAGGATTTCCAAGGTTCCGAGTACTGGGATCAAGTCTTTGGCCATCACTTGGAACTTTTTTCCAGGGACTTGGAAACTGGAACTTGGAAGTCCAGACCTTGGGAAAACCACGGAACTCAGAATCGCGGAAACACTCACTGCCCAAGCCAGCACATGGTGACACGTGCCCCACACCCCCACAAACAAACATATTCCTCCCTTGCCCTATGCAAGGCAAGCCCCCTCCCCACACAACATAAATTAACCAGAAAGTATCTCCCCTGTGCCCCAGCTGGGCACATCTTGGCAAAGTAGAACGCACATCAAAAGTGAGACAATCACAAAACAAACCCAAGAAGTGCAACTGCAAAAGCCTCATGGCAAAAAAACCAAAGCACCCTCAACATGGCCCTCTGTAGTGCCAAGAAATGCAAGCAGCACACACTTTAAAAAAAAAAAAAAAAAAAGCAGAGTGGCTATTAGCATGCCCCATAATTACATGCAAGCTCTGTGGTGGGTGGGTTGCACTGGGGTGCCCCACCAAAAACATAGCAATCAAGTTTCAACAGGTTTGGGCCCATGGCCCTGCCCACGTTTGCCACCAGCCATAGCCACAAGAAACCAGACATGCACCATCACCACCTCACACATATGCCTCCCTTACTCTATGCCCCCTTATGCAATGCAAGGCAAGCCCCCTCACCACACACCATTAATTAACCAGAAAGTATCCCCCCTGTGCCTCAGCTGGGCACATGTTGGCAAAGTTGAACCCACATCAAAATATACAGTGCCAAAAAACCACAGCAAAAGTGATGCCCTAGTAAGCACACATCTCTATCTATGGGTGGGGGTGTGGGGTGTGTGTTTTTTTTCCTGAACATAGTGTTGTACTGCAAGTGTAACAAACCTTCTAGATCTGCATTTTAGACACCTGCGCCTGCTCTCTTATTCCAAGACTCTTAAACATGTTAATGTTGGAAATGCAAGGACTGTGAGATCATTGCATCCATTTACCCAATGCAGAGTTTACAGAGGAGTGTGAATAGCTAATCATCAATAAGCAGGCAGGAAGCATACTTAAGCTTAAGTAGCTTTATTAGGAAAAACATGTAGGATAGGAAAGGCCTACATCTATACTAAGTCCTAAGACTAGGTGTGTTCAGGAGGGAGGAAGGAAGCTCTCTGAGACACAAAGAGATGAGAAATCTCCTGGGGGAGGAGATTGACCAATCAGGTCCTGACAGGAGTAGGACAGATAGGATGGGGGAAGGGTTCCCTGATCTGTCTGTCTACTCCTGCTGTTTCTAGCAAACAAACAGGATGAGGTGCTTAGGGGGGATGCAACCAAAGGAATGTATTTCCAACACCCCTTCTCATCGTCCCGTGCACCGAATCATTTATGTGCACTGCTGACAATTCCCAATGCTTCTCGTAGCCTCTGGAAATTGTCTCTGGGTAGCGGTTTGGTCAGCACATCCGCTATCATTTCCTCTGTAGGACAATAAATCAGTTCAACAAGTCCTTTTTCTTGCGCTTCTCTCACATAGTGACGCTTGGTGTTGATGTGCTTCGACCTTGGCTTTATCTTTTCCATTTTCGTAAGCTGAATGCAGCTTTGATTGTCCTCATACATCTCAGTTGGCTTTGGTTCGTCTATTCCAAAGTCCTTTAGTAGTCTGTGTAGCCATACTACCTCTTGACATGCTTGAGTGGCTGAAATAAATTCTGCTTCTGTGGATGAAAGGGCAATTAATGACTGCTTCTGGCTAGTCCAACTGATTGCTCCGCCTCCATACAGAAATACATTTCCACTCACAGATTTGCAGTCAGTCTTGTCTCCGGCCCAGTCCGCATCCATATAGCCCATCAATCTGGGGTTCTCGCTTGCTGGTAGTTTTAAGTTTAAATGCATTGTGCCCTTCAGGTACCGTGCTATTCTCTTGACTGCTATCCAGTCCCTTTGGGTTGGTGCACTTACTTTTCTGCTTAGTATTCCTACAGCAGCAGCAATGTCTGGCCTTGTGACGGTGGCTACATACAACATTTTGCCAATTGCAGTTCTGTACTGGTTGTCCTGTGGTAGGGGCTCGTCGTTGCCTTCCTGGCTTAGGAAATTTGTTTCCATAGGTGTCCCCACTTCATTAGCCTCTGTCATGCCTAGGCATTCTAAAATGTCCTTTATCTTTTGTTTTTGATTGAGAAGGAAACTTCCATCTTTTTCTCGTTCTATTTGTATTCCAAGATAGTAAGTGATACCTCCCAAGTCTTTCACCTCTATTTCTTTGTTCAGATTCCTGACGATTTCATCACAATCTCGTTTGTTTTCATGGCATACAATCAGATCATCCACATAAGTTAGAATGTATGTCCTCCTTTTATTTCTGAACCTTGAGTATAGGCAGGGGTCAGCTTCTCCCTGTATGAACCCCTCCTTAAGGAGCAATTGATTCAATTTTTCGTTCCAGGCTTTTGCTGCTTGCTTTAGACCATAGATACTCTTTTGAAGTTTGCACACAAGTTCCTCCTTCCCAGGTTCTTTGAATCCCGGCGGCTGCTGCATGTAGATATCCTCTTTGATATCACCATGTAGGAATGCAGTCTTCACGTCTAAGTGCTGCACTTCCATTTTTCTTGCAGCTGCTATGCTGAGGAGTGTTCTTATTGTGGTGTGCCTTACTACTGGAGCAAAGGTTTCGTCGTAGTCTTCGCCGTATTTTTGGGAATATCCCTTGGCCACTAATCTCGCTTTGTGGCGCGTGATTTCCCCTTCTGCATTATGCTTGGTCTTGAAGACCCATTTGCATCCAATGGCCTTTTTGTTTTCAGGTAGCTTTGTGAGTGTCCATGTTTTATTTTCATTAAGAGACTCAATTTCTTCCTTGGCAGCATCTCTCCATTTGCGCGCCTCACTGGTTTGCATTTTTTGAATGTCTTGCCATGTTGAGGGCTCCTGTGGTTCCTCCACTTTTGCCGCGTAGGAGAATCTCGCTGCTGGCACTCCTTTGTTGTGTCTTTCAGAACGTCTCACTTCTGGTTCTGGTTCTGCTTCAGTTTCAGTATCAGCATCAGTGTTATCTTCTGGTTCCAGTTCTGGTTCTGCTTCAGTTTCAGTATCAGCATCAGTGTTGGTGTCAGTGCCCCCTTCTGGTTCAGGTTGATTGAACATGGTCAAATCAAATGAAACTTCAGCTTCCTCTTTTATCTGCAGTTCTGCAGTCTTTTTCTGTCTTGATGAACTTGGCCTCATTAGGTCTGGCATTTGATCAGTGCTTCCCTTTTCATTTTCATCAAAATAGACCACACTGCTTATCTTCACATTTCCAGTGTCAGTGTCCATTACTCTGTATCCCTTGCATCCTTGTGCATAGCCAACAAGTATCCCTTCTTCACATCTGGTGTTAAGTTTGGTCCTTTTGGCCTTTGGGATATAAGCATAGGCTTTAGAGCCAAACACTCTAATGTGCCCCACACTGGGCTTGTTCCCATGCCATAGTTCATAAGGTGTTGCTTTTGCACCTTTGGTTGGGAGCCTGTTCTGCAGGTATGTGGCAGTCATTACTGCTTCCCCCCAGTATTTGTTTGGCAGATTCGCATCCAAAAGCATACATCTCGCCATCTCTATGAGAGAGCGATTTTTTCTTTCTGCTACTCCATTTTGTTCTGGTGTATGCGGGATGGTTGTCTGGTGTTCAATTCCTTTTTGCTTCAAAAATTCTTTCATCTGTTTTGAAACATATTCACCTCCATTATCTGACCTTAGGATCTGAGGTGATCTTCCAAACTTATTGCTGGCTCTTGCAACATATTCCTTAAATTTCTCCAGCACCTGACTTTTCTCTTTAATCAAGTAAGTGAACGTGAACTTGGAAAAATCATCTATGAAAGTCAATGCATACTGGTTTCCTGCAATTGTTTTTGTCTTCATAGGACCACAGATATCACTATGAATGAGCTGTAGGGGGTGCTGTGTGGCTTCCTCCTTGCTCTGATGAAAGGAGGGCCTAGTTCCCTTTCCTTTTACACAGCAAACACATCTCTCATCTTTAGTTGCACATGAGTTCATTTTAAAATGTTTAACTAGGTCTGGAAGTGCATGCAACACATCTGCATTTCTATGGCCCATCCTTCTGTGCCATTTGCTTTCACAGTTCTTATGTCTGCAATCTTTTGCAGCATTTGCATACTGATCCTGTTGCAAGCAATCTACCTTGAATAGGCCATTTGAATCCAGCATTCCTCGCATAAAAAGCTCCTTTTCCTTTGAAATTCTGCAATATTTCCCTTCAAAATGCACTGCAAAACCTTTCTGTACAGCATACTTGACACTTATAAAATTATGATCCAATTCTGGGACATATAGAGCTTCTTCAATGGTAACTTTCATTTCCTCACCGTTTCCCAGATGACATATGAGTTTAGCCCTGCCTCTTCCTTGACAATAAACTTTCTCTCCATTAGCCAATCTTATAGGAGTTCTATAAGTCCTATCCAGATCAATAAATCTGTCTTTGTCCTTTATAAGATTTTTAGTTGCTCCAGAATCAACAAAGAAATCATGTGAAGCAGTCTCACATTCTATTCCTTCCACATTTTTAAGTTGAGATGCTTTTTCCTCAACCAGGCTGAAAGCCCTATCATGGCTCCCTTTGTTCTTTGCAGAGAAGCTGGGAACTTCTTGCTTGGTGCATTGATATGCGAGATGCATGGTTTCCCCGCAATTGAAGCAACACTTAACTCTTGCAGATCCTTTTGAATTTGCAAAAGGCTTCTTGTTCTCAGCTGCCTTGCAGGCAAGCTGTGAGGAAAAGTTTGGCTGTTCATTAGTTTGAGCCATATTAAATTCCTCAAGTTTCTGAATAACAACATCCAAAGATAGGTTATCCTGCATTTCTATTATCTGACAGACTGTTTGAAAAGTTGTTGGTGGTAAAGAGTTCAGCAGAAATGCCACTATCAATTCATCTGGTAAATTCAGCTTTTGATTTTCCAGTCTCCTGACTAGTTCAAGCAGGCCATTAACATGAGCTGAAAAATCTTCACTCTCATCCATTCTCATATTACAAAGTCTTTTAAGCATTTGTATCTTTGATATATTTGACTTCCCTTGATACAGTCTCTGTAAAATTTCCCACATATCTTTTGCAGTTAACTTGTCATGTATGTACACATGTAAACGCTGACTCACCGACATTGAGATGATTGCCATAGCTTTGTCATTTTTCTCATCCCAGAGTTCTTGTGCTGCCCCTGCATCTGTAGGTCTGTTGGACTCCAGCATTTTCCTTAGGCCTTGTCCTCCCAGTGCCATCCTTGCATTATGACTCCAAGCTTCATAGTTTGTTGCTCCAGTGAGCCTCTCTGGAATGGAGACCTTCAGCATAGAATCCATGGTCACAGAGACTAAAATCTTTCTTTTCTTTTCTGCCTTTAAGATTAATGCTAGCACTCAATTTTACTCACTCTGCGCTGCCTTTTGGGTGTCTGGGCCCATAACCCTGTTGGAAATGCAAGGACTGTGAGATCATTGCATCCATTTGCCCAATGCAGAGTTTACAGAGGAGTGTGAGTAGCTAATCATCAATAAGCAGGCAGGAAGCATACTTAAGCTTAAGTAGCTTTATTAGGAAATACATGTAGGATAGGAAAGGCCTACATCTATGCTAAGTCCTAAGACTAGGTGTGTTCAAGAGGGAGGAAGGAAGCTCTCTGAGACACAAAGAGATGAGAAATCTCCTGGGGGAGGAGATTGACCAATCAGGTCCTGACAGGAGTAGGACAGATAGGATGGGGGAAGGGTTCCCTGATCTGTCTGTCTACTCCTGGTGTTTCTAGCAAACAAACAGGATGAGGTGCTTAGGGGGGATGCAACCAAAGGAATGTATTTCCAACAGTTAATAGCAGTGCTATCTATTCTGTACTATTACAACACATCTTTGTGGAGGAGTGCTGCTCAAAGAGTACCCAACCATGCATCAATCTTACAGACTACGGATATCAGCAAAGCTGGGTACAGAAAGGTTAGCCCTACCTCCCTAATGTTTCCAGTCCCAGTATTTAACCAAGTCTGATCCTGATCATTATAATCTGGATGCAAACTGCCAATAGCCCCTAAAGCCCATGTCCCCCCCCCCACACAATTATAATCATATAAGGAAAGCAGCCCTGCCCCTCTGTGGTTGCCCCTCTTCTGCCACACCATGGCTGAAACAAGTATTTGAATTTTTCCCACCTGTCCCAACTTTAGCCATACCCTCCTATCCAGCTGCACATGATTGGATGTAACAAACTATATGGCAGTGGCAGATCCTTCCCAAGGGGCATCAGGGTGGATGCTCCGCTGATGCCCTCAGGGGCCTCCCCATGTGGTGCAGCCCCAGGCTGCTGCTCAGCTACGCGGTGCTGCCTCCCCTGCAGGCTGTGTGTGCCACGCTGGGGGAAGCGCTGCTCTGTGTGCTCTCAGCTCTCTCGAGACTAAACTCCCCCACTAAACTCTGTCCCTTAAGCTCACCCAGTCGGAGCCTCGTTCTCTCCCTCCTCCCCTCTTTACCAGAGGGGGTGGGGGAGAACTCAAGATTTGGTCCAGTTTGCAGCAGGCTTCTTCAGAGGACAACTGGATCATTTGTCTGGGTGAATAATTATTTTTAAACTTTTCTATTTTTAATTGTTTGTGCTTTTATATATTTTTATTCTTTTAAATGTGTTTTTATTTTATTTTGGATTTATTTTTAGGGGGGAGGGGGTAGTTTGCTTGAATTTTCCCTGCATTTTAAAGTGGACCCTTTGCACTGTTTGCAGTTTGGTGGGATGTGACTTTTCTGCAAGAATGCCACACCACATTAGGATGTGCATTTTATGACTTGGGCTGGGTGTTTGGTGGACAGAAGAGGAAGTGAGGTGTAGATTTTGTTTCAGAGGACAGAGGCAAGAAGGCTTTAGCATTGTGGGACAGCCTGAGCCACTACCTCTACCGTTTGCCTCAGATATAGAGGAGACCAGGACTGTCCGACTCAGGGTAGGTGTCACAAAGAGGTACTGGACTATAGGTCTGATATGTAAAGGTTAAACATGGATGTAATGTTAAGAACTGACAACTCACTTCATGTAATCATGTAATGTAAAACTGAGAGATGCAGACTCAATCCAGGAAATGGAGAGACACAAAGACAAGGATGGATGTGGATTCACTGAAGACACCAAACATACCCCATGGAGGTGCAAATTAAGCTTCCTGTTTGCCTTTCTGCAGACCTGCTGCTAAACAAGATTTCTCCAGGGTGGGAAAATCACACAAAGGGATAGCTAAGGTATTTAAACTAAGATCTTTAGCATCAGGAGACAATTAGAATTGGAATTCAATTCAACCCGTGACCAAGCGGAGTCTTGGAGGCATCAGCTCGCCTGCCATGGAACTATGGACTGAGAGAAGAACTTTGATTCTAGCCAACTTAAGATGGATGCCCAGCCCTTCCAATAGCATGCTGAGAATGAACTCAAGTGCATGGACTACTTGTAGGGTAAGATATATTTAGAGACTAACACAGTACAGATTAGGAATGCATTGTTTTGTTTACATTATTAGCCACTCTGTGTCAAACTATTCTTGCTTATGTAACACCCATAATAACTCCCATATTCTTGCTTACAAACTCCCAGACCAAGGAATATCAAATCACTTGGAGAGGGGACAAAATGCAACAGCGCTACCACAACAAAAGAGTAGCAGCACTATTTTCCCTTTTAAAAACACTAAAACCGCACAAAGCTGCATGCAAAGCAAGTATTTTGACGTTTTCACACTGCAGCAGAAAAACTGAATAAGGCAACAAAAAAAAATCCTCTGATTTTTTCCCCCCCCTTCTGCCTTCATTTTTTCCAACGCATTCTATAAGCCCACAAAATATCCCAAACAACTGAAACATCATTCAAAATTCAACAAAAAATGTTGTCACTAGATACACTCCCTTCCTTCAAACAGCTACAAAAATTAATCTGTGTTCTTCAATGTGCAAGGCCACATTTTACAACTGATGTTCATTTTCAGTCAGAAATTACCTGAATTCATATGCAAGGGCTGGTTTTAACACTAACTAGCCACACGTCAAACAGATCCCACCAGGCCAAAGTCTCAGTGCTGACGTTCAATTCATGAGATTTATGAAGTCCAATCACAGTAGAATCCTAGAGTTGGAGGGTACCACAGAGGTCATCTAGTAAAAACCCCTCCTCAGTGCAAGAAATCCACAGCTACAGTATCCCTGACAGATGTCTGCCAAGCCTGTTTGAAAAGCTCCAGTAAAGGAGAGCCCACCACCTCCCTAGGCAATTTGTTCCACTGTTGAACAGCTCTTACCATTACAAAGGTCTTCCTAATGTTTAACCGAAATCTGCTTTCTTATCATTTGAACTCATTCTGTCTTGCCTTCAGGGGCAAGAGAGAACACATTTTTGCCATCCTTTCTGAGACAGCCTTTCAGTAGCAGAAGACCGCTGTCATGTCTTCCCTTCTCTAGACTAAACATGTCCAGCTCCTTCAACCTTTCCTCATAGGACATTGTTTCCAGACCACTGACCATCTTCGTCGCCCTTCTCTGAACCTGTTCCAATTTGTCAATGTCCTTCTTAAAATACAGTGCCCATAACTGAACACAGTACTCCAGATGAGGTCTGACCAGCACAGAATAGAGTACAACTATTACCTCATGACTTGGAAATGGTGCTTCTGTTAATGCAGCCTAAAACTGCATTAGCCTTTTTTGCAGCTGCATCACACTGCTGACTGATGCTTAGTTTGTGATCAGCTACAATCCCCAGATCCTTTTCATATGTATTGCTGCCAAGCCAGATACCTGGGGGATACCCCCCATCCTGTATTTATACACTTGATTTTCCTTACCTAAATGCAGAACTTTAAGATTTATCTAGGTTGAACTTAATTTTGTTAGTTTCAGCCCAGTTTTTCTTCCTGTGAATAGATACCATCTTATCTTACAGAATAAGTAAATATCTTTGGGTGCTGTCTATTGTCAGAGACAAGACACAGGGCTAAAGGGACAATTTAATCCTTACTAATCTATTGTTCTGACAGCTAGCTCTTACCTGCTTTGGTTGAAGCAATGATTTTTGAATCTGAATCCAGTTGCTTTACCAGAGTCTTGGAGTTAATATTCATCCCGGCAAAGATATCCATGTACAAAAATTCCGAGTCCTTAGTCAAAGACAAAATAAAACATGCTCAACATTGATTATATTATTGTAAACTTTTTTGTACACACATCACCTCACAACAGACTCTTATTCTACAAGACCAAGATGCATGATAAACTGGAAGTCAATATTAATTACATCTCTGTATAGGTCTCTTCTTGGAGCATTAAGGATAGTTACAAGTAAACATACACTGGTACAGTTTGGCTTGGAAATAGAGCTGAAAATTTTTCACAAGATTAGACTTTTCTGAAATATTTTCAGTAATTGCTGGTTTCTGGATAGCATTTCCTTATGGAATTTTACTGTCATTCACAGCTGAGCCAAGAAGAGCCAAGATATCAGACGGGAGGTGGGAATGGTACAAACTAGTCAGATGTTACTCATGCAGCACACACATACAAAGAAAAGTAATTTGGGTCAATGTTTATACAATCCAAGAAGGAATAAGGCATGGTGAGAAAACCTCTGGTGCAGGCTACATGGGTCACTTCTCTCCGGTCACCTGCGCTTTCTCTGGGCTCCCATTCAGTGTAGCCTGCCTTCTTTAAAGTCTTGGCCTGCAGACTCTCAGGTGGACTGCATTGAACAGGAGCCCAAGGAAATGCAGTGGGACCGGACGCAAGTGCCTCATACGCTCTGAGTCCAGGGGCTGGAGGGTTGAGACAGGGTGGAGCGAGGTGCGATGCACCACACTTGTGGTCTTGCCAGGGAAGCCAGAGCAAGGCACAGTAAGCTGGAAGGCAAGGGGGCAGACCTGGAAGCATGGTGTGCAATGTGCCTGCTCTGGCAATAAACAACACTCAGCATGCTTTTCAGACCCCACCTCTCCTGGCTCTCTGTGCCTCACTCCGGCATGCCCCCACCCCAGAACACTGCATACTGTTCCACCCCCACCCCTTGGCGCTATACCCCACTGCAGCCCTTCTACCCAGTAACTGCCTCCCCTTTCCCAGCTTCCACAGTGGAGGGACACACACTGCCCTGGAAGCTAAGGGAGAAAGACCTGTCTCTACCCACCCAGGAAGCCGAGGGGGGCAGTGGCAGGAGAACTACACTGTCTTCCTACCTTGGGAGCTCGGGCTGGGCAGGGGAAGGATCTGTGCTATCCCCCTGTCCCGGAAACTGGAGGTGTATGCAGGGGAGGACCTATGCTATTCCAGGGGGGGAATGGGTTATGCAGCCCACATTTTCAAAATGCCAATTCAGCCCCTAGGGCCTAAAACATGGGTGGGGAACCTCAGGCCTGGGGGCCAAATGCAGCCCTTGGCAAGTTTTTATGTGGCCCCTTTCCAGTGCCTGTATGTGGCCCCTGGATTCATTCTCTACCCCCAAACACTGAAACATTGAACTCAGGATAAGGGAGCAGAGATGAGGAGTACACAAGGGTAGGGAACAGATCTATGATTTGGGCCCTCCTTTTCTTGAATACACCTGTTAAGAACCCCCGCCCACAACCTGTATGTGGCCCTCGGAGCTCGTACTAATTTTCAACATGGTCCCTGGGTACCTTTATATTTTTTCATCCTGCCTGCAATGCATGAGATGGCCCATGTCAGAGGTGGGGACATCTGAGTGCCTGCCCGTGTCCTGTGCCGCTAGGGCAGGACCAAGATTTATGATCCTGCTGGTATATAGACCCTCAGGTAATATTGGGGAATTTGGGGTCCAGTCCCTGGATCTGGTGTTGGCATTGTTGTTGGAGTGTTCCAGGATACTTGTCCCGGGAGACTTTAATGTGCAGCTCTGAGGTCCAGCTTTTGAGTTCCTGGATGTGATCGCATCTCTGGATTTTACCCAGCGCATCCAGGAGAACGTCCTGGAGATGTTCTATACTAGATATCTGTACACTAAAGTTCAAAGTATGGGGAATAAAAAGAATGAACTTGAAATCATACTATATGCGTGTAACTAATTTAATAGATATCACTGACATGTGCTGGGATGACTCTCACTATTGGAATGTAGAAATCAAAGGGTATAGTAGTCACAAAAAATAGGCAACATAGAAGGGAGGGAATGGCAGTTCTGTTGAGATAAGAACAAAAGTGAAAATTAAAGATGGGATATTATGGTGGGAGTTACCAAACCAGGCAGAAGTGGTAGACAAGGCCTTTCTAGAGCAGATGACCGAGGTTAAATGAAGGCATAAACTATTGGTAATAGGGGTCTTTAACTACCCTGACATAACCCCGGTATGCAAAGTATGTACAATCTTTTTGATTTCACTGGTGACAGCTACCTCTTTCAGAAGGTTGAAGGAGGAACCAGGAGGTCAACTATGTTGGAGTTGATCCAAGCAATAGATAAGAACTGGTGAACGACGTATAGATAAGAGAAACGTTTTTGGGGAAGTGACCACATCATATTAGAATTCATGATCCTAAGGAAAGAATGTGGAAACAGCTGAACGAGGACCTTGGACTTCAAAGAAGCTGATTTTATTAAGTTCAGAGAAATACTGGGTAGAATTTTACAGTTAGATCTAAAGGGGATAGGTGTCCAAGAAGGCTAGGACTTACTTTAAAAAAAAAAAGGAGGGGAGAGTGAGTTAGAGGGCAGAATTACAAACAATTCCAATGAAAAGGAAAAATGGGAGAAATCCAAAGAAACCAATGTGGTTGCACAAGGAGCTCATCAATAAGCTAAGAATACAAAGGGGAACAGATAAGAAATGGTTGGAGAAACAAGTTACCAAGGACATGTACAGATGCGTAACCCATACCTGTAGGGATGGTGTCAGAAAGGCTAAGGCACAAAATGAGGGGATGCTAAAAAAAACAACCAACCCACACACACACAAGTTTGGGATTTTTTAAGTGTATGTCCGAAGCAAGGGGAAGAATATGGAAATGGTGGATCCATTGCTCATTGAAAGTGGGGATGGTAATAGACAAAAAGGCAGACCGTCTCGATTTCTATTTTGCCTGTTTTCACAAAAAAGACTCTGTATCAAGCCCTGCAACAGGTATGTGAATGAAGATGGGGAAAGATTGCAATCAAGAATAGAGAAAGATTCCTGGCTTCCTTGAATGAATTGAAGTCTTCAGGACCAGATAAATCACACCCAAGGGTGCTGAAAGAACTGGCGGAAGTATTCTCAGAACCTCTGTCAACTATCTTGGAGAACTTTTGAAAACAGGCAAGGTGCCAAAAGACTGGACATTCCCTTTAAAAGGGGGGTGGGGGTGGAATCCTGACTTCAATACCTGGGAAAATATTAGAATAGATTATAAAATGGGAACTCCTCCGGGCAGATATCCTGGCGCATGTCAGCCCTCAGGAGGGTGCAGAACCAATTAGGATGGTTCGCCCCCGACGGTTTATGGAACCTAGAAGGTTCCAGACTGCTCTATGGGATGTATCCTCTGATCTCGATGGCTGCTCACTCGATAACCTCGTGACCATGTGGAATTCCGTGTTTGGTGGAGGCCATTGAGTGGCTCCCAGGTGCCCACTCCCGAACCGCCGACAACGCAGGTCCCCGTGGTATACGGAGGAGCTGCGGCGGATGAAGCGGGAAGGGCGGAGGTTAGAGCAACGGTGTGGTCACTCGTGTACTGAAGTTGACCGATTGCGGCATAGAATCTGGTTACATACCTATACCGTGGCGGTAAAAAAGCTTTCTTTGCTGCCCTCGTTGCGTCTGCTAAGTCATGCCTGGCGGAGCTTTTCCAAGTGGTGAGGGGTCTGATCAGTCCGGCCTCCCTCCGCCTGGATTCAGAGTCATCGAATGCCCGCTGTGATTTGTTTGTGGACTTTTTTGCAGATAAAATCGCTCAGATCCACCACAGTTTTGACACAACACTTTTAGCAGTGGGTGAACCGGAGGCAGTAGAAGCCCCGCCTTGTCCTGTTTTGTGGGATGAGTTTCAGAATGTGTCGCCCTCAGATGCGGGGGATGCCCTGGGGTCTGTCCAAGCCTCTTATTGTGAATTAGACCTATGCCCATCCTGGCTGGTCAAAGCCAGCCGGGAGACATTAGGGCCATTGCTGGCGGGGATTGTCAATGCCTTTCTGGGGGAGGGCAGGGTGCCGGACTGCCTTAAGGAGGTGTTGGTGCGGCCCCTGCTTAAGAAACTATAATTGGACATTGGCTTCCTGGCCAGCTATCGGCCGGTCTCTAACCTTCCCTTTTTAGGGAAGGTTATTGAGCAGGTGGTGGCTCAGCAGTTGCAGGACCATCTGGACCGAATTAACTTTCTTGAGCCCTTACAGTCAGGTTTTCACCCTGGATATGGCACGGAGACCACACTTGTGGCCTTGGTCGACGACCTCTCCTGTGAGTTGGACCGGGGTCATTCAACCCTGCTGATCCTATTAGATCTCTTGGCTGCATTTGATACAGTTGACCATGAGTTGTTGGTAACTCGGCTGCGGGACTGGGCAGGTATTGGCGGGACCATTCTTGAGTGGTTCCACTCCTTTCTGGCTGGGAGAGTCCAGTGTGTGGTCCTGGGTGATTTTTCATCTTCTCCCCAGGGCCTCACGTGTGGAGTTCCACAGGGTTCCATCTTGTCCCCTCTCTTGTTCAATGTGTACATGCAGCCTTTGGGGGAGGTTGTTAGGGAGTTTGGCGTATGGTGTCATCAGTATGCTGACGACACCCAGCTTTATCTCTCATTTTCATCCGACTCAGGCCCAGCAGTCTTGGTGCTTACCCGGTGCCTGGCAGCTGTGGGGGACTGGATGAGGGTGAGCCGTCTGAAGTTAAATCCCGACAAGATGGAGGTGATGGTCGTGGGGAGGGCCAGGGGAGTGGTGGCTTCCATCGTTGATGGGATCCGTCTTGCCCTGGTATCTCAGGTTTGGAGTCTGGGGGTGCTCCTGGATCCGCAGCTCCACCTGGAGCTGGTGAAAGGGGTATTTCGCTGGTGAAAGGGGTATTTCGCTGGTGAAAGGGGTATTTCGCCAATTACATCTGGCGCGTCGGCTTCAGCCGTATGTCTCAGACTCCGACCTAGCCACGATCGTCCATGCCTTTATTACCTCGAGATTGGACTACTGAAATGCACTCTACGTGGGGCTACCCTTGGTGTTGTTTCGGAAGCTGCAACTGGCGCAGAATGCAGTGGCTCATCTCCGAACGGGGCCGGGCCAACGTGAGCATATTACACCAGTGCTTCACTCTCTGCACTGGCTACCTATAGTCTTCCAGGCCCAATTCAAGGTGTTGGTGTTGACATTTAAAGCCCTGAATGGCCTGGGTCCCGCCTACCTGCAGGACCTCCTCACCCTCTGGGCCTGGATCGGTCCCCATGGTCGGCCGGGGGCACCCTCCTTGAGGTACCCCGGGTTTCTAGGGTATCGACCTTGCAGAGGGCATTCTCTGTGGCTGCGCCGCGGTTGTGGAACTCCGTCCCGTTGGAGGTCCGCCTGATTACCGACCTCCCCTCTTTCCATAGACAATGTAAGACCTGGCTGTTCCGCCATGCTTTTCCTGAGGGAGAGGGGGTGAGTTGGGGTATGTTTTTTATATTATGTTTTAATAGTGTTTTACATTACTGCTGCTTGGAATTGTTTTAGTATGTTGTTAGCTGCCCCAAGCTGCTTTTAGCAGGAGGGGGTGGCATTTAAATTTTATTATAAATAAATAAATAAAAGTCAGTCTGTAAGCATCTTGTTGAGAACACAGGAATTGCTCATAGCCAGCACAGATGTGTCACGAACAAGTCATACCAGACTAATCTGGTCTCATTCTTTGATAGAGTAACTAGTCTAGTGGATGAGGGGAATGCTGTGGACATATTATATCTTGACTTCAGCAGAGCATTTGACAAAGTTTCACACAAAATCCTCATTGACAAGCTTGCAAAGCATGGGCTGGAAGACACTGCAAGGTGGATTTCACAGCTGGTTGAAGAATCATATTCAAAGAGTGATCACCAATGGTTCATAATCAAACTGGGGGGAGGAATCGAATGGGATCCTGCAGGGCTCTGTCCTGGGTCTGGTACTATTCAACATCTTTATTAATGACTTCAGTTCAGTTTATTAGTACTGTTACCAGCTTTCACCATGGCCAACAAAATACAAAAACAAAATACAAATATAACAAACAGTATTAAGATCAAACAAAACAAAAATAAAATATCTATAAAAAAACCAGAAAGCTACAACAGCTACTGTCACCTACATTGCTCAGCTAGGTAACCTCAGCTAACAAGGTCAGTTTAGCAATAGCAAGTGTCTTTTTGCTGTAGGAACCAGATTAACTTTTTCACAATTCATCAAATATTTAATTCTCTGTAATAAAGGCTCAAGAAAATTCTCACTCAGATCTTTGAACAATAAACATTCTAGAACATAGTTCACAGTATCCTCTACAGCTCTCAGACAACAGGGGCAAAGTCTTTGGTCTTGAGGTATTTGCTGTCTCCTGCCCTCCACAACAGCCGATGACATATGTTCTATGTGTAACCTACAAAGAGCACCTTTAAGCTTATACTTTAAATCAGTCAGGAGATACTGTTCCATCAAGTTTCCATGTACTATACAACAATAATGAACTGAGGCAAAATCATCTTGTAACGCAATATCTCTTAGTCTTTGTAAGATTATCCTCTTATGAGCTGAAAATAGTCTATTATCCAAAATATAGTAAGCTAACACACAGGACATAAGGGTTTGTGTAACGAAAGTCAACCAAGGAGATTTATGAAAGGAATCGCAAGTAGCGTCTTCTAAACACATTTGGGAGTCTGGCAGGTGACATTGACAAAATTTTAATCCAATTTTCCAACAGTCTCTAACAGTTACCTGTCAAGCCACAGCCCCAGTCTCAATGAAGGTGCTGGCATGGAAGGTGGCACCCCTAACATACTGTGTAAAAACTTATTCAGGGGAATTTTAATCTCTGAGCCTGCCACATGACCGCTTTCAGCACCATAGGTAATTTGAGAGATCACTTTGGTTCCGTATGTTTTTAAGGTGGCAAATAAGGATCTCCTTGCAAATTTATCATGAAATTGCTTAATAGCTAGTGCCGACTTGGTCGCTTTTAATAGGCTATTAAGGACCTTTGAAATTCTCTGCAAAGAGGAGGAACTTACAATAAGTTATCTAAAAAACAAGGTAATGGTTTTTCCAGTTTCAGGTAGGCGTTCCAATCGCTGGTTCTCTCAATACCAATTGAAGCAAGTAAACTTTTTCAAATATTTAGGAATAGTCTTTACCGCCACAGGGGCATGAGGTCAGCATATGAATTATGCAAAGCAGCCCGCAACCTCTTCAGCAAATGCTCTTCTTCGTTTTTAGAGCGTGAGGGGTGGCCAATTAATTCCTCCCGCTCTGAAGGTCTCTGAGGGTAATGTGATGGTACAACTGCTGTATGGTGCTCAGGTTTTTTTGGGGGGGTGGGGAGTAGTGATAGCTACTTTAGATGCAATACAGAATACTGTTCTGCACACTCTGGTTGGTGCACCCTCATCAGCCCCCCACTGTGTTCTTACAACTGGAGGTGGGGGTTCGATGGCTTTACGAGTTCTGTTAGCGGTCCTAATGTATTGGGTAAAAATTGTTTATTCCTCACCCAGATGTGTCTGATGGAGCACTTGTCATCTTCTAGCCGACTGGGGTGGGATTGGTGGGATAATGGGTGAAAACAGACATGACGCTAACCACCCTTTAACCACCCTTGGTGGTCATTTATGCATGTTTCAGGGCTGCAAAGGGCACCAATACAGCCCTGCAACATGCATAAATAACCACCAAGGGTGGTTAAAGGGTGGTTAACATCATGTCTGTTTTCACCCATTGTCTCTACCAATATAAGAAAATCGGGCTTTTCAGTAGAGTTCTTGCTATCCATACCTAAATGAGAGGCCTCCTGGCCATTGAAAAAGAGAGTTAGAGAGAGAGATCTTCAACAGGGTACAGCCACAGCTTCTAACTCTAGGCTGGCCCCCTCCTACAAGTATTTGATTCCTGGATGGTATGGGGCATGCTATTTAGGAGTGCTGGAAAATGCTGAGCACAGACAGGCTTTTACAGCCTTGCGGCTACAATGGATGCAAACAGCGGTACTTGTAGGTAGATATACCGGGGTGCCTTATGAAAACAGACTGTCCATATAGTACAGAGAAAGTGGAGGATTTGTCTCATTACCTTTTATCTTGACCTTTGTATGCTTCTGCACGTAGAAAGTTGTTTTCATCATTGTCCTTACAGTACTCAGTTCCCCCTAGGCAATTTATGTGCATATTGCTCAATGATGCTAGAGATAGTGTAACCAGAGCAGTAGCAGCATTTTCAGTCTCAGTGGCCAGGACTGAGTTGCCCACTGTGCAAACTAAGGCTGAAGTTTATCTAGTAGACGAATGGGGTGTATTTAGTAAAGAGGGGGAGGGATGTATGATACGAAACAGATTGTAAACCTGAAATAATGGGCATTTCTGTTTGTGGGAATTTAACTTTGGGGATAGAATATTTTTCCTTGTTCAATTTTTGTATATTTGTGAATTAGTGTGTTGTATAAACTGTGAAGTACTTTGATATGGCCAGAAGGCTGATTCAAATACACTTATTCATTCATGGTTGCTTTTAACTTGACAGATCTGAGGTGGCTAGCCCACAAATGAATTGAATCAAAGATTCAATATATAGTCCTAACCACTGCAAGTTTATTAGGTCCAATATGCCAGGCATACGTTTTCTTGTGAGAACCCCTGGACAAGATCTTAGTTTCAGCAAAGTTCACGGTCAGATTGTTATCAGTATATAATTGGGCAAATTTAGAAATAGCCCTTTGGAGTCCAATAGTGTCCTGGAGATTAAAACTGCATCATCCATATACATATGAATGACTTGAATGAGGGGGTGGAGGAAATACAAAACAAGTTTGCAGATGACACAAAATGGGGTAAATAAAACCTTGGAAGATCAAATTAGGATTTAAAAAAACTCTTGTTAGGTTGAAAATCTGGGCTGAAATTAACAAAATGAAATCCAACCAAGATAAATATAAAATTTTACATTGTGGGGTGGGGGAAATAAATGCAAAAGTACAAGATGGGGACCCTCATTTTAAGAAGGACATTGATAAACTGGAGCAAGTTCAGAGAAGGGCAACAACAAAGATAACGGGCCTGGAAATCAAGTCTTATGGAAAGTTTAAACTTTAAAGGAACTGGGCACATTTAGTCTAGCAAAGAGAAGATTAGGGAGACACACGATAATCTTCAGTCTAAAGGACTGTCACAGAGAAGATAGCAAGAACTGATCTTCATTGCTACAGAGACAGGACTAGAAATAATGGGCTCAAGTTACAGGAGGATAGATTTTGGTTAAATAGGAGGAGAAAGAATTCCTAACAAGAAGAGCTGTGCGGCAATGAAACAAGCTGCCCGGGGAAGTTATACGCTCCTGTCACTGGAGATTTCTAAAAAGAGGCTGGACAGCCATCTGCCAGGGATGTTGTACCTGTAGTCATTCTGCATCTAAGCAAGGGATTGGACTAGATGACCCTCAAAGTAAGTGTTTATTGCCCTTCGTGATCTCTTGCTTTGTCAATTTTATCAGTGGGGCTTTTCGGCTTTACTTATTTATGCTGCTCCCAGATGGGCTTCCTCTGTAGGTGGCAGCATAAACCTACCTTCCTCTGTAGGTCCACAGGGTGGCAGCATAAACATAAAACAGCACGAATGCATGTTCTTGCTGTTCCACCACAGGAAGGAATTAAAGCAAGCATCAAGGGGTTGATTTCCCTCACGGTTAATGCAGCATGCAGAGCCACCCCTTGAAGCCTACGGCAGGAGGGCATCATCAGTGTGAACGCCACAGCTAATAGTTCTGTTACTGTTTCATGCTTTCTGCCTGAGAAAGTGGCTCAAGCATCCATCCCACCCCCTCAGTCTGATGCAAGAAGACACCACCTCTCTGTCTGATGAGAGAGCAGCCCAGTTAGCATTGCCAGATTCCAACTTTCAAGTTTCCCTCCCAGAGGGCCAAAATATTCAGTTTTTGGACCAAAATTTTCCTCCACAAACATACAACAAAAAACTGCAGTATTTGGCAAAAATCACTATTATATTTGTAGTTATTAACCAATGGCAGGCAGATGCCGTGATTACCCCCCTGAAAAATTTCCTGTGTAGCATTTTCCCTTTGGTTATGTAACAACTGTGTTTTGATTAATAGTGGAGTCTTTTGCCCCATGCAAACCATTCCCTGCCACCTACTTCCCATAGGTATTGGTGGGGAAGGAGGGGGATGCACATCCATGCAAATTCCCCCACTAAATACTAGTGGAGTAGCAGGCATGGCAGGGGATTGTTCATACTACTCACATGCTGGCCAACTGGGACCACTTTCACCCCACCCCCCCATTCTGGCACGGGCGGGGGTGGGTGGGAATGTGCAGCCAGAATGTGCCCCCCCCCCAAGACATGCAGAGCTCGATTTTCTGAGTGCCTGAAAGACTCCAGTGTGACTTGCACATATGCAGCATGGGTGTTGCTATAACCACAAGTCCTTCCAGCAGGGGGAGTGAGAGTGGGGGAAATGCTAACCCCCACTTTCCAGTCAATTTGCCAAACACGGGGATACTCCTTACAACAGTTCTCAAACGTGTGCTAATGTGACCACATTTTGAGACTTAAATATTCTTGGCAATAGAGACAAAGTAGTGCAGGGCTATTTATTGCCTATATTTGGGACCAACATGGCAACCTTACTTTCTGTACCTTAAATGTTCTTGGAACCCCGACACCAACATCAGATTACACATCCCGCCTTCCCTCTGGCCAATATTTAATTTGGTCAGTTTTGTCACGTAAAATCAAACTCCCACGTATTTAAGTCAAACACCTTCAAATTAAGTGTCATCATCAGATGCCAATGCATGTCCAAGTTAATGCCCCTCACAAATGCTCAAATGCCTGCATGAAGATAAATACACCCCTACCAACTCAAGTCCCTGTCTCACTCACACACATACATACATTAAAAAGGACACACTATATTCTGGAGTGGTGGAAAGTGAGGGCTATGATGGTGAGTCTCCAGAATTCAGTGTGGGCTAAGCAACGATGGGCCAAATAGCACAGCATGCAGAGGAAAAGGGTTATCCTTTACCCACACCAAAGCTAGAAATAAGAAACTCGGGGCTCATCCTGCTAGCCACGCTCTCCCTGATGCTATAAGGGAGAGCCCAACAAGCAAGAAAGAAGGGGAAGTCTGGGCTGTGCCACATCCCACATACTGACCTCTCAATATTTCCCTGAAATTCATAGGATTTACCAGAAATGTCCCTTTTCGCATGAAGTTGCCCTCCATCTGGCAACACCGAGCCCATATAGTCTACTCCATCGCCCCGTGTATGATGGTGTAGTCCTCAAACATCCTTTCCCACCCCCATTCTGCAATGGTACAGCCCTCAAAACATCCGTCCCCTCACCATGCTACAATCTGCAGGAGGTACAATCCACAAACTCACCTCCCCCCGTGCGCAATGGTACAGTTCGTAAACTGCCTTGCACGCTGCCATGGGTGATCGGTACAACGCTTCCCCACCCTCTGACCGCTTTCCCACCGTTTCCTTGCAGGAGGAGCTTGCGCTTTGCAAGACTAGCGCAGCTCCGGGCTCTTGGGAAATGCAACGGCCGCCGCACTCTCTCATCTTCCGCAAGCCTGGAACTACGCTAGTTTTGCAAAGCGCAAGCTCCTTCGGCGACGAATCAACCCGTAGGAAAGCGACTTCTGTAACGCTACTACCCCACCCCGTGTCATGATGGTACAGTCCCGCAGCACGCTCCCCCTTCTGGAATGGTCCCTCCGTTCCCGTATCTCCCCGGTTGTCTTTCCCCCCACCTTTCCGGGCAGCGCGTTCCAGGCGGCGCCTACCGCACACTCAGATTCCGAACCTCGAAAGTCCCGTGTCCCCCGTGGCCTGAGCACCTCCTGATGCAACCCCCACCGCCTCACTCTCTCCACCAGGGGGAAGGATGCAGCTGCCTGTAACCCGCCCCTTGGGAACGCGGCGCCGAAGTTACGTTCTGGGCACGAAAGGACCATAGGCTCCGAACACGTGGTGCGCACTGAGTGAGAAGGCACGCACCACAACTACACCGTGAGAAGGGCCCGCCTTCAGTTGCCTAGCACTGGTGCAAGGACCTGGCTGTGGCAGGAAGGCTCCCAGTGGGTGGGTTTCGCTCCGAGGCTAAGCTGTCTTCTCTGGAATGCCCTCCCTCTGTTCCTTGCTGTTGCATAATACCACCGCGCTCTCGGGATCCTAGTGCAGTGAATAGGAGCCGAGGTACAGGGGACAGGGAATGTAGTGCTGTAACGGCGCGCGTGTGTCTGGGTGGGTGTGCACACCTGCTGCGAGGTAGGGACAGGAGTCTGAATTCTGTTATATCACATGTTGCAGGTTTTGTGGTAGCTGCAAGTGTGTGTGTGTGTGTGTGTGTGCGTGCGCGCGCCTACGTTTTATTCTCCAATTGGTATATTTGCAAATGTTACGGAGGAGCAGAGCTAAAGCTATGGAAGCATGTTATTGTACTTGACTATGAAGGAGTGGCTTCTGTGACTTTGTGTGCCTAGATGTGCACAGGGTTCTGGTTGTGTGTGGATGTCTACATCATTGCAGATCTTGCGCGAGACCACAAAAAAACAGTCATAGAAACACAGACTCCCAGAAATATTGGGAATTCACTGATTAGAAATTTCATATAGTATCAGTAACATATGCAAATAAAATATCAATTCAGTTTTTCCATCCATACGTAATGTGCGATTGCTAGGTTTTTTTCAGTTTGTGGTGAGCTGTGGTAACATTCTCAAGGGATTTCCTAGGATTTTAAGAGTTGAAAGGCACCTCAGAGGGCATCTAGTCCAACCCCCTGCTCAGTGCAGGAAATCCACAGCTACAGCATCCCTGACAGATGAGTGAGTCCATTCTTTCTAGTCATGCCCTCAGAAGCAACAGAGAACAAGTCTGCTTCATCATCTATGACAGCTCTTCAGATATTGCTGTCTGTGACAGCTCTTCAGCTATTTGAAGACAGTTATCATGTTTCCCCTTATTTTTCTTTTCTCCAGGCTAAACATACCAGCTCCTTCAACCTTTCCTAATGGGACTTATTTTCCAGACCCCTGACCATTTTTGTTGTTCTCCTCTAAACCCATACCAATTTGTCAATATCCTTTTTAAAATGTAGTGCCCAGAACTGGATACAGTACTTCAGATGAGGTATGACCAGCACAGAATAGAGCGGACCTATTCTTGTGACCTGGACACTATGCTTCTGTGAATGTAGCCTAAAATTGCATTAGCCTTTTTAGCAGCTGCATCACACTGCTGACTCATGTTCAGCTTGTGATTAACTACAACCCCAAGATGTACTTCTGCCAAGCCAGGTATCACCCATCCTATACTTGTGCACTTGATTTTTCTTACCTAAATGTAGAACTTTACATTTATCTCTGTTGAACTTCATTTTGTTCGTTTTAGCCTTTCCATCCTGTCAAGATAATTTTGAATCTTGTTTCTTTCTTCTAAGGTGTTAGTTATCCCTCCCAGTTTTGTATCATCTGCAAATTTGATAAACATCCCCTCTACTACTTCATCCAAGTCATTAATAAAGATGTTGAACAGTGCAGGGCCCAGAACAGATGCTTGATACCTCCTTCCGGACTGATGAGTCATTTATGAAGCACTCTTCGAGGACGGTTCTTCAACCAGCTGTAAATCCACCTAATGATAGTAACTTGCTTTCTTTCTTTTCAGAAATACTCAGTCCACCTGGATTGGAGAGGCACCCTTTCAGATTCAATCTTGACATCTGCTGGAGTTAGGCAGAGATGCCTACTAGCCCCGGCTCTTTTTAGCGTGTATGTTAATGACCTGATTGGACAATTACGGGTTAAGGATGAGTATATGGCCCCTAAAATTGGTACTAGGAGACAACCAATTTTAATATATGCAAATGACACGATTTTGCTTTCGACGTCTCAACTAGGGATGAACTGACTTATTCAAGATTTTGGTTCCCTCTGTCTGGCAGAGGAGCTTACCATTAACTATGGGAAGACTAAGATGGTGATGTTTGCACCTCTATGGAGGCCATTCTTGGTTTCTGAATAACTATAAATTAGAGTAGGTTAAATATTTTAACTACTTAGGAATAGTTTTCTCTGTGACAGGATCCTGAGGTTTGCATGTGAAATATGCTAGGCAGACTGCTACCACCTCAGTTCATGACCTGGCCAGACTTTCCAGTTCAAAGGGGGGCAGTCTGGTGAAGCCGGCTAAGAGGGCATTTGAAGGGAAAGTAGCTCCACAGATTTGTTATTATTATTTTATTTATTTATTTATTTATTTTTCAAATTTATATCCCGCCCCCTCCTGCAATGCAGCTCGGGGCGGCTAACAACAATATAAAAACAATTAAAATTCAGTTAAAAATCAGTATAAAATACAACAAAAACAGGGCTAGAAAAACAATCATAAATAGATAAATGGGCGGGGGATTAAAATCACCCCCCCTCCCTCCCAAAGGCCTGGGCAAACAGCCAGGTCTTACAGTTCCGCCGAAATGTCAAAAGGCTTGGGGCCAGGCGAGCTTCCTCCGGAAGGGAGTTCCACAGCCGCGGCCCTATCACCGAGAATGCTCGCTCCATCGTGGCCCCCCGCTTAACACGGGGGACCTCCAGGAGGGCACCCCCGGCCGACCGCAGGAGCCGTTCCGGGGCGCGAAGGGCGAGGCGGTCCCTATGGAGCAGAGATCTGGAGAGGACCTTTTTATGCCACACTCAAGGCAGTCCAAAATATTTTGCTGAGAAGGATTAGCCTCCCGCCGCCTAATGAGGCTTCAGTTTTGCAAAGTTGATAACTTCTATGAGTATCTGGTTGTTACTCTCTTTTGGTTAAAGGTATTGCTTCCCCTCCAACGTCATTCCTTCAGTTTTGTCTGAAGGAAAAAATAGGCTCAGGATAGTGTAGTAAGAGTTCCTGGATGGGTCGTGTACGTGATTATATCAGAGGATTAGGGTTCTCCCGGGACTATCTGGCTTTTCTTTCATTGGGGGAAGCTAGGCATCAGATTAAGCAGCTCATTAGTGACATAGATCTTCAAAGAGGGACACCCTGCCGAGGCGAGGGTGTTACCCTGGCATAAGTTTTTGATTCCAGGCCCAGATGTCCCTCAATATCTCTAATCCTTAATACTTCCGGTGTGTAGGAAAGCCTTTACAGCCCTACGTTTTCAAACTATGTAGGCAGCAGTGGTCCAGGGTCATTAAAATAGGATAGAGTATGCTGAAACTGTGCATTTGTGGGGAAGGAAAAGTAGAGGTTCTCGTATACTAACTGCTCTTCTGTCCTATTTATGCTTGGATACATGCAGAATTATGTTTTCTATTAAATTACTCCAGGGACTATGTTACATGGGCAGTTGCATCTTACGTGGTATCTGCAGCAAAACTGAGGGCGTGGTGGGCTAGGGCCAACCTTTTGGGGACCGTATAAGTTAACTGGAGATTGTCTTAATTCATAATTACTTTCTTGGCCTTTCATCTTGTTCTGTTTGTTTCTTATTGTAGCTATAAGATGTTTTACTAGTGGCATGGCCTGATGGCTAGATCAATAAAATAAAATTGTAATTGTAAAAAAAAATACTTAAGGCACAACCCAGGAAACATTTCACAGTGCAAGAAATTGTTCAGTTCATTTTGCTTCTGTTTGGTTTGGTTGTTCATTCAGTCCAGTTTGGATCTGTTTTCAGCCACAGAGGTTCCCTGCACAGACTTTCTCTCCAGGTTCATCTGTGTTTGTAAATAGAATTAACCCCAAACTGTGTCCCGCCAATGTTAGGATTAGCTATTCTACTGGACCATATGAAGTTCAGTAAAAAGTAGTTTCATGAATAAATCATGAATAAACATGCAGTACAAGATTATACTCGAGAGTGCAGAAATCAAAATAACATAACTAATAACGCATTCCTATCTGTACTTGGGTTCTCCTAACTTAGGCTTACCCTAATCAAGGTCCAAGGGTATTTCAGTTCATGTCACAGCCAGTGATGGAGAACTTGGACGGGTATCAATCTTAGAGTTTCCAAAAAAGCCTTACTTCATAGCTCCATTGGTGCAGCCCTTCTCTGACTGGTAAGATGTCAAGTTGCAGACGAAACTCTCTCCCGCTGATCTCAACCCATTCCTTAAATACCTTTGCAGGGTTCTTTGTTTATTTTCCCGCCCGGTGACTGTACTGTAAAAACGCCAGACATCAGACCGACTTGTATGCCCACTGTCTGGGGGTGGCAGTGGCGACCTCCGCCTTGGTGTCCTCCTACGCCTGGCACTGGCAATGGATTCCTCCTCATTCTCACCCTCTCTGAAACAGGAACACATAAACAAGTTAACAACACCTAAGTAATATCATGCATTTATGATGATGCCTCTAGTCCTCCCTCCTTGGGGTGCTAGGGATGGCAACGGGAGATGGTGACCCTGGCTGGCACGTGAAAATCCTGCCCTCCGTGGGGTGCTAGTAGCGATGGCAACTGGAGAGTCCCTGGCTGGCACGTGCAATTAATCCTGCCCTTCTTTGGGTGCTAGGGAGGGATGGCAATGGAGCCTGGCTGACACGTGCAAATCCTGCCCTTCTTGGGGTGGTAGGGATGGCAACGGGAGACCCTTGCTAGATGGCTGGCACATGTATGGGTGGGTGCTTTGTTCGGCTCATGCTGTGATTGCTGGAAGAGCCCCCCACAGCACCCTCTCTCTCTGTGGTAGACATCCGCTGCCACCTGCTGATGCCCACTGATAGTGCCTGACTGCCCACCACCAACCCACCCGCACGCCAGTGAGCTCGCTCTAAAGGATAGTATTCTTCTTGTCCTCAAAGTAAAAATAAATTTTACAGACCTCCCAGCAGTGGCACCTCCTGTGCCCGCTTGCTCTTCGTTAGAGGAACCGACCTCCACTACCGAAGGTCCAGGGATGGCAGCAATCTCCTCCTCCACCACTGGCTCCGGGACACCACCTTGGCCCCCCGGCGTTTGATCATCACAGTTATCTTCATATTTTTTTTCCACACACAAGCTAAACGTCACTCACCAACCACACAACACAGTCAAACCAAACCAACACAGTCAAACACAGCCAAAACACACGAAACAAACCCAAACAGCCAGCCAGCCACACCACACACACTCTCTCGCCACACAAGCTCCGCACGCACTCGAAATTCCGGTTTCTGATGCTATCATGGGACCACGCGATACCTAGACCGAAACCGATCCCCGGACCGAACGACCTGTTTGCACATCCCTATAATGCAGCTTTATCTTATACTTTATCTTATACTCCCTCACTCTCCCTCGTTTCTCCTGCTCACCTAACCGCCTTCGACCCTTCTCCCTCGCTGCCCCCCATGCCTGGAACTCTCTCCCTTGCCCCCTCCCTCTGCTCCTTCAAATCCCTCAAGACCCACTTTTTCCTCGCCGCTTTTCCCAATGCCTACTAGTCATTCCCCATATTACTTACTGTCTGCCCTCCTCTGCAGACTGCTGCAACCAACCTGATTGTAACCAAGCCAAGCACACGCAGCTGAGACTTTGCGTCCATCTGAATTTTGTCTTCTCCCCTGTCTCTCCCACTGTTCCCTCTCCCTGTCTCCCCCTCCTTGTCTTTTAGATTGTAAGCCACAGGCAGGGACTGCATCTATTTCTATGTTCTGTACAGCGCCAGGCACATGGCTGGCGCTATATAAATGTTTATAATAATAATAATAATACTTTAACTTTTTGCTGTATATTACCCAAAATCAGCTTGTTAGTCTCGATATCTTTTTCAGTTTTAACACAGCAGAGCAATTTATTTTCCCCAATTTTCAAGAGTTTGAGCCCCTGAAACAGTATGGTGTTTTTCAGGCGTCAGGCTGTTTCCAATTGACATATTTCATGTATTTTGAAATGTGTTCATCCAGTTGAGCCACTTCACTGAAAACTCTTTTATCTTTGAAGAAGAATTAAAACTTTGCAGGTAACAGCATGCGTGCTCTGATGCCTTGTTTGTAGAACAGGTCTACATGGCGTTTCCACTTTCTTCTTTTATTTACAGTTTCCACTGAAATATCCGTGTAGAAGTGGATGTTATTGTTGAATGTGAGATCTTTCTGTTGCCTGGCTTCTTTAAATATTGCCTCCTTAATATCTCAGTATCTTAATATCTTAGTATCTCAAGCATTTAAATATTATGGCTCTAAGTGGCATCCCGAAAGACACGCCATCAAAGCCCTTCCCCCTCCTCTGGCTTCGATGTGGAGTCCCCTGGGCCCCGGGAGTCTATAGCGGCAAAGGCCTTTTGGGCTGAAGTGGAGAGGCCTACCCGCCAGTTCATGCAGGGCCTATGGCGTGGAGAACCACCTGGTGGAAACGTTCCAGGATGTGGAGAAAAAGCAGGTGGGGGCATACTCCCAGTACGTCTCCGCCGAGATGGAGAAGCTAGAACTCTACCACAAGGCGGTGTCCAGGTGGTATGCAGTCGTGGCAGGGACCATGGACTTTGCCCTCAAGAATGGCTACCAAATGCCGGATCGTGGGGTGCCCACCCCTTGGCCCTATGCTGCACCCCCCTTTTGCCTTTCCTCCAAGCTATGGGGGACAGGCCCAAAGACTAATAGTAGTAGATCCCTTAAGTTTCCTTTCAATTTTTGGTTTTATAATGTTTTGCTTAAATAGTTTTAATAAAAGTTGTTATATTTGTTGTTACGAGCTTTGTTTGACCTGCCCATCTTTTATCTCTTTGTGCTGAAGTTCTGGCTGGCGGGTGGCAGAATCTCATACAGCTTGTTGATCCCTACCAGCAGCACCTGGCACCACATGTAGCGTTGTTAAGGTATTAACCTGAAGATGTGCCAGGCAGCAGCAGGGTCTCAACTTGCAGACAGCCCCCCAGGAGGGGCAGGGCTTGTGTCTGTGTGGGTGTGCCAGAGAGAAAGAGAGACAGGCTCTTTTGGCAGTGGGCATCCACGGGTGGGTGTGGAGGAGTAGGCTGATGGGGGGGGTCAGGCTTGCAGGCAGGTGCTGGTGGCTGCTGGACAGTCAGGCACGAGCAGTGGCAGCACCCAGATGATGGATCTTGGAACTGGAGTGACTGCTTCTGGATGCAGTGGAATGGAATGATGATCCCAGAATCTTGTTAATGGTTCCTGGGATGGGCAGGCATGACTGTTTGGGTACAGTGGAATGACAGCCTAAAGCCTATGGGAGTTGAATGATGTCCCTAGAATTAGTGCATGGTTGGGCACACTTCATTCAATCATGTGATAAGTGGTAGCAGGTACAGGAACGCGGGCAGGCACATATACGTTTTGTTAGATTCCATCTCATTGTGGTAGGTTTGCTGCTGGATGTGGGCAATGGGCATCAGGCGCATGAGCACAGATGGGAGTTCTTCCTGGTTCTAGCAGGTGGCAGCTTGAGCTGGATACACCTACCTCTCCCTCTCCACTCCCATCTCTCTCATTCTAGCGGGGAGCCTCTCTCCCTCCTCTATCTCTGGCCATATAGTGCAGGTGACAGCATGGGTGGGATCGTGTCTGTCTCTCCTAGCAGTGGGGAGACTTTCTCATTTCTCTCTCCCTCCCTCTCTCTTTCACCATGAACAGCAGGTTGCGTAAAGATAACGTGGCATGACAGCGCCCTGTGAGCAGAATGACAGGGCACAAGAACCCTGAGGGTGGGTTCTGGCCTGGGGCTAGAGTGGCAGCTTTTAGATATTGGACACAGCCCTCCCTGCCAGTAACATAAGCCCCAGAACCCTAATGGCAGGTCCTGGGACTGGAGGGGCTGTTTCATGATGCCATGGAATGATGTCCCCATAACCCCAAGGGTGGGTTCTAGGGATAGAGTGGCAGCTTCTGGATGCAGTGGCACAGCCCTCCCTGCCAGTAATGTAGACTCCTGATGGCGGGTCCTGGTGCTGGAGTGGCTGTTTCATGATGCCATGGAATGGCGTCTCCATAACCCCGAGGGTGGGTTCTAGGGATAGAGTGGCAGCTTCTGGATGCAGTGGCATGGCCCTCCCTGCTGGTAACTTAGGCCCCAGACCCCTGATGGCAGGTCCCGGGGCTGAAGTGGCTGCTTCTTGAAGCTGTTGATTGACGGCTCTCTTTGAGCCAAATGATGTCCCCATAACCCCGAGGGTGGGTCCTAGGGCTAGAGTACAGTGACACAGCAGAGGCAGCATTGACAGCAACAGCAGACACTGGATTGCCCAGGCACAGAACCTGGGGAACAGCAGAGACGGCATTGGTAGGATTTGCCTGTGTGTTACACCCATGGAGCCAAGCCAGGATGGTAGGATTTGCCAGGGAAGAGCTCCCATATGGCAGCAACAGCAGCGGGATTGTGTGGGCACATTTGGAATTGCCAGAGCAGATCGCCTGCAGACAGCAGCAGCAGGATTACCAGACAAGTGGGGCACATCACCCAGGGTGGGCAGACAAGCACCTTGGCATGAGAGGCAGACAGGCTGGAGGGCTGGGCAGGCTTTGAGCTTGGCGGCAACCTGGGTGGGCAGACAGGCAGTGTGGCATGAGAGGCAGTAGGTAAGGTAGGCTGGGACCTTGGCAGGGCACTTAGATAGGCTGGCGAAGACTGCAGTGCGTGAGAGAGAGAGCCAGGCAGGCAGGCCAAGATCATCTAGCCAAAGGCTGGCTGTCAGGCTTACAATCTAGCCAGAGGCTGGCTGTCAGACGTACAGTTTCCCAATGCCACCCTACATCATGGGGTCAGTCAGATAAGGCAGTCGAGGCCATCTAGTATGAGAGACAGAGAGAGCAGGTGCCGGGCATTGGGAGGGAGAGACAGCACCTCGGCAGCACAGCAGCAGTAGCCCAGATTGAGGAGGAGGAGGAGCCCCATCCCAAGACTCCCCCTGGCATGGGATGGCATGTGCTACTGCACCATCAATCCTTGTCCAGGGGCAGCTCGGGGAATCCCAGCAGCAGAAATTTCACCTGGATGAACAACTACTGCTCTACCGACTTGGCCCCCAGTCTCAGGCAGTGCGGGGACCAAATGTCCCCTGCCATGGAAGACACCCGCTCGCTGGGGACACTTGTTGGTGGGCAGGACAGTATACCCGTGGCCACTTTGGACAGTGCTGGCTACACGTTGGCCTTGCCAGCCCAGTAGGCCAAGAGATTGCTGCTGGGATTGATACAGGGCTCCTCCTCAAGGTAGGTCTCCACAGTTGCTGAGGTGCCGTCATACTCCCTCTTGCCTCCACCACTTCCCTCAGCCATGCTGCTTGCCCTATTGTTGTAGGGGACCCCATGCTCCCCAGAGTGGCCTGCACATAGGCCGAGCTCGAGCTGCTTCTGCTGATGCTACCACTAGGGCTGGGGGCAGGGATAGACCCAGCTGGCTGAGAGGGGTGGCTGCTCCCACTCCCACCATCCCATGGGGTGTCCTGCTTCTGCTGCTGCACATTCTCCAGAGCCCGCTCTGTCTGCTGGACTCTCTCCACCAGGTGAGCCTTTCGGAGGCCATAGAGCTGTGTCTGGCTTGAAAGCCACGCCGCCCTCCAGCTGCCGATGGCCTTGGCAGCTGCCCCCACCCCAGCTCCTCCATGGTGAACTGATGCTGCTGTCAAGGCTCCTGCTGCTGTTCTGCCCCCCTAGCAGGAATAATACTGCTCCTGCTGCTAAACACAGCAGATAGATAGATAGATATTTATTCAAGGCACCGGCTTCTGCCATGGCCAAACAATTAAAGCAGCTAAGGCAGCAGTTGGTGCAGGATGCTTGCCCGCTGAAGGAGCCGGGCGACTGGCTGCTGCAGTCGGGAACCCGCTGGCATCTACTTCCCCTTCCTTCCCACTTAGCAAGCAGAGTGCTGTGGCATGACGTCAGGTGCCTTGCCATTGCAGTTGTCCCAAGGTTAGTGAGCACCTGCCCATGCTTCACCAGCTTATTGTACAAAGTGCACTGCACCTCTCTGGGATCATCTGCCCGCACCAGCTTAAAATGTGCCCAGACAGAGGATTTTTACCCCCTCCTACCTTCTGGCCCACCCCCGGTGATGCACTGCTGCCAGCGCTGCTGGGAGGAGGAGAACCTGGTGGCAACGACAACACAGCTCTGGGAGGAGGGACAGCCATCACCTCAGATCCAGACATCTCTGTGGCACTAGTGTCAAGTTCTGCCTCACTGTCCTCAATTAATGTGATGTCCCGTGAAGGGGAGTACTGGGACCCTGAGGCTTGACTGCCTGCCATGCTGCTGGCACTCTCCCTGTGTCCCCTGTTACTTCTGCTGCTGCTACGCCTCTCCCTACTGCCATTGCCCAGGGATCAGGCCCTGCCTCTAGCAGCCGGGGTGGTATCCACCAGCTCTGGATTGCTGGGGATTGCCTCGACAATGGGGGACATTGGTGGTCCCGGAGGAACATCAGAAGCAGCACCTGCTTCAGCAGCAGCAGCAGCAGCAGCAGCAGAGACAGTTGCAACCTCATGTCCTGCAGGCCTTCCAGTGCCCTGCATGGCAGTGGAGGGCACTGCCAGGAGGCAGTGCTGAGCCGCTGAAGCCTGTTGCCCTAAAGCAGGCCTGCGGAGTTTGGGATGTGGTGATGTGCTCGGGCTACTGCTTCTGCCTGCTGCCACTCTGCTGGCATGGCCCCTACCCCTGCCACCTCTCCCACGTGCCCCACTGCCTGTCTTACGAGCAGCAGACCGGCCTCTCCTACTTCCCTTCTCCATGTCTTCAAACTCAAACACACACAAAGATTTTATAATTTTTTATTTATTTTTTTACTCAATTTTTAAAATAATATTATATATATCTATCTATCTCTACACTAAATCTAACTGCTATTAACTATTCTAAAACCTATGGAACATCCTAATAACTACAAAGACCTTGTCCTACAAATACACTGTATCTCTATCACTAAGCTAAGTACTATGTCTGTCTTCAATATTACATAGGGGGAAACACAAGAACACAGGGAGGGGTACAAAACTGAAATGAAAATCAATCTAATAATAATCCTAATCTAAATAAATCCAAAACTTAAAACAGGGGAAGGGAATCAGGGATGGAATAAGAGGGAGAGGGAAAAGATTCAATGGAGGGAGGAGGGAGAAAGAAAAATTGAACACAGGGAGGGGTAAAAACAAAAAAAACACACCTAAATCTATCTAATATAATCTAAATAAACGATAATATGGAGGTAAATGGGTTGGATGGGTGAAATAGGCAATGGATTGGGGAGCTGGGAGGTACAAAACTGCTGGGAGAGGGAGCCTTCTGAAACGCCTGCTGTCAGGAACAGTGACTAGCTCAGAAGGTGTTGGGAAGGGGGGAGGGCAATGAGTTTTGTTACTTGCTGTGCCCCCGCGTGCCCCCTCCCCCCCCCGTGCCTGCCTGGGTCAGACAGTGGTCACCAACTGGCAGTGGTCACGTTTCTCCCACCTGAATCACCCAAACTTGATCCGAACCGACCGAACTGTTTGGTCATTCCAGAGTTCAGATTCAGGTTCGGTTTGGGTTTGGATTTGGTCGTCCGATCGGACCAAGTACAATCTGGACTCCGAACTTCCGAACCATGTTCGCACATCCCTACTGCATTAGTATGTGCCATTGGATTTACTAGCTACACAGACAAATGCCCACAAGATGGCGATGTAGCTACACAAAACAGGGCTTGAGAAGTTTTAACAAGAGACTGCTGACCTCTAATAACTATTAAGGTTGACGATTAATAAATATGTTAAAGTTTATAGAAATTTAGATAGGCCAGACCAGGGTAATGCTCTGTTGAAATGACAAAGAAATTAACAGAAACTGTGTTAAAATTCAAATTTAGTATTAACTGTGACTCATAGGTTGTCAACAACTACATATAAGATGGAGGTGCAGAAATATAAAACAGGGATTTTGCGTTAAGTTGAATTAAGATGACGGCACCTCAATGGTCATAAAGATAAAGGACAGGTGTAGAATGCAATGTTGGAAACTAATGATAAGGGTGTTTTTGCTATAATATATAGTATAGAGAATGGGCTGGTGGGGGGGAAAGGTATCAAATTTCAAAAAGAGTTTTTTTCCTCGGGCAGTGGGTAGCCTACTATCCGTGATACGCAAACCTAGGCGTATAGCCCCCATCTCTCTCTCTACAGGGTAACTTTCCTACCCAGAGATGTTTGTGGTTTTGGTTAAATTATTTTTCTTTTTTCTTTTTCAGTAGGATGCAGGTGTTGTACTTAAATATATTTCCATGGTTCAAGCAAGGCAACAAGGAAAGCACAGCAAAAGGGGTCNGGGGAAGGAGCACTATTACACAAGTAAGACCTAGGATACATGACCCAAAAAAAAATGGTGCCATGACTGACCTTACTATATGCACTATCAACACTAAGGGACTGAACTGCCCTATAAAGAGACGCAAATTATGGCAGTTTGTTATCCAGAATAAAATTAATATAATAGTAGGTCAGGAAACACATTTGGTAAATAAAGATAACTTTAGACAGGCATAAAAAATATGACAATATCTACTTTGCAAATGTGCTTAGTAAAAAGGCGGGCATTTTTATGGCGTTCGCAAATTCACTGAATTTCAAAAAGCTAAAACAAAGCAAAGATCCAGAGGGACACTATCTTTTAGTAACTGGGGACATGGAAGGAAAGATATACGCAATAGTAGGACTATACGCCCCTAATATTGACACTTTGAATTTTTTCAAAAAAGTTATCCCTATCATAAAGACAGAAGCATCAGGCATGTTATATGTGGAGACCTTAATGCATCCATTTCTCTACTAGATAAGTCTTCAGGGATTCCATTTAAAAAACTTTACAAGAAAATTGTGGAGCTAATTCAAAAGGCAAATTGGATAAGTGCTTGGAGGACCCAAAACCCAACTAGTATGCTGGAACGCACCTGCATCCTACCTTTTTTCTTTAGAGTTATTATTGGTTCTTCTTGAAATTTAATGCTTTTTTATGTTAAGTTTGGTTACTTGCAACACATTTATATGTTTGTATGTTCATTTCAATTGTGATACTTTTGTATAAAACCTTTATCTCTGTTATATAATTTACCTTAAAAAAATAAAAAAATATATAGAAAAAATAAATAAATTATCAAGTACAGTAGGCCAACATGAGGCTGCCCCCCAAGGATTGAAACTGTACCTGGCAGATTAAAGCATGAGAACCCCTTCAGAAAGAAGGGCTCCTTTCACCAAGTCTCTTGTAAAGAAAAATAACATCAACATTTTCTAAGAAGCTACTAAAATCCTTATCACCCAGTTTATTCAATAATCCCGCTACATTCCATGAAATAACAGCCATGGAAGAGGACCTATCCTGCCTAATCTCCCATAGTCAGCTAGATTCCAAGGATGTTCCTTTGATACTAAGGGAGTCATTACACACTGCTCCCTTAGGAACCACTTTAACAGAATCCCCCAGTTCCACTGAATCTCCAGCCCCCAAACTATCTACAATGTTTGAGGGGCAAGATGTACTAAACCCTTCTGTCCTCATAACATTCTCCCCACTAGGCTTAGACATTCTCTGGCCTTTATGTAGATTGCTTGTTTAGACAGGCCTTTTTTACACGGACGGCGCAGCAGTGCCGATGGGTGGAGATGGGTGTGGATGGGTGGGTGAGCACACCCAGAGAACACCTGGCAGCGCCGAGCAGGGAGACATTTACAAGGACAGTGCCACGGGGGGTTGTGGGAAGGAAAGGGGAGGGGCCCGCAAACACCCAGCGTCCAAACACCCATCCTGGGAAACACCCAGCAAACACCCGTGCAAGTACATGGACGGCCGGGAATGGCGGGGAAGCCCCGCCTGGCACAGCGATGACACAACATGGCCGACTGAGGGCAAATGAAGCCACGCCATGCGGCCCCGCCCCCCAGCCACCAGGACCCAGGCGGGGCAGGAGGGAGAGGGGAGGATGAGGATGACAGCCGCTACAAAGGAGCTGGCTCCACAAAGCCCCGGCACAGGGCCCAGACAGCTCAGCGCCAGGCCCCCCCTCCCCAACACACACCCACAGCAGAGCCGCACACACACAGCGGGCAGCACAAGCACACGGGACGGGCACACAGCCCACAGGGGGCAAAGAAAGGGGGGAAGGGACATGGGATAGGCGAACAGAATCGGTTCGGATGTTCTGTCGTTTGGTTTGAAACCCGAGTTCAGGTTCGATGGTTCGGTTCAGCCGAATTCAGGTTGGCCGAACTTGGCCGAACAGTCAAAAATAGCACTATCGAAACCAAACTGAAACCGAAACTTTATTTATTTATTTATTTATTGTCCTGAAAAGATGTTTTTCCTGCCCCCGAACTCATCTGAACACAACCGAACTGTTCGGTCATTCGAGAGTTCGGTTCGGATGTTTGGTTCGGACATCTGAACATACTGAGTTCAGTCCGAACTCCAAACATCCGAACCGCATTTGCCCATCCCTAGAAGGGACCCACACAACACAGGCAACAGCCCGCCACACCTCCCAGAGGCACCCGCACAAGAGGAGAGGTCACAGCAAAGCACAACACGGACACACCAGGAAAGGAACGGACAAGCCTTTATTAAAAGACGGAGAACCAGAAACAGGGGGCAACAACAACAGGGCAGGGAGGGGGACAGGGCAACAGAAGGGGGGGAACAGCGCGAGCAGAGGCAAGCCCGGGGCAGAACCCCAGTCAATATGGCCAGCGACCCCATGCACGGCACCAGCGCTTGGCCTGCGCATGGTCCAGCCGGTGCAGCCACTCCAGGACGAGCAGGAGGAGCTCCACCAACTCCCCCTGCTCCCAGATCCGCTCCATGATCATGGCTTGCACTGAAGGGGACAGAGGGAGAGGAGACAGCCATCAGAGCGGGCCACAGGCACCCAGGAACAGAACCCCCCACGGAGGGACACAGGCACAGGGCCCAGCAAAGCGGCAGCACACTCACGGATGCCATCAAACAGCTGGCCTGCCACCTGCATGTCCCAGGCTGCCCGCTCCAGCTGCAGAACCATAGCCTCCAGGCGCAGGATCGTTCCTCCAGTAGCTGCAGGAGAGAAGGGACAGGGCAATGGGGAATGCCTGAACCAACGGGCCCTGGGAGGGCCGGGGGCAGTGACACCATCAGGGGAACACCTCCCACACACAGAGTGCCACCACCCGGAAGACAACCCGGACCCCTGCACCAAGGGGGATCGGAGGGGCCAAAGCCCAGGGACAGCACAACCCCTACTCACGCTCAGCTGCCCAGTGCCCATGGTGCCGCCACCCATCCATCGCCACCACCAATGATGGGCCGCATCAATAGGGGGTGACAGCAGAGGGGAGGGGGGAGGGGCAGGGCCACACCAAAACAGAGGCGAGGCCAGGGGGTGCCCGGCTGACCACCCACTGCCCATACCGTCCCCGGAGTGAGCATAGGCACTTGCGCCCAGCAGGGAAGCCACCAGGGGAACACACCCCACACAGCCAGTGCCCACCCAACAGGCCCGTAGCCCTCCAGTACACACCAAGCAGACCCCCAGCACACAACCACACAGATTGGGGCAGGAGGGCCACCAAGGGGAAGGGGCACCCAGCCACCACAGCAGCAACAGAAGCAAGGCAGGACAGACCATCACAGTGCAGCAGTTTATTGGTGCCGGGGGAACAGGGGCCCCCAAGCACAGAGAGGCTGAGCAGGGGGGCACAGGTAGACCCACGTCCAGGCAAGAGATGCACAACAGGAGGGCATGGGAGCGCCCGCGCAGAGTGGGCGAGGACACCGGGGCATCCCCAGCAGCAGGGAGCAGTGGTCACACAGAGTGGGCGATGGGGTCCTGGGAACTAGGTGGCAGCGCACAGACGGCAGCGCACAGACCACCTGGAGGCAAGGGGGGGCAGGCAATGCACCGGCCAGGGTGCTGGGGTGCCCGCGAGCGGCTGGCAGCGAGGGGCCACTCATGGACTGTCTGGTGAGCACTCCCGGAGAGCCGATCCCAGCATGAGACCCTCCGATGTGAACAGACCCTGTCGGAAGCCACGGGAGCGCATATGAGCATCCACCAGGAAGTGGGGCAGGAGGAGGTGTCCCCCCCGGCGACTGCAGCCCACACAGATAGAAGATCCCACACCGATCGAAGGGCGGCGAGCTCCTCATCAGAGGGGTCCCCGGTCTGGAGCGGGCCTCCGACATCGGAGGACAGCAAGCCCAGGTCCCACAGGAGGGCCCCCACGTCTGAGGGCATGTGTGGGATGCCGCGCGCCTGCAAGAGGCTGCCGGTGTACAGGGCAGCAACAGGGGGACCCCCAGAGAGCAGGGCGAGGCTGAAGTCAGGAACCTCCATCAGCAGGTGAGCCGCCGTTACTTCCACATCAGTCCACGGCACCACAACGGCAAGCGGGCACCCCCGCGGAGGCAGGCATGGGGGTGAAGCCGAGCTCAATGGACCGGACCCGGCATGCTGGGGCCTCGACCTGGTGACCCATCATCCATATGTACCGTGACAGGAACCAGAAGCCATCCCCCTCTGACAGGAAGTTGCCCACCAACAACTGCACGTTGGGGGCTCTCAGCCAGAGGGCCCCCAACAGCATGTCTGCACAGGGCTATCACCCCTCACCTACACCCCCAGCTGAAGGACATGCAGGACGACCGACCATGGCAGGAGTGGGGCCCACTCCGGTGAAGCAGCAGGCAGGAGATGGAGGGATGCAGTGACCGGGCCAAGCACGGAACGCGTGGCTACCCTCGCCCACAGGTGGCCTTGCTTGCTGGAGATAGCCTGGCCCTCCAGAGACTGGTCGCCGCAGCCCACACACAGGGCAGAAGGGATGCAGCACAGGTGCAGAGAGATGAAGGAGTCCACAGCCGGGCAATGCGTCAGGCCAAGAAGCCGAGCTAGGCATTGCATCCACACTGCGCACAGCTGCAGCAGGCAAAGGCCAGCCCTGATTGGGAGGACTGCAGCATGTGTGGGGGACCGGGGGGACCCCACGGTGACCGCGTCCCCATCCCCCCACATCGGCCAGGCGACCCGCGCACTCACACAGATGCGCAGCTGGACCCGGCAACCGGTTGCTGCCCCAGCACACCCCCGGTGCATCACTTATCGGTGCCCTGCCCACACCGCCCTACACAGTACATAAGGGACCCGCTTCAGGCGTTAGGGCATAGGGCAGACGGTCTGTAGCACGGGAATGAGCAGCACACAAAGTACGGTGACCCCGGGCTGGGTGGACACAGAGGAACTCCCACACCACCAGGGGAGAGCGGGGTGTGGTCACAGTCCATAGAGTCGAGAGCACTGCGGCCCTGGTACATGCCAGCGGAGGTTGGCTCAGTGTGGGGAGCTGCAGAATCATGCTGGTGGGGGATGAGGACCCACAGCCCAGGGCTGTGCTGCTACACCTCCTCAGCGCGGCCCTCCTGCTGCTGCGCATGCTGCTACAGCAGATAGCCCTGCTATGGCTGCATGGTCGAAGGTCCTTCCTCCAGGAGGCACGGAGGTGGAGGGCAGCTAATCTCCAGAGGGCGGTGATCGTGCGATGGGTGAGGTGGGCAGCCGTCCGACACTGTGCCCTGTTGGGCTCCGTGGCATCCCAGCAAGGACAGCTCGTCCTGCCCTGAAGGACCCTCAACGTATACGCCTGCTGCGTGACCCTACCGACCCTGCGAAGGCACTGGTCGTGCTCCCGCTCCAACGACTGGTGGGAGAACATGTTGGCCACCTGGACGGACAGGGAATGGGCAGACCACTTCCGGATACCCCGCTCCCTCCTCACCC
>QEPC01012830.1:283727-297631 GCA_003113815.1 Sphenodon punctatus
GGAGAAAATGGGGGAAGGGGGGGATAGAGAGGAGGCAAACTCCATGGGGGTAAAAGCTTGCATACTGCGGAAGGGGCACAGAGAGGGGGAGGAAGAGGGGGTCGGTGGGAGAGGCTGAAGGAGGCGAGGAAGTGATCAGAATTAGGGCAGGGATCAAAGGAGAGGTGAGCAAGAGAGCAATTTCGTGAGAAGATGAGGTCGAGGGAGTGGCCGTCGGTATGGGTGGGGGAGTCGGTCCAGAGTGTGAGATCAAAGGAGGAGGTCAGGGAGAGAAAGCGGGAGATAGAGGGCGTGGAAGGTGTGTCGATGTGAATGTTGAAATCACCAAGAATGAGAGTGGGGATGTCATCAGAGAGGAAGAAGGTGAGCCAGGATTCAAAGTCTGGGAGGAAAGAGGAGAGGGAACCTGGGGGGCAGTAGATGACAGCAACACAAAGGTGTAGAGGGGAGTATAAACGCACAGAGTGGGCCTCAAAGGAGAGGGAGGGAGGAGGGGAAAGGGTTTTGAATTGATAGGGCTTGGCAAAGAGGAAACCCACGCCACCCCCCTGACCCCCAGGGCGGGGTCGTGGGAGAACGACAGGCCCCCGGAGCATAGAGTGGCTGGGGTAACAGAGTTGGAGGGTGAGATCCAGGTTTCTGTAAGAGCAAGGAGTTGAAAGGGGCGAGCAAGGAAGAGATCATGGATGGAGGGGGCTTTAGCCACGGATGAGCGGCAGTTCCAGAGGGAGCAGAAGAAAGGTAATTGGTTTGGGGGAAGGCATGGGATGCGGATGAGATTGGGGGATATGGAGTGGCTGGGTATGCAGGGTTTGGGTCTTGCACTGGCCTCACACCGGCCCCAATGGACTGTGGAGTGCCTGGGTGTGCAAGGTCTGGGTGAGGGGAGGTGGATGTGGGTGGGTGTAGGCTTACAGGGAATATTGTGAATGGGGAGCTGGGTTACTCACAGGCCTCCCAGTAGTTCCTGCTCCCCTCTTGGAACTCCTCTGCTGCCCTCTGAAGGGCTCCCGTGATGGCATCAAGCACCACCTCCACCAGTGCTGTCACAGTGTCATCTGTGAATGGGAACTGTCAGTTGGTCCATGGTGGATGGTGGAAGATGATCAAGGCAAGGATGCCTCAATACCATTAACATGTGCTGTAACAGTTCTTGTGCACCGCTCAGCAGACAGGGGGAGTGGGGAGCACTGAGATCTAACTTTGTTCCTGCATGGGGTTGTTCAGCTTGGTTAGGGTTGTGGCCATTGGGGGACTCCTCTCCTACCATATGTTCTTGAGTCTAAGTGGTGTGCACTTAGTCTGATTCCCCCTGTGCCTCCTTGCTCTATGGTAAACCTGGGGCATCTGTGGTGGGTGGGGTAGGACATGCTGTGCATGCATCTGCGCGTGGCTTATTGGAGCAGCAGGGGCTTCACTGTGTGACCTTAACTGAGTGTTGCCTCCTGTGGACTATTTGTGGTATGGCACCCATTTATTGCCCCCATGGTATTGATGGGGCTCACTTCCTGCATGTTGGTACGGGGATGGGTTTGTTGCTGCAGGGATTGATTTGTGTGTGGGCTTGCCAGAGCTCAGCCATGGCAATGATGTTTGAGGTGGGTCTTGGCCCTTGGGAATGTTCCCAGTCAGTGTGTGCACACATTCATATGAAGGAGTGGTCAGGGAGTTGATGATATTGGGGATTCCATGGTTGGTGAGGATGGGCGGGAACCCTGCATGGTTCATTTGTCTTTCATTCATGAGTTCTCTGGCCCATTGCCTACCATATGTTCTTGAGTTTTTGGACCCATCCCCTGTACTGGCCATCATGTGGATTCCACGACATTTGTACCTGTATAATGCTGAGCTCCTGAGTGGGGTTGGTGCAGTGATTTTTTGGGTAACTGCATACCTGGTTTCCTTACCCTGTGCTAGCCAGTTGGGGGATATGGCCTGTGTGGCACACTTGGTCCACTTCAATTCATATTGTGAGACTTTGGGCCTTTTGGGTGGATGGGCTGTGGGGTTGGTGTCCTTGTTCTATTCAGCTGTGGGCCTGGGGGCATGGCTTTCTCTGCGATTCTCTGCCCCGCCTATGGCATTTTCATGCACTCATCACTGCCCTGCTGGCTTCTATGGCGAGCTGTTTGCCTGCCATTCCCCCCTTCCCCTGGTCGCACTGTATCTGTGGTAAACTGGCCAGGGACAGCTGCTGCGGAATTGCTTGCCCTTCTTTCCCTTTGGTGGTGGGGTTGGCTTGGGGCCTTTTTGTGTGCTGTGTTCTTTCTCTGGGTATCTGGTTACCTCTGTCACGGCTCACCTCATCCGTGCATACTCTGTGGGACTTCTTGTCGGCCATGCTTGTTGGACCGAACAGAACTGTATGCTGACTTCCCCTGATGAATGGTGATGGCAGGGCGGGGGGGAATGCTTGCAGCTAAGGCTCGTCCCAGCAGGGCTGTGGTGTACTGCGGGCGGGGTGTGTGTGTGTGTGTCAGTTGGTGTCACCTGGGATGGGTGCTTGGGAACTGTCTGTTTTGGGGGGAAGGATCACGGTTGTCACCTTCGCAGGGGGCTGTCTGGCTCCTGCCCCATTTGAGGGTCCCATCCATAGCTCTCCCCCCCTCCTCCTGTGGGTTTGCCTTTTTGCCCGGTTCACTCTGTCGTTCCTCTTCTTCACGCCATCACTTGGGTGTTGGGTATGGCTCTGCCCCCTGGACTTGGCTCTGCCCCCTGCTTTATCCCCCGCCCCCTGATTGTTTACCTGCTGATAGCCTCCTCCGAGGATTGATGTGTGCACCTCCCTGTCTGTTATGGTTCCGTGGGGTGTGTGATGTTTTATACCCTGTTTGTGACTCCGGCGGACTATTAGGGATGTTCCGGAATGGGGGAGGGGCCCTTATGGGTGTTGGGTCCCTGGGTTTTTCTGTTGGTGTTGCTGACTTGGTACTGACTGCTATTGACTACCCTCACCCCCTTGTCCCAACTTGGCCATGCTGGCCACCTTGGCCCTGGTTTGGCATGCTTGTACTGTACTCTCCCCGGATATTGCACCAGGTTTTTTCTCGGCAGAACCTTGCGCAGACAAGCCTCTTTTCTGCTCAGCACTGGGTCCACCTCCATGCCCATGTTCCACCATACATGGGCCCTTATGGGGTGTGATGGACCTGCTTGCGCCTGGAGCACGCTTATCCGTGGCTGCTTTCTGGCCTCATCGGCACACACACCCTTGTGTGTGCATAAGGTGCTCTCACTACCTGTGCAATGTCTCTTGCACAGCCTGTTGGATTGCACCCAGAGTGTGTATCAGTACTGATGTTGGTTGTCCAATGACTAATAATTTCAATATTTCAAGACATTTCAGCAATTTTCTGGTGGAGGTGTAAAACTGCTCAATTGCTCAATAGTGACAGGGTGTCACCCAGCTATTTTAGGAAATATATACCGCCTCCTACCTTAATCAGTAAAAATTTAAACTATAGACAACAAAACTAGGTATAGTCCTAAAATCACATTTATCTGACAGACTACTGTGCACAGAACTCTCAAACATATACACTCTGCTTCCTTCTTCGTGATTTTCAAGACCCTCTTAAAACTACCTCTTCCGGCAGGCTCTCCTTAATTCCTCACTTCAGTCGATTGCTTCTTTATATTGTCTGAATCTTCATGATGCCCCTCCTGCACTGTAACTAAGCTAAGCATATCTGCAGCTTCTCAAGTGTATCCTTGTATCCCTCCTTATAGGCCCCACAATTTATCCATTCTAGATTGTAATGGTGGCTGTAGATAAGGTAGTGGATGTGTTTGGTTCGATGTGGTCAACCGATTGTGGATTAGTTTCATGCCTGTCCTAGTTGGTGAAAGTCAGCTGGGAGATGTGGGGGCCGCTGCTGGCTGGGGTTGTCAATGGCTCCTTTTAGGAGCACAGCTTGTTGGACATCCTTAAAACTGTGATTGTCTAGCTCCAACTCAAGAAACCATCACTTTACGTTGGCTTTCCAGCCAGCCATCACCCCACCGTCAACCTCCCCTTTTTATAGAAGGTTATTGAATGGGTCGTCACCCACCAGCTTTGGATAATATGTTGATGCTTTCAGATTTCTAGACCCATGCCAGTATGGCTTTTGTCCTGGGCATAGTACCGAGACCACCCTGGTTGATGATCTGCAGAGATCAACAGAAGAAACTGTACCCCCTTGATCTTGTTAGATCTTTCAGCAACCTTTGATACAACAGATCATGAGATGTTGATGACATGACTGCATGATCTGGGTGCATGGGACTGCTCTTAAATAATTCTGTTTGTTTCTGTCAGGGAGGTCCTCTGATGGGGAATATAAGAGGCACAGCTTAACAAGCTCTGCCAAGAACCACTCTTATAAGAGGGGGAGGGAAGGGATCTGAAAAAAGCCTTTGCACCCACAGTACTGAGAGAAATCCACTGTGTGGATCAATACTACCACCTAGACTTTTCATAGTCCCCCCAAGGGAGGCGCAAGCAGCTGAGAGGTGTCTATGTTGGGTCTTAAGCTGAAAACACTGACCCTAAATGTGAAGGACCTTAATAACCCAGTAAAGAGGAAAAGGGTTAAGAATTTACTGAGAGTGCAGAATGTAGATATATTCTTTTTACAGGAAACCCACCTGCTCTCTCAGGATTTATACAGATTTGCAACTAAGAACATGGGAATGGTATGGGCTGCATGTGCAAGGGGAAAAAATGTTGGAGTTATAGGAATTTCCTCGAGTGTTGAGACTAAAATTGGTAAGATCATAAGAGATGATGAGGGAAGGTTCCTATTGGTGAAGATCAAAATACAGGGGCAAAAACTCGCTTTAACAAACATATATGCACCAAATGAGAATACAGGTCAATTTTGCAAAAATACTTACAAATTATCACAAAAGAAGCTGAGGGAACCTTCCTTATATAAGGGAATTTTAATACACCCCTCTCAAATTTGAATTCATCCTGCAGCCTGCAACTAAAACCTTGGCAATTGAAACTTAATCAGGAACTGACAAAATTGGGGCTAGTGGATGGCTGGAGATGGATAAATAAAAATGCAAGGGAGTACACCTTCTTCTCTCCTGTGCGGGGCACCTTCTCTCGCATAGATCATGTTTTGGTGGAAAAATCAGAATTGGCAATTCTCAAATCATACCAGATAATCCCCCTGGTAATGTCAGACCATTATGCTATAACAGCACTGTGGCAATGGGACATACAAAAAACTTCAAGAATAAATACATGGCAGCTGGACAGCTCTATGTTTTCCAGCCCTAACGTTAAAGAACAGATACAGGAGGAGATAAAACTTTATTTTGAAACCAATGCAGGATCTGTCAGTTCAAACATGATTTTGAAACTAATAGCTATAAAAGCTAACATAGGGTACTTTCAGACATGACGCTAACCACCCTTTAACCACCCTTGGTGGTTATTTATGCATGTTGCAGGGCTGCATAGGGCACCAATACAGCCCTGCAACATGCATAAATAACCACCAAGGGTGGTTAAAGGGTGGTTAGCGTCATGTCTGTTTTCACCCATTGTGCATTATATATAAAAAAAGGTCACCTGCCATTATTACTTTGGCCGACGTGGAGAAAGCGTTCAACCGAATTGAATTGAATTGCTTATTTGAGATACTGAGAGTAATGGGGATGGGTGGAAATTTCCTTGAATGGCTTATATACCTACAACCCACTGCAAAGCTGCTGATGAATGGCACCCTGACTAAACAATTCAATCTCACCAAGGGGACTAGATAAGGTTGTCCCTTGTCACCCCTCTGACCTGTGCAATGACACGAGAAGAAGCCATAAAAGGTATAGAGACTGGCCAACATGTATACAAACTGGTGCTGTTTGCAGACAACATGCTCCTATATTTGTTGGACTCATGCCAATCAGTTCCCCCACTGTTAAATTTAATAAAACAATTCAGTTCGATCTCAGGCTACAAAATTAACCTACAAAAATCACTGGCAATGATATTCTCCCCAGATAACCTAACCTATAATCAGATCAAACAAATTATCCCTTTTACAGAGGCAGAGCATAAATTTAAATACCTGGTTATTCAGATGACCAAAGACCTCAGTGGACTATATTAAGAGAATTTCCCTCCCATACTGGACCAAATTAGAGAGGATATCTCAACGTGGGGCAACATGATCAGTTCATGGCTGGGCAGATTAAATCTATATAAAATGATACTGCTACCTAAAGTTTTATACAGGGTAATTTCGTTACCCATTCGACGTCCAGAAAATTTCCTTAAACGCTACAACCAAATAATGGCAGCACTCATCTGGAACAACAAGAAACCTAGGGTCAGTGTTAAAAGTCCCAGAAAGACCAAAGGAAAAAGACGGAGTTAATATGCCCAACTTGCTACTGTACCATGGAGTGGCTGCCTTAAAGGCTGTCAACTTGCTGTGCAACCCCCCTTTGGGCCCCCATTGGGCACAAATTGAAAAAGAGCTATTACAGATAGAGAAATTTGAGAATATCCTATTGGACAATGGAACTTACAACAAACATGAATGGCTCCACCATCCCTTCACCCTGCCAGTTCTTAGGTCTTGTACCTCCCTACAAAAGAAAGCCCAGATTGTAAAAAATACGTCACCCGTATCACCAATCAATAACTTAATGATGACAAAAGAAAATATAGCAACAAGACTAAGAAAACAACTAAAAAACAAGGGCATCATCAGAGTCCCACAACTATTTAGAGGTGACTCATTCATGTCCCTGTATGATATCCAAATAGTCATACACACCAACATAGACACAATGCAGTACCTCCAAATAAAAAGTACATTCAATCAAAAAAACCTGATACCTCATTTTACCAGGCCAAAAAAGACTATTGAAAGTCTGCTTTTTGATAGGACCTCAAATAAAGGGCTTATAGCTAGAATATACAAGGAACTGCAACTCGAATGGTATAAGAAACCACCAGCATACCTGGGCAGATGGGAAAAGATTTTGTCTCAAACACTGGAGGAAAAACAAAAGATAGAAATAGTTGAGCACATGAACAACTGCTCAAAATCATTGGAACTAAAGGAACCATTAGTAAAGTGTATGTTCTACTATTTAACACCTGAGAGACTAGGTAAAATAACTGGGGGTGGGTGGGGGTGGAGGGGACAGGGCTCTGTTGGAATGGTTGTGGAATGCCAGTGTCATATAGACATGTGTGGTGGAACTGTGACAGAATAAAACCCTTTTGGTCCAAAGTGTGGACCACAATGCAGAAAATTACAAAAATCACAATCCCTTTTAAACCAGAAACTGTCCTGTTGGGACTCTTCCCCCAAACAAATCTGATAACATGTTACAAACTCACCTGTATCTCACTGATGCTGGCAGCAATTAAGCCTATTTTACAGCTATGAATGGTTGAAATGGAACCAAATATGGGCCACTGACGGAATAATCTTTGGTACTCCTTTTCCATGGAAAAATGTCAGCAACACTGCACAACAAGACCAAAGATTTCAATGCCAAATGATTTTCATGTATGGAAACCATGCAAGCCATGGACAGAACAGATGACCAGCGATCCTACCTGTTTGAGAATCGGCTATAAAAAAGGAACTAACTACAAATGACCACTTACCAGACTGTCCCTGTATTTGATCCATTGCGGTTGTTTGGAGGTTTTGGGGGATTGGGAAGGGTTATGGCAATGTCAGGAGCAAACTCTGTAAAAAAAACCTGGAAAAGACAGAAAGAAAGCATATATGTAATATCTTGTTAAAATGCCAAATTAAAGTATTTAAAAATAAATATTAAAAATTGTAAATGCTAAAGCTGTAACTGTTCTCCATGCTTTCTCCTTTTCTGGCAATCTTGCAAGTGACAGAAGGTGTGAAAGTAAATGCTCTGCCCTGAGCTGGCAGCCTCCCTGCTCCTAGCTGGAAAGGAGAGGGGAGCCACTCATGGGAATGGCTTGCACTGGGAAGCACCAGCTGTCAACCTGTCACCCAGCTTCCCGCATGTGGTGCAAGGGTGGGTGGGACAGAAATCCAGGTGTTATGGCACTTGAGAAGGCTCAAGGACAGTTGGCAGGTGCTCCGACAGCACAAAGTAACTCCCACTGAGGCTTTCCCAGCGTCTCCCAACTTTTCCAGCCACAGAAGCCCCAAGTCTCCCTCCTGGAAGTTACCTGCAGAGTCCAGCAGTTCTTCAGAGTCACAAAAAGACACCTCAGTCCATCACTGTGGAGAGGAAAGCGGAAAGGGCTTTGCTGGCAGGGGCTGCATTGTTTCATGATCATTGTAAGCCCTCGGGCAGGGACTGTGTCCATCTTATTTTTTGTAAAGCACCAGGTACATCGCTGGTGCTATATAAATGCTTATAAAATAATAATAATAATAATAATAATAATAATAATAATAATAAATTGTTGCTGGAGGATGGGTCGGGTGTGGGGGGAAGGAATATTCCTGTCATTTAAACCTCTTGTTTTTCCCAAAGCGCTTGGAGGCAGTGACTGGAGGGTGTCAGGGAGGGGTAGTGTTGACTGGATTTCTCTCTTCTGACTGTCATTAGTTCCCTTTTCAGAGGCACCTCAGGGGGGTTCAGTTGGGGAAGAGATTCCAGGGCAGCTTCTAACTCAAGGATGTGACCTATATCAGCTCTATTATTATTATTATTATTATTATTATTATTATTAAACATTTATAAAGCGCCAGTTGCAACCTGACGCTGTACAGAACATACAGTCAGATGTGGTCCCTGCCTGTGGCTTACAATCTAAAAGACAAGGAGGGGGAGACAAGGAGAGGGGACAGCGGGAGAGACATGGGAGAAGACAAACAAACATTCAGGCGGATGTGAAGTCTCAGGTGCGTGTACTTGGCTTGGTTACAAGGTGGTCGGTAGCAGCAGTCAGCAGAGGAGGGCTGACAGTAAGAGCAAGGGGAAAGACTAGAGGGCATTGGGAAAGGCAGCATGGAAAAGGTGGGTCTTGAGGAGGGATTTGAAGGAGCGGAGGGAGGAGGCAAGGCGGATGTCGGCAGGGAGGGAGTTCCAGGCATGCGGGGCAGCGAGGGAGAAGGGACGAAGGCGGTTGGGCGAGCAGGAGAAACGAGGGAGAGCGAGGGAGGGGACAGAGGAAGAGCGGAGAGCGCGCGCAGGAGTGCGTAGGGCGATTAGGTCCGAGAGGTAAGGGGGAGCTTGGTCATGGAGCGATTTGAACGTGAAAACCAGGAGTTTGAACAGGATACGTTCAGGAAGGGGGAGCCAGTGAAGGGAGAGGAGGAGAGGCGTTACATGGTCGAAGCGACGGGCAGAGTGAATGATCTTGGCGGCAGAGTTTTGGATCGCAACAAGGGGGGACAGGTGGGAGCGAGGGAGGCCAGCAAGGAGGAGGTTGCAGTAGTCGAGGCGAGAGATAACCATGGCATGAACAAGGATTTTGGCCGAGGAGACAGATAGAAAGGGGCGTATGCGGGCAATGTTGAGGAGAGCGAATCGGCAGGATTTGGCCACAGAGTCAATGTAAGGTTTAAAGGAGAGGTGCGTGTCAAAAATGAAGCCCAAGCTGCGGGCACGGAGAACAGGACGGATGGTGACCCCATCAATGCAGATGGTCAGGTCAGAGGGAGAGGAGGGGGATGGAGGAAAAATGAGGAGTTCAGTCTTGGCCATGTTCAGTTTGAGTTGGCGTCGGGACATCCAGGCGGAGATATCAGAGAGGCAGTCGACGAGGCGTGAGCGGACAGAGGAGGAGAGAGAGGGGGTAGAGAGATAGAGTTGGGTGTCATCAGCATAGAGATGGTATTGGAACCCGTGGGAGGCAATAATTTCACCAAGGGACCGGGTGTAGATAGAGAAGAGGAGAGGGCCAAGGACAGAACCTTGGGGAACCCCAACCGAGAGGGGAAGGGAGGGGGAGGTCGACTCGGGGAGGGAGACATTAAAGGAGCGGTCAGAGAGGTAGGAGGAGAACCAGTCAAAGACAGAGCCACGGAAGCCCAAAGAGTAAAGCGAGTCCAAGAGGAGCGAGTGGTCAACCGTGTCAAGCTCTAAGGCCCTTTTCACACAGACACTCTAAAATGGGTGTTACATTTTATTATGCATGTTGCAGGGCTGCTCTATGGGTGCCCTGCAACATGTATAATACAATTTAACACCCATTTTATCAGTGTTAGAGTGTCTGTATGAAAAGGGCCTAAGTAATGGAAAATTGACACTCACTTTAGCCCTGGGATTTCAAACCAGACATCAGGATTGCAGGGCTGCTTCAGTTGCTGGAGATTTATTTCTCACAACTTCTCGTGTGTGTTTCTTCTCCCTTCTTTCAGCAGAAAATGTAAGACCTGGCTGTTTCGCCAGGCATTTGGTGAAGGGGATGGGTGGGTGGAGGTTTTATGTGGCTTGTTGTTTTTATAGGGTTTTTTCAGACCTCTTTTTTATGTTTAATGTGATTTTTATTGTATGTTTATTTGTTTTATATTATTATTATATGATATACACCACTCTGGGCTGCCATTGGGAGGAAGGCGAGGTACAGAAATGTTTTTATGAATGAATGAATGAATGAATGAATGAAATAAATGCACTTTGATTGTTGTACCTTTTGTAGGGCTGGTAAAGTTTGGGAAATTCCCTCATTGCTAAAGAAACAAAAGTCAGGAAAGAGTAAAGGAGCCCTGAAAGGCTCCCCCACTTCGCACCCCCCTATTACTGTCCTTGAAGGGTCTGGCAGCTGCTCAGAGCAAGCCACAAAAACACACCTCAGTTAATCACCGTGGAGGGGAAAGAAGAGACAAGTTCAAGTTACTGGCAAAGGGGGAACTTGATTTGTCTGTGCTGTGGAGGGGGAACAGGAATGTAGAAGGGTATGGGACGGAAAAGGCTGGACAAACTGTTTGAAATATACAAAACCAGACCTCTCACCCCCCTACACCTGAAGCACCCCTCTCACTCACTGACCTGCCTCTGAACTCTTACTTTTGCTGCTGGGGCAGATTCCTGTTCGCTTCCTCCTGCAGCCAAGAAGCCAGGAGGCAGCTGTCTGTAATCACAGCAACCGCTCTATCACGGTGGCTCTGCCTTGCCAGTATCACCAGTGGCTTTCCCTGCTGGCTCCTTAGGGCATTTTTTGACGAGATGGAAATGGCGGCTGAGCCCTTTATCAGCCGCCATTATTGCCATCCGTGTGAATCCCCGACGACGCGCTCTAACGTCGGGTCTCCACCGCGTGAAGCCAGACCGGCAATCCTGCCCCCTTCAAGGCGGATCGCCAATGTGCCGGCTTTACGCCACACTTCCGGGCTCACTGGCATCTGGGCATGTGCAGATACTCTCTGAGACGTGTCTAAACAGCAGACACGTCCCAGAGAGTATCGCGGGGGTGGAGAGGCGGCAGTGGCAACGATGGTGCTTGCCTCCCTCTTGTCTAAACGCACCCCATATGCCATGATTAGCTGGTGCGGGGGGGGGGAGATGGGCGAAGAAGCGGGGCTTGGGGGGTTAGTTTTGGGCTGGGGAAGCTGCAGTGCATAAAGTGGGGTAAGGGGGGGCTGTTGTGCTGTCAGTCAGGGAGGGTTCACTCCACTCCCGGTGTTGACAGTTTCCCAGCGCGCTCCTCTCAGCACAGAGGAGGCACTGAACCCGATTGTCCCCAGCCAGCAGCAGATGCCTGTCCATGGAGCAAGTTAAAGGGGGCAGAAGAGGCTTGGGGCAGCACCATGCACCGGAGCTGACCCTGCCAACCAGTCCCATCTGATGGGGAAAGGGAGAGAGAGGCACAATGGTTTGGTGCTGCTGCCCCCAGCTCCTCGCTGTGTTCCCCTTTTTCCTCTGTGCTTGTTTGGGGCTTGGGAAGAGTGGGGGGCTGGGATGGTCAGTTTCAGGCTGGGGAAGCTGCAGGGTGCTCCTGGCTCACAAGCCAGCAGAATGATTTTTTTTATCTTTAATAAGTCCTTTTTGGCTTCACCAAGAACTATCATAGCACAGTAGCACTTGATGGCCATCTCAGGCTCCAATACTGTGGCGTCTTGGGGCAACTCATTTGGGGGAAGGAAATATTATTGATGGTTCAAAATCGTCGGGACTCAATGCATTTTGGCCATCAGCAATTAAATTTAAACAGTTATAACTTTTTATTTACTGCTGGATCTTCTTCAAAATTTGCATGTATGATGGTACCCACAACTATAAGCCATTGATAAATTTTCAGAACTGCAGCTCAAGCGGTTTCCTCAATATCGGGACTTCAGGAGTCCCCTGTTTCTAATGAAGAGCGGCTTTGTCTTTAACTTACCTACAGCTACTGCTGTAAGTAAATTTTATGAAGTGGTTTTTACCTCCATCAGAAGCCAAGCTTATCCGCACTCAAGTTTTGTTTAGAGCAAGGATACCCACTCTGAATTGTTTTGATTCAGGGGCTAAGACTGTCTACACTTGTGCTCTGAAGAAGAGTAAGGACATTTACTCTATATTGTTTTATTCTAGGGGCCAAGGTTGTCCATACTTGAGCTCTATAGAAGAGCAAGGACATTTAGATTGGAATATTTTTTTTCAGGGGATCAGTTTGTCTGCACTAGAGAGCTCTGTTAAAAATCCAAGATGTTAGTTTGGATTTTCGTGACTTAGGGGCTAAGACTGCCTGCCTTGTGTTCCATAGAAGAGCCTGGACTTCTTCAACTGAGGAATCAAGAGTGTCTGTTGAAGAGCAAGGACATCTTGTCACCCAGGGGATAGGACAGACTGCTCTTGTGCAAGAAGAGCAAGTACTTTTATTTTTGACTTTAGAAGTATTTGTATTCCGGGTTCTGGGTGTTAGAAATAGTTTCCATCTGTCACCAGAGCCTTGGTTCTTTGTCTTTGTGTCCCATTTAAGGCAAGGTTCCAGGCTACTGTATTAGTGTTAACTTACTTTCAGCATGATTATTGTATCAGTTTGGGGAATTTTCTATAGAGGGTATGGGGTGCTTTTTTCTATCTTTAATAGTGGGTGACTGGAGAGTTATCATGCCTTCTGTAACAAAAAGGTATAATTCAGCATTGCAGCTGGCATATCCCCCTGCTAAACAGAACAGAATTGATTTTTATTTAAATAGATCTAGGCATTCGAGTTTCAAGGATGGTGAGCAGGAAGTTGCTTTACCACTATCTAATTCTTATGCCCGGACGTTAATGGCACCTCAGACAGTTCGTTGGAGGGGTCTGAAGAGTATGTGTTGTCAGAAAAGGAGCAAGCAAAGGTGGCCTCTATAGGTTATCAAGATGTGACCAATCTAGTCCCAATTCCCTTAACAGAACTTGCTGATCAAGTTCTGTTAATTGGTAGAACTTTACAGATAATCTTTACTTAATTAGATTTGCTACTTAAGGAAGTGGAGCAGTTTGTGTAGGTGTTACTCCCAACAAAATTTAGATCCCTCTTCAGGTTTATCTGGGGATGGATGCAGGGGTAAGACTGGCTTCATTGTTTTTCTGTAACCAACATAAGAGAGACATACCCATGGTTACTCAGCCTGATTATATCCAACAATTTTGTTTTAAATACAAATTTAGTTGCTCTTAGTATATTTCCTTTCCAAAATGGGATTATTCCTTCTTGGGATACCCCAATCCAGGTGACAAAGAATTTGAGACGTATTGCCAATATTTATTGAAAACCAAAGGAAATTAGGAAGATAGATTATCTCTGCACCAGTCAAGCAATGAAAAGATCTGTGATCAGTGTAGCTAAACCACCATTATTAAATCGAATTATGAGTTATAAACACCTACTGATTAACTAGAGAGTTTTTCTCACTTGTGTTCCAATGTTAGACACAGACACTTCTTCATAAAGATAAGAAGTAAGTTTATTGATTACATAAGCAAGATTGTTGATACAGAGTGGTTACTAGAAATCAAAGGTAAATATAACACATTCCTAA
>QEPC01012830.1:318299-331706 GCA_003113815.1 Sphenodon punctatus
TTCACCCCCCCTCTCCCTGTCTGTTGACGATTGCCAGCCAGCCAACAGTGCATTTGCTAGCAGTAGAAATTGAACTAGGATAGGACGCTTTAACAACATTTTCTCTTACCGTGCAATATAAAGCATTTGTTTATAAAACTAAGACGGCCTAGAGCCGTCTGCAGATTAGAACAGGCAGACCCAAAAATTCATAATTGCAGTGGGCAGGGTACCTAAACCGCTAGGCTACAGAAGCAGTGTAAGTCTGTTCGCATCCCAGCATAGTCAACTCAACTACCGTCCCCTACACTTACTGCAGCACACTGGAATGCAGCATGGCTTTTAAAGTTTAAAAACTGGTTGGCTGTTAGGTAGCCAGTGCCACTGAGTCAAATGTATAATATATTGCCTGTGGATGCAGAATGCAGAGTGATGCAGAATGCAGAGGACTGGATGTATATGTAAAAAGGGAATACATGTGTTAGTATCTTTGATTGTTTGTTGAACTTGTAAGTACACTGGGCAGGGAGCACACTGGGCAGGGAGTTGGACCTGTGTAAATCAATCACTCTGTCTTTGTTAACCGTCCTTTTTTAACAACACAATACAAAGGCTCTGATAAAGTAGAAGATTAAAATGCTAAAAGCACCCCTCTCCCTGGCTGTGGGGGAAGGGCAGTCAGTAAGGGCATCGGCGACGGTGGTCGGCGACTGCAAGTGAGCGTAACGCCAGCGGCGCTAGGGAGTGGGGCATAATAGCTCTAACATCACGTGCGCCGCTTGGCTCAGCTGCGCTAATCAGTTAGTCTTGGGTTAATGTAATAAATAAACATTAGTTAATTATTTAGATTACAAAGTATGGCAGCAAAGCACAGCAATAATTATATTATTAACAAAACAAAGAATAACACTGGTGTAAAAGTTACATGTAATAGTGGGGATTTGAACCAACTGAATGACAGCTACAAATTGTATGGCAAGCAGCGACATTAACAACTATGCCAACAACAGAGTTCTGTTGCTTAGCTGAATTCTTCTAGACTGAGGAATTGCGGAATGAGGATTGTGTAAGAAACTATTATGCATGGACTTCACAGTTTCACAGTACACTTCATTCCTTCAACTTTCAGAGCCGGTCCGGTACTAGTATGTAAAAATGACTTGAACAGCAAATACACAGGTCAGTTTAAACTCCCAAAATTAGTTTTGGAAAAAAAAAAATTCTTAGCAGATCTTTACATAAAATATCAATTTGCAATACAATAAAAACAACATTCCTTCCTTCAACTCACAACCAGAACATGTTGTAATGTACATGCATTTATGTATTGAGAAGAACGAGCAGTTACTGCAGTACAGAGAGACACACAGACAGCACAGCACCAGCAGCAGTCAGCGACTAAGCGTGACATACATCGCAGCAGCGGCAGCATACAAAATAGTCATACTCCCTTCGTGGAACTGCGATAAGCGCTCATGACTGTGTCTCATATATCAAATTGGTGGAACGTGGGAAAAGACCGCTGATTAAAACATTAATGATCAGCAAATCGGTAAAACACATACATGCCGCATCTGCGGATTCTTGTAGCGGCAGAATCGCAGAATCGCGGGGTACCGTGTGGAATTCTGTGAGGTGCAACGTGGGATGCCGAGGTTGCAGAATGGAATTGCGGTGCAGTAACAGCTGCTGCTGCAACAGTCCTAGTAGAGGGTAAATGGCAAGCTAAGAGGGTAGGAGTAGTCCCTGGGCTAGCCCATGCCCTAGTGATAGGACGAGACTGGGTTAAGCTGGAAGAATTGTTGATTTGACTGGAAAGCTGTTTAGGAGAAAAAGAAAGCAGCCTCAGTCCAGAGGAGATGGCTGAACGGACCAAGGGAGAGAACTTCCCGGCCACTTGGGACACACCCTGGCTGGTAAGCCCTGAGGAGATTATTAGAGTGCAGAGGGAAGACCCCGTATTACAGCGAGCATACAAACAAGTGGTGGTAATCAATGGGGTGGAGCGGGAGAAAGGGGACCGCACCCAGCATCCCTGATTTGAGTTAGTACAAGATCACTTGTATAGGGTAAATAAGGAAGGAGAAACCGGAGATGAAGTGTATCAATTATTGGTACCATGGCCGGCCAGGAGGGGTATCCTCCAACTCGCACATGAGGCCCCACATGCCGGACATTTGGGAACAGAGAAAATGATAGATAGGATAGTCACTCGGTTTTACTGGCCAGAAGTACGGGAGGAAGTCCGAAGACTCTGTATCTCCTGTCCCGATTGTCAGCTAATCTCCAAAAGAAAGGTGGCTCCTGCTCCTTTGATTCCCTTACCCATAATAGGGATACCCTTTGATAGAGTAGGTTTAGACATGGTGGGACCCTGGGAGCCCTCATCTGAAGGCTATAGATATATTATGGTATTAGTGGATTATGCCACTCGATACCCCAAAGCGGTCACCCTCCGACCTATCAAAACCCCGGTGGTAGCCAAAGAATTGTTGACAATATTTTCCAGAGTGTGGTTCCCCCGGCCTCTTATAACAGACCAGGGAACTAATTTCACGGGAAAGCTGATGAAACAATTATGTAAGCTAATGAAGGTGGAACATCTTAAGACCTCAGTGTATCACCCTCAGACTCATGGTCTGGTAGAACGTTTCAATCAGACCCTGAAAGGCATGCTGAGGCGGTTTGTGAGGGAAGAACCTAGGGCATGGGCTACCCTGTTGCCGGCCCTCCTGTTCGCTTATAGGGAGGTTCCGCAGAGCTCATTGGGATTCTCCCCATTCGAACTGTTATATGGGAGGCAGCCCCGGGGGTTGTTGGATGTAGTCAAGGAGGCCTGGGAGGCCCCAGGGGTCAAACCAGTCAATCAAATACAATACGTTATGCAGCTATGCGAGCGGTTAGCGAGGGTGGCCGCCTTCACACAGAAACATTTAGGGGAAGCCCAGCAAAGGAAAAGCAAGGGTATGACAAGCAGGCCAAGCTTCGACAGTTTCAACCAGGACAAAGAGTCTTGGTGTTATTTCCAACTTGTGACTCAAAACTCCTAGTCACGTGGCAAGGACCCTATGAAGTAGAGTCGAAGGTGGGAGAGGTTAATTATGTGATACGCCAGCCGGGGAAACATCCTGAATGACAAACATATCACATTAACCTCTTAAAAGAATGGCAGGAAAGAGATAACCCTTTATCACAAGAGTCAACCTCTTTGTGCCTAGAAGGAGAAGGGGCCTATGTGTACCCTTTAAAACCAGACCAATTCAGCTAGGGGCATCCTTGTTTATCTCAGAAAGAGCAATTATTGACTTTGATAGATGAATATAAAGGGGTATTCACAGACAAACCTGGATACACCCCGTTAATATGGCATGATATATGTACTGAACCGGGGAAGGTCATAAGGGAACCACCTCGGCGGACTTCCCCTCATAAATGGTAAATAGTGGAGAGGAAAGTTAAAGAAATGTTGGCCTTAGGGGTGATAGAGGAGTCCTGCTCCCCCTGGAGGAGTCAACCCGTGTTGGTGGGCAAACTGGATGGATCAACCAGGTTTTGCATAGACTTCCGGAAGGTCAATGCAATATCCCGGTTTGCTGCCTATCCCATGCCTAGGGTGGATACCTTGTTAGAGATTATAGGTAAAGTGACCTATTTGTCGACCCGCGACCTCACCAAGGGTTACTGGCAAATCCCATTAACCTCGAGAGCCAAAGAAAAGACAGCATTTGCTACTCATTTCGGCTTGTTCCAGTTTGTCAGGATGCCCTTCGGGTTGCATGAGGCCGCGGCCACCTTCCAACGGTTGATGGATCGTGTGTTACACGGTCATGGAGGGTATGCCACAGCCTATATTGATGATATAGTGATATTCAGTCAAACCTGGAATGAACATGTCCACCATCTAAGAGCAGTAGCTCAGGCGTTGGGCCAAGCAGGGTTAACAGCTAACCCGAAGAAATGTAAGATGGGACTACGTGAGGTACAATACCTCGGGTACATGGTAGGGAATGGATGCATTTGCCCAGTATGGGAAAAGGTACATGCCTTGCAGAACTGGGCCTTACCCAGTACCAAGGTTCAAGTCCAGCAGTTCCTCGGCTTGGCGGGTTATTACAGGAAACATGTGCCCCACTTTACAACCATAGCTACTCCCTTAATGGAATTAACCCGAAAGAAACAACCTAAGGTAGTGCAATGGACTGAGGAGGGGAAACGGGCCTTCAGACTACTGAAAAAGAGGTTAGGTAATGCTCCTGTTCTCCATAGTCCTGATTTCACCTTACCGTTTGTGCTTCAAACCGACGCATCCAATGTGGGGTATGAGGCGGTGCTCTCACAGGTGGTGGACGGAGACGAACACCCTGTCACCTATATCAGTCAAAAATTTGACTTAAGGGAGCGAGCATATGCTACTATTGAGAAGGAGGCTCTGGCCATACATTGGGCAGTAGGAGCCCTACGATATTACCTGTCTGGCGCTCCATTCCAGATTGTCACCGATCATGCACCGCTACAGTGGTTAACATCTATGAAAGAGAATAATGCCAGGCTGATGCACTGGTATCTGGCCTTACAACCCTTCTGTTTTACAATCTCCCATAGGGCGGGGCATCGCCACTGTAATGCAGACTTTTTCTCACGACAGGGCTCTTCCGCTCCTTGCATCCAGCAGGACCCTGAATCGCTCTTGACGGCGGGTGTGTGTGTGTTCCCCTCATGCACCTGCAGCAGGACGAGTGGATCAACGGCGCAACCGGAGGTGAGTGGAAGCCAGCTGAAGCCATGGACAATGCAGTAGCAGTCAGCTGAAAGGGGCCGGAGGAGACGGCAAACGTGGGGGGCGGAATCAGACCCAGAAGAGAAACGTGGCCCTGGACTGAAGAGAGGGGAAAGACCGGCCCGAGAGGAAGAGGACAAGCCGGGTCGGGACGGGCGCGCCCGCCACGCTTTGGCAGAGAATGTCCCCGGCGGGCAGGGGAATCTGAGTGAGAACGCTGCTCCTCCTCCTCACAGACAACCGGTTTATTTATTTATTATTTATTTATTTATTCAATTTATATCCCGTCCCTCTTGCAAACAGCTTGGGGCAGCTAACAAGTTAATTATAAAACAATTTATAAATTTATAAACAATATAATAATAAAACCAATCCATAAAAACACTACAATAAAGCAGGCTGAGATACTAATTAAATAAGGGTGGAGGAAGATAAAACACCCCCTCCCCCACCCCACCCCCTCCCCAAAGGCCTGGATGAACAGCCAGGTCTTACAGATTCACCGAAATGTCAAAAGGCTTGGGGCCAGGCAAGCTTCCCCAATACCAGGAACAAAGCTAAACGTCCACGACGTCCACAGGAGAGACTTCACCGGGCTCGGCTTCAGGGAAGTGACTGGGGAGGGTGAACCTTTTTGGGGAGGTACGGGGGTGATATAGAAGGGTCTTTTGGATCATGTGGCACAACGTGGGTCCAAGCCCTTAAACCCCTGAGGGTGAATAAGGACCCAGGGAGGGGGAGGGTAGGTCTGGGCAGGGGCCCGTGGTTAGGCAGTCTTCACGGGAGGTGGGACAAACTTCCCCTCTCCTTCGACCTCTACCGGAGAGCAAAGGGGCACTAGCTCCCTGGGAGTACGCCCTAAGGGTGCTCGCGGGGCACAAGCCTAGTCAAAGTACCACAGCCACACAGCATGATGTCAGCAGGGGAATATCATCAAGCTACGTGATCCTCCCCGTGCCAGAAATTGTGTTTGGTGCCCCACCAGATGATTTGCATGTGCAATCACATATGAGCATGGTTCCATACACTGTTCTGGAGCCATCAACGGGATGCCTGGACGTATCTTCTACCAACATTTATATGAGGGATGCACTGTTGCACAATGGTGAGGGCTGTTCGGCAATAGGCTCCATGAGTGGAGAGTTGGATGAACCACATTGTAGTGAAACTTCAGCCCATTCCTATCAAATGCATCTATGTATGCTAATCAGGTTACAGCATCCCTGCAACATGCAACTACTGACTCAGATGTGAGCACCACTCCCCTCCCTTTGTCATCATATGTGAGCAGTGAGGGCACCAATGGTAGCACACCATGGAAGGGGATTTCAGATGGCCAGCAGGCTACACAGTATGACTACGGAGATGATGATCCACCCATCTAAACAGCACAGTCACAGACATCCACACCTATTTGCAATGCTGTCAAAGGGGGAACGTGTTGACAGACGCTGAAAGTTCAATGGGGCACATGTGCAGGCTGCCCACCCTGGAAATGGGCCACCAAGGTTACTGTGGGATGCTGTACGGAGCCGATGCACCGGATCCCATGATGATGATGTGCCTCAACTAGGGGATTGCATCAGCTATGCATGACCATGCTCACATCTGTGATATACATGCCATGGTGTGGCAGAGCCATGCCTGTTTGATGTGACCAGTGTAAATTTGCCATGTTCTCTTGTTGTGGATGCTTGCTACCCTGTGAGTGTGAATGGGTGAAGGTGCCTGCTGACAGATGGCTTTAACGAAGAACCAAGAGCCACTCCTGGTATATGTTACCATCTGTGATTGGGGTGTATGTGCACCTGTGTGTGCGACCCTCTTGGTTTTACTGTTGGGTACATGTGGCGTGTATGTTGCACAGCAATGCCTGTCCCCCAAGAGGTTCTGGTTGCATCCTATGGCCTGTGATGGGGGAGATCTCTCTACTGTTACGTTGTGTGTGGTGCTCTTGTGTACGATTGCAGAGTATGCAATGCAGGGAACTGTTCACTGGACTCACAGGATGCTGTACAAGTTTGATCACTGTGCTAGTGGGGTTTATTGGTATGGTGTAACTGCCATATGTGTCACTCTGCAGGGGGACATATCCAGTCATGATGCCTACATTATGTGGAATATGGTTGATGTGCAAACCATAGTGTGGTATTGGTTCATTTTCCGTATGCATCATCGACCTGTGCCCCATGTGCCATCCATCCCCTGTCATGGGCCATGGTATGGGATGTGGTTAGCATTAGCTTGTGGATGTAAGCTGCGGTTGGGTCCCATCAAGGATCTAGTTGATTCATGTGATGTGCGTCTTGCATGCTGTTACCTTGGTGCACTGATGTCTGATGTGAACCACGGCCATATTTGGCTTGCTGCAGGCCAGGCAACATTCTACATTGACTGATGGGTATTCACAGTCCACTGGTGGCCTCATGCTTCCCTTCCGTTAGTAGCACACCTGTTTGGTGGATAGTACCTATTTGTGGACTGTTGGTTATGGGTGATGTCCATGTGTGTGTGCCAACAGTTGCGTCTATGTGATCATGCTTGTCCTCAGGCCCATCAATCATGGTGTGTATGCTCCACGCATGCTATGATCCATGGAACTATTTGCATGTGGCACTGGGAATGTGGAAGGTTCAGGATGGTGTTGGCGTATGGAGAACATGTCACTCAGACATACGCACAGACATTTTGAACACTATTGTGGGTGAAAATGGGTTGGTTCATGTACTGTGGCCCACCATGGTATATTGCATAGTTTGTCCTGGCAACTGTTTTCCAAGGCTGAGTTTTCCATGACATTGTGGTATCCCACTGAGTGCAGGTCTGATATGCATCATGTGACCCACATCTATGTTATCTGGGTATCCTTCTCACAAATGATGGGCATGGTGTACCCCACTCCCGTCCTGGTGGCCACCACATGGGCACCCTGTCCAATTTCGACCCTGGATATTGGATTGAGGGTAGTGTTAGTTCTCATGCAGCATTTTGTGTGCACTACTCCCACATGCTCATGGGTGTGTCACTATTTGGGACACCCTTGGAACTTCAGTCACACGTGATTGTGCGTGTGTTTACAGTCATATCTGTATTGGTTGTTTGTTTTCTGGATTGGTTCCATTACTTGGACCTAGCCATGGTTGGGGTATTGCACTGTACACACCCAGCTTAGGCCCTTTTGCCTAACTGTGTTACCCAATGGGTACTATGCGTGCGGGATGTTGGCCCTGCTGTCATTGAAACAATAAATGTTTTGCTGGTTGGTAGATATATCACTGTGAGACACCACATCTTTTTGGACACCACATCTGTTCTCCCGTATCATGTACTTTAGTGACTCAGCTGTGTCTTGCGAGCACTGGGTTTATATTAATTATTATTATTATTATTATTATTATTATTATTATTATTATTATTTATATAGCGCCAGTTTTGTACCTGGCGCTTTACAGAGAATAAGATAGACATGGTCCCTGCCCAAGAGCTTACAATCTAAAGACAGGGGGATGGGAGACAGGGAAGGGGGAACAGAGGGAGAGACGAGGGATGCAACAATCATGAGGATGCGAGAGCTCAGGTACACGTTCTTGACTTGGTTACAGTACATTGGGAATTTGTCGATACCAGGTGGGGGATAATCCTGTATGGTGATAGAGGTGTCTACCTCACATCCACTGGGGCTTGTATGGAATGTGCATGCTGTGACTACACCAGCCTAGTGGTGTGCCTTTTTGGCAATGTGTGCTCACACATTGTGGAGGGCAGTGATTTCCACTTCAGGGGGATGAGATTCAACAACAGGAATGCTGTGTGGAGTGTTGCAGTGATGTTGGTACGCATCACAATGACTGTACATCAGCATATTCACCATACGTGGTGCTGAGTGTGCTGTACACTGCTTCAGTGCATTATGTATTTACGCTGCTATGTCCCCTATAACCAATAGTGGTTGATTGTGAGGGTACGTTTAATCCGTTCAGAGCCATTATACTAGCTGCACAATATACTGAAATGCAAAAATACATCAGCATGTGTGTGGGCAGAACTCTCATTTTAATCACAGACTTCACACCATCACTGTGCTGTACAGTTACATGGTATGAATGTCATGTTTTCACTTCATCAGTGATATCTGGTTATATGGGTTGTTGTACCAATAAATGTGTCTGCAATGTGTTGGCTTCATGTGAGATCGATTAGCAATGTCCTCCATTTGGCTGAACATGTATGTATGTGTGTTGTACATCTGACAGTACTGTTACTAATCACATTATTTCACTTTAGCTGGGCAGCATGTGCCCTTTCTTGTCACTCAAACATTGCTGGGGGAATTTGCTCTGGGCCTGATTTGAGGGGGTGGGGGGGATGGCATAGACTGCTATAGCATGTGTTCATCCCCTACCTCCATGGTTGACCCATTTTGCGTGTTGAAGGGCTGCATGGGGCACTGATGCATCCTTGCGACATGCATGGTGTGTGGCTGTTGGCTGGGTGGGTGGGGAGGCACTTCTCGGCTGAACTCCCTGGCCAACCCTTGGATCTATTAGCACACTGTCCATGGGTTACCATTCCCCAGAGTATGGACATGTTGTTGTGGCATATCCCATTGGCTTGGAACATGTGAATGGGCTGTGCTGATCCAGCCTGGCACCTGGTGCATACGTTCATGGCTTGCATTTACCTATGTGTCTGTCTGACCCTGTATGAGTCACCTGCATGTGTTTGGATCAGAGCTGGCCTTACTGCGGGGCAGCTAGGGGCAGCCACCCTGGAGGGGGGGGCTGCGGTTCAGGGGGGGGTTAGATTTTAAAACAAAAAAAAAAGGTCAGGTCGGGTTGGGGACTCAGCTCGGTGTGGCACCACACTGCACTGGCAGAGGCACCGTGGGGCCCCTCGCCTGGGCACCTCCACAGGGCCCTGCCTCCACCCACCCCCAAGTCAACCATGAACCCCCACCCATGGCCGGGGACCCACCTACCTCCTCCTCTGTCCTCACACCTGCCTGGCCCCTCCTTCTCTCTCCCTCCTGGAAGTTGCATAAAAACAACTTCCGGGAGGGAGAGAGGACCTGTGGGCACACAGCGTGCAGAGCAGGCTTACCTGCTGCTGGCTTGCTGTGCAGAGGTTGGAGCGGAGGAGGTGGCGCGGAGGAGCGGCGGGCTGGTTGGCCGGCGGCGGAAGAAGAGGTTAGGAAGGGAAGGCCTGGGATGGGCAGGGCTGGCAAGGCCTGGTGGTGGTGGCGGGGTGTAGGGCCCGGTGGCCGGCGAGCCCTAGCCTCGTGGGGGGGGCTCGCAGTGGGGCCAGGTCCTGGTCTCGTGGGGGGACGGCTTGGGGAAGGGGGCTGGGCAGGGTGAGCCGAGGCCTAGCGGCAGGCAGGGGCAGGAGTGGTGAGGCCTAGCATGGGGGGGGCACTGCAGGGCCTGGTGGTGGGGCGGGGGGCCCTAGTCACCTCGTGGTGAAGTGAGTCCTAGCATGGGGCCTAGCCTGTGCCTCAAGGTGAGGTCTAGTGGTGGTGGGGGCGTGGGGTCTGATGATGGGGTGGGGGGGCCAAGTGGTGGAGGTGTGCAGGGCCTGGTGGTGGGGCAGAGGGCCTAGTGGTGGGGCCTAACCACCTCATGGTGAGGTGAGGCCTAGCTGGGGGGGGCTAGCCTGAGCCTCGAGGTGAGGCCTAGCAGGGGGGCTGGTGGTGGGGTGGGGTGCCTAGCAGTGGGGCCTTGAGGTGAGACTGCCTAGCGGTGGTGGGGTGGGGGGGCCTAGCCTCATGATGAGGCCTAGTGGTGGGGCGTAGGCCTAGCCTCGTGGTGTTCCAAGTTCCAAGTGGCACTAGGGGTGTGGTTCGTCGTTGCCTCCTGCCAGTGTCCTCCACTGCCACGCAGGGCACTGGAAGGCCTGCAGTCCATAAGGCTGTGGCTGTATCTGCTGCAGCTGCAGGAGCAAGTGCTTCTGGGTTGGATGTTCACCATGGGCCAGCATCGTCCCCCATTATTGATGTGATCCCCATCAGTCCAGGGCTGGTGGATCCCACCCCGGCTGCTAGAGGCAGGGCCCGATCCCTGGGCAATGGCAGCAGGGAGAGGATCAGCAGTAGTTGCATCAGTAGCAGCAGCAGCAGCAGCAGCTATAGGGGGCACAGGGAGAGTGGCAGCAGCATGGACAGTCAATCAGTCTCAGGGTCCCAGTACTCCCCTTCACGGGACATATCTCAGATTGGGGACAGCGAAGCTGACATTAGTCCCTTGGAGATGTCTGGTGCTGAGGTGATGGCTGTCCCTCTGAGAGCTGTGCCATCACCATGTTCTGCCCCTCCCAGCAGCGCTGTCAGTGGTGCGTCACCTGGTGCAGGCCAGAAGGCAGGAGGGGGCAAAAAATCCTCCATCTGGGTGCATTTTAAGTTGGTGCAGGCGGATAATCCCAGGGAGGTGCAGTGCAGTTTGTGCCAGAAGGTGGGGAAGCGTGGGCAGGTGCTCAACAACCTTGGCACAACTACCATGGCGAGGCACCTGAAAGGATGCCACAGCGCTGTGCTGCTAAGCAGGCAGGCAGGGACAGTGGACGCCAGCAGATTCCCAGCGGCCAGTCGTCCGCCTCCATCAGCGGGCAAGCGTCCTGCTCTAACAGCTACCTCTAGCAGCAGGAGCGCCAGTATTGCTGCTACGGGGGAGCAGCATGAGCAGCGTCAGTGCACCATGGAGGAACTGGGCTGGGAGAGCAGCTGCCAAGTCCATTGGCAACTGCAGGACGTGGAGGGCGGTGTGGCTTTCAACTGAAAGCCACGCACATTTTGGGTGAAATGATCGCGCTGGATGGGCAGCCCTTCTCGGTGGCCGGGGACATTTATTTATTTATTTATTTATTTATAACATTTATACCTCACCCCTCCTGCCACAGGCAGCCCAGGGTGGCTAACAAAGTCAATAAAAATACAAAGAAGATATAACATATCCAGTAACAATAGTAACAATATAAATTAGGAGAAAAAAGCCCCCAACACCCTACCCATCCACCCTCACCCTTCTCCCTCGCCAAACACCTGACGGAACAGCCAGGTCTTACAATTCCTATGGAAAACATGGGGTTTAGGCACCTGATTGGCTTCCTGGCCCCTCAGTTTAAGCTGCCCTCGTGCACCACCCTGAGTCGGTAGCCCACCTACCTGGCAGTGATGGCACACTGGTGGCAGGTCCAGAGGCAGAGTTTGGCAGTGGCAGGAGGGGTCTCAAAGCAGGGTATAGGTGGTCCCTGCTTCAGGCAGAAGTCATGGACGCCACAGCCCACACACTTCTCAGAACATTGAGGCAGCCCTGACCACCATGGTGAGGGAGTGGGTCACGCCAGGCACGCCCTTCACCAAGGGGTGTGTGGTGACGCACAATGCAGCCAACATATTGAAGGCAGTCTGCAAGGGGGGCTACATCAGCATCCCTTGCGCCGCACACACCCTTCGCCTGGTGGTCAGGGATGCTCTGGGCTTGGGGAAGAAGGGGGTTGGGGCAGGCATCCGTAGCTCCCTGATCAAGCGGGGGAGGAAGCTGGCCTGTTTCTTTAACTGGAGCATGAAGTGCAGTAACCTCCTCCGGGCAAAGCAGGCAGAGCAAGGCTCTGCAGTGCACCAGCTGGTGCAGGATGTGATGCTCGAGCGGCTTCTTGATCCTTGCATCAGGTTCAACTGGTGACGGACAGCAGGGGCACCTCCAGGGTACAATGGGGCAGAATGGGAGATCCTGGCTCATATGGTCTTTGTTCTCAGACCGTTCCTGGCTGTGATGGTCGGAGACCATCAGCTCCTCCATGGCCATCATCAGCCAGGTGACCCCTCTGGTACAGAGTCTCCTCAGGAGTATAGATGAGATTCTCCAGGGGTAGAATTGTGGCCCTAAGGGCAAGAAACTGACGACTGAGGTGGTTGCCCTGGTGCGGCAGCTGAAGGCAGGGCTGAAGGCGTGGTTTGATGAGCTCCTGCAGTGGGAGGAATATGTGTTGGCAACCATGCTGGACCCCAGGGTCAAGAGCAGTGTGACACACCAGACACTGCTCTATGGCCACTGGAAGGGTGAGCTGCTGGAGAGGGTCCAGCTGGCAGAGCAGGCTCTTGAGAGTGCACGGCAGCAGCAGCAGGACGCCCCTGGGGATGGTGGGAGTGGGAGCAGTCACCCCTTTCAACCGGCGGGGTCTATCCCTGCCCCCAGCCCTAGCAGCAGCAGCAGCAATAGCAGCAGCAGCACCAGGCTGAGCAGCAGCAGCACCCTTATTGACAGCAGCAGCTTGTATGTGCAGGGTACCCTGGCGAGCATGGGCTTGTGCACAGCAAGGTAGGTAACATGGCTGTGGGCACCGGTGGAGGTGGTGCCAAAGGACAGTTACATGAAGGAGTATGATAGCACCTCAGCAGCAGTGGAGAGCTACCCAGAGGAGGAGCCGTGCATCGATCCTGGCAGCAATCCCTTGGCCTACTGGGCTGGCAAGACCAACGTGTGGCCGGCCCTGTCCAAAGTGGCCAAGGGTCTCTTGTCCTGTCCACCAACAAGTGTCCCCAGCGAACGGGTGTTCTCTATGGCGGGGGACATTTGCTCGCTGCACCACCTGAGACTGGGGGCCAAGTTGGTGGAGAAGTTGCTTTTTATCAAGGTGAACCTTCCACTGCTGGGATTCCT
>QEPC01012830.1:332211-344862 GCA_003113815.1 Sphenodon punctatus
CCCAGAGGCAGCACTGGCACAGCAGGAGCAGACATTGGATTGCCCAGAGGCAGCACTGGCACAGCAGGAGCATAAATTGGATTGCCCAGAGGCAGCATTGGCAACATTGGCACAGCAGGAGCAGACTCTGGATTGCCCAGAGGCAGCATTGACACAGCAGGAGCAGACATTGGATTGCCCAGAGGCAGCATTGGCAACATTAGCACAGTAGGAGCAGACATTGGATTTCCCAGAGGCAGCATTGGCACAGCAGGAGCATAAATTGGATTACCCAGAGGCAGCATTGGCACAGCAGGAGAAGACTTCGGATTGCCCAGAGGCAGCATTGGCACAGGAGGAGCAGACATTGGATTGCCCAGAGGCAACATTGGCACAGCAGGAGCAGACATTGGAATGCCCAGAGGCAGCATTGGCACAGCAGGAGCAGACACTGGATTTCCCGGGCACAGAACCCGTGGCATGGACAGCAGAGGCAGCATTGTCAGCAGCAGCAGACATTGGCTTGCCCACAGGCAGCATTGGCAGTAGGAGCAGATTTTATAAAAAAAATAATTTATTCAAATTTGGAATATAATATATACTACACTAACTCTAACTGCTATTAGCTATTCTAAAACCTATGGAACTAAATTGAATATTATCTAATATCTACAAAGGCCTAGTCCTACAAACACACTATAAAATATTGAAACAGAATCACTACCTCTATAATTAAGTTAACACCTACAACTATCTATCTCCTCCTCCTCCTCCTCCAGTTGAACTCCTCCTCCTCCAATTATCTAGCACAGGGGGGGATACAGACAGCTCACAACAACCAACACAGGGTGGGGTACTGTCAGAGCTGGGTCTTGAACCCAGAGCTCTGGAGGGCTGGAAGGCACTGCTGTAAGGGTTAGTGCCATCTCAGGCTGTGTTAACAGCCAAGTCCTCCCACTGGTGCCTTCCTTTGCATCTCCGCCCCTGTGTTGCCACGCCCTTCCCCAGCTGTGCCCTGTCTCCCTAGCTTTGCCTCCCAGCTACCTGATTGGCCACAAGGTAACATTTAAACCATGGTGCGGCCACAGGAAGCTGTGGGAGCAACTGCTCTAATCCCCTTGTGTAAGTGTATGGCCCGGCACCTTTTGGCCTGTCTTCTTGTTTGTATGATAGTTATAGACCTTGTCTTCCCCTGTGTATTCCCCGTAGCCCCTCCTGGCCCTGCTCTTCCTATAAGCTCTATTTGTTGGTAGCCGTGCCTTGTTCCTCCCACAGCCTTGTGTTCCCCTTAGCCTGTCTGGTCTAGTTCTCCCTATAGTCATGTGTTTTCCCTTGGCCATGTCTGCCCCCCCCCTCCCATTGCCTTGTGTTCCACCTTAGTCCATCTGGTCTAGTTCTCCTTTGGGCTGTGTCTTTCCCTTGGCTGTGTTTTGCTCCCCCATATCCCTGTGTCCCCCTTAGCCTGTCTGGTCTAGTTCTCCCTCTAGCTGTGCTTCTCCCTTGGCTGTGTCTTGCTCCCCCATATCCTTGTGTTCCCCTTAGCCCGTCTGGTCAAATTCTCCCTATAGTCGTGCATTTTCCCTTGGCCATGTCTTGCTCTTCCATAGCCTTGTTTTCCCCATAGCCCGTCTGGTCTAGTTCTCCCTTAGCCATGTCTTGCCCCACTCCCCCTTAGCTTGTGTTCCTAACGTGCCTCATTTCTCCTGTGTTTAGTCCCTGTCTTGTTCCTCTCTCATTTGTATTCCCTCTTGTTGTTGTTTTGAACTGCTCTTCCCTCTCTAGCTTCTGGGATTCCTCTCTCTGTCTTCTGTAACCTCGATGATGAGCCATGCACTCTGAGACTGTGTTCCCTGGCTGGTAAGAACAAGAATCGTCTTGGAACATCCAAGAGACTGGCTGAGAGGTTTCTATTTGCTGCTTCCCTTCCTATCTTCTTAGCCTCCTCCCTGGCTCCTGATCCCCTTTGCCCCATGACAGGTACAAAACTGAAATGAAACCTAAATCAATGTAATCCTAGGTGGGGAGAGGAAGGTGACCTGTGTGAGACCGTTGTTCCAGCCACACACACCCCGGACCCGGAAGTAAGGGGTGTCCTGAAGCCGACTGAGGCCGACCCAAGTCTGAACGCAGCGGGATCCCCACAGACAGGAGCTGTGAGGGCACCCCGGGCGTGATTGGCTGCTGCCGCACAGACTCCCGACTGCATCCCTTTAAAGTTAGGTGCGGCCCCGGCAGCGCCACAGAGAGAGGAAGGTGACCTGTGTGAGGGAGTCTGAACTCTGCTCCTCCCCTGTCTTGCCCTCCCCTGCTCCCCTAACCGCCTTCATCCCTTCTCCTTAGCTGCCCCACACACCTGGAACTCACTCCCTGCCCACATCCACCTTGCCCCCTCCCTTTGTACCTTCAAATCCCCCCTCAAGACCCACCTCTTCCACTCTGCCCTCCCCGATTCCTCACTCCCCTCACTGAAATCCTGATGATACCCTCCATCCAGTATAATCTGTTACCTAAGGTCTGTGTACTCGTATCCTCACCACATGGACCAACCAGCCATCATTCTCGATGTAACCAAGTCAAGCGCATACACCTGGGACCTCGCATCCTTGTGAATGTTACACTCCTTGTCTCTCTCTCTATGTTCCCCTTCCTTTGTCTTCCCCCCCCCCCCCCCCCCCCGGCAATCTCTCAGATTATAAGCCCTAGGGCAGGGAACCGTGTCTATTCAATTACTTTGTAAAGTGCCAGGTACATTGCTTGCACTATATAAATGTTTGATAATAATAATAATATAATAAAATTGTTGCTGTTTTTATGGACTGTAAGTCACCCCAAGCTGCCAGTAGCAAGAGGGGTGGGTAGCAAAACTTTTAAAATAATAAATAAATGTCAACCTGATCAAAAATCCCTGCTACTCAAGTCAGGGATTCATTGATTAGCTACTGGATCCCCCCTCCCTCCAGCCCGCCCAGGAGTCATCCAAACCCCATGGCAATGTGTGGATGAGGGAGTGGAACTGCTCCGCTTCCCTGTCCTTCGCCCCCCTCACTCGCCCAATGCTGCAAGTGGGACTTTCTTTTTTCATGCAGGCTTTGTGGTAGGTTAGTGCCAGCTCCTGCGCTGCCGCTGCATTGTTCAGAGGGCACAGTGAGGCTGGCACCATGTTCCCTCTCTGGCTTTCTGGGACTATGTGTCCTAGCATGCCAGATAGAAAACATGGCTGCCGTGCATGTGTGCACATAGGTACCAGTTCCATGTCTCCTAGTCTGGCATACTGTGATATGTAGACCAAGCAAGACCAAGAGGGAACATATCACTGGACTTACTGTGCACATGCATGGTGCCACGGCCCCTTTGAAAAGTGCAGCAGCAGTGCAGGAGCCAGAACCAGCCTACCACAAAGCCACAGGAGGCGCTCGGGACTGGTAGACAGTGCAGGGAGGTGCTGACAGGGCTCGAGGTCTCAGACTGGTTGACCAGGGCTGACGGCACAAGCTGGACAAGCTCCATGGCCCAGCACGGATTCCTGGGTGGCAGCAGGAGCTGCGCTTTGTTCCTGTGAGAGGCACTTCCCAGCCCGGATTGAGTTTTGCCTCCCTGTGGGCAGAGACGACTGGTCCAGTCAGGGCCTTGTCTCCCACTGAGGCTTGCAGCAGGCAGTGGTAGCAGCCAGAGGTTGAAGGGGGCAGAGGTTGTTGCCACCTCTGTGATGAAATTCAAGCTGAACCAGACCAGAACTTACAACCAGGAGGGTTTCAAGAAGTGGACAAAACAGTCCTGAGAGCAGAGAAGGTGGGTAATAAAATGCACCAACAGTTCTTGCCATCTTAACAGCTAGTAAAAAATCTCAACATTAAACTTGCTTGGGCTGCTTTTTTTAATTAGTTGAAAGCAAGACAAACTCTGTTCCAGTAAGAAGGGTACAGCCAAGAGCGAGTGTCTCCCTTTTTAAACCACCATTTCCCCCACAGTAGATAACAGCCCCCCTAAATTGCCATAACTTGGCTGTGGGTCCCAAGCATGTTTGTAACCCTCTACCATTAAGACAGCTTTCTATAAAGAATCCAGTCTAAATTATGCAGATGCCGTAGCTTTTGGAATTTAAAGAGCTTAACATTAAATCCAACTTCCCCTTCTCCCCACACAAAGCCAGAAACGGAACTGGTTGAGGTAAAACATTATGCCTGTGGTGAGGGCTTGAGTAAAGCTCATTCTTTTACAAGCATTTAAACCCTCTGTAAACAGCCCTGCTGGTAAATAGCAAGTGTAAAATGGGAAGTAAGTGTAATTTAACATGTTGTTACTCAGTACAGAAATGGTTAACTTCTACTTTTTTAAAATTATTATTTTTTTACACAGATTGTGTAAAATGTTGCTATAAATTAAACTTTTGCATGCTGTTACACTTTCTTAGGAAAATGTGGTCGCCCGTCATGCCTGTAGAAAATGAAATCTTGTGTCATACAATGCATTATGCTTTCAGTTATGAAGACTGAATCTCATAGGGAGGGGATGAGTCAAGAGCTGAGCTTTTTAAGCATCATTACTAGAGGCAGGTCTGGCTATCACCACTTATTAGCAAACTTCGGGGGCAGGAGTGTAGGATACTTGGTTGAAATCCCTGAATTGGAAAAAGATTTTGTCAGGTACTGGAAGACTTTCCAAATCGAGGTTAGGTCCAAAATGATGGAAAATGCATGGAACTTCAAGCAGCATTTGGATTTTAGTCCCAAATAGTTGACATCTGGCCCATTGTGGGGATTCAGAACCTAACTCCAAACCAGCCTGTCTCTGCTACTGACTGAGCGGGTTTAGGAAAATGAAAATGACAAGTTGTTACTAATAGAAGCAGCCTTTTTCAAGGACAACTGCAATTCATTCTGATAGACAAGTAATGGGAACATCCAATTTTAAATTGACCTTTTCTGTTTTGTAAAAATGCAATGAACAATTCAGCCTTTTAAATCATTCAGTACTTCTTTAAATTGAGCATATTATTAGACTTTTGAGACATTTCTTAGGATTATACAATATAATGCAAGTAACTGAATGCAGAAATTCAGTTACTTGACTTCTAGTTCAAAAACTGCTTTCATCACAATTCCATATCATCTTCCCTTTTCACACAAAGTTAAAATAATAATAATCCAGGTTTGTACAGTTTATTTAGTGGTAATGCATGATTTATTTCCTAACTCTTGAATCATGTATTTGATAATGATGTAAAAATGTACAGTATTGTTGTTGCTAACCAATTTGGAGTTGATGCCTATAAATATTTTAATTGTCAATGATTTGATCTATTTAGTAGTGCCAATACAGTTTCTCAAATGCCATTCATTGTACAGGTCTCCTTAGTCTATACAACTTTCTAAAGTGAAGCCCCTTATAAAAATGACTTCTAATGCCTTTAACTCATGGAAGACTCTTGGGTCTGTCCTCCAGCAGGGATAGCATGTTCTGGCAGTTAGCAAGGAGGCAAGCCCCATTTGCTGGAATGTGACGCACCCATGCAAACCTCCAGTGTGTGCTATCCCACTGAAGGATTACATTCTACCCTAATGATTATAAAGGTAAAACTTGACAGTTGTGCATGTTGCATTACCAAGCTACAGGAAACTAGGGATGTGTGAACAGAACAGGTTTTGGATTTTGGCCGTTTGGCCCGAAAACCTAGTTCGGGTTCGGGGGTTTGGTCTGGTGGAGTTTAGTCCCGCCGAACATTCGGCAGAGTTTGGACCCGCTGGGAGGCTTGGGGTACTCCAGGGACCCCCAGGGGTGCCCATGGTGGCATGGAAGGCTGTTGGAAACCCAGCAGCAGAGACTGGGAAGGCTTGGCGCTTGGCACCTTGGCTTGCCCGGGCAGGCAGGCTCGGCGCTTGGCCCCTGGGGGTGCCTGTGACAGCATGGCAGACTGTTGGAGACACAGCAGCAGCAGCAGAAACTGGGAAGGCTTAGCGACTGGCACCCCTGGTTGCCCAGGCAGGCTGGCTCGGCGCTTGGCCCCTGGGAGTGCCCGTGGCACCAGGGTTGGCCATCTGAGACCCAGCAGCAGCAGCAGAGGCCGGGAAGGCTTGGGGCTCGGTGGCGGGCCTGGCACCCCTACTTGTCCGGGCATTGCAGGCTGGCAGGCCTCCAGTTCTGCTCGCTCTATGCTGGCTGGGTTCTCCATTTCTAGTCGCCATCACGGCAGGCGGTGGCTGACTGGCTGGCCATGTGAATCACCACCTGGCAAGGCTACTTTACCAATTTGCAGAAGAGTTGGTTGAGAGTGGCAAGTAGGATGCCAGCCTGCAATGCCTGGCCCCGTATGGGTGCCGTGCCAGCCACCAAGTCCTGGCTGGGCCTCTTCACTGCCTGGAATGTAGACCCTGATGGTGGGTCCTGGGTCTAGAATGGCTGCCTGTTTCTTGATGCCGTAGAATGACAGCTCCCTGTGAGTGGAATGACAGCCCCAGAACCCTGACGGTGTGTCCTGTGACAGGAGTGGCAGCTTCTGGATGATGTGGATGGACAGCCCTCCCTGCCTGGAATGTAGGCCCCAGAACCCTGACGATGGGTTCTCAGGCTGGAGTGGCTGCTTGATATGGTAGGATGACAGTTCCCTGTGAGTGGAATGACGGCCCCAGAACCCTGACGGTGGTTCCTGGGACTAGAATGGCAGCTTCTAGATGACGTGGATGGCCAGCCCCCCGTTCCTGTAACGTAGGCCCCAGAACCCTGATGGTGGGTCCTGGGATAGGAGTGGCTGGCTGTTTCTTGATGCCTAAAGAACACCTAAATCTATCTAATCTAATCTAAATAAATGAAACTGTGGAGGTGAATGTGTGGTAAGAAATGGGTGAAATAGGAGGAGGATGGCAATGGATTGGGAGGAACACAAACTGCTGTGAGAGGGAGACTTCTGAAAATGCCTGCTGACAGGATCAGTGGCTAGCTCAGAAGGAATTGGAAGAGGGGAGGGCAATGACTTTTGTTACTTGCTGCGCCCACCTTACCACAAGCCCCATTGGCTCCATGCAGCCTAGCCCCATGCCAATCGCAGACTGCAATGCCAGTGGGCAGAGAAAAAGTGGGATGGTGATTGGGCAGGCTGACTGCTAGTCCAAGCTTCTCCACCCCTGGCACCAGGAAGTCTGCGCCTCAGCTGCCCCCCCTCCCTCTGGGCCTTCCAGTCATGTTTTTCCTGTCCGAACACCGCCAAACCCACCTGAACGCAGCCGAACCATTTGACCGCTTCCATGTTTGGTTCGGCTGTTTGGTTTGGCCATCCAAACGGGCCGAGTTCGGCCCAAACACTGAACGCCCAAACCGCGTTCGCACATCTGTACAGGAAACCACTGTAGCAATGTGCATTTGTATATATCTGAATCCTCATATATCTCAACACTTAACCTATTCATCTACAGGAATGGTCTATGTTGGAGTGGGAAAGGCTGGAGCAGGCAGGGGTGGGGGGCATATCCACTCATTTCTGGCCTGTCACGAAGGTGCAGCCATACATGCAACTATGCCTCCTTCCACACAGGGGTCAGGAGCTTGTAATAATGCAATGTTTGCCTCCCACAGCCAGAAGCAAAGTTGCTGTTCCGGATTGTATCCACACCTCAAGTCCTTGGCCCACTGCTGGCACTTGTTCATGTCCCAGGTGTAGCCCTGCTGTGCCATTTGGACCAAGAGCTCTTGGAACACCACTTCTTTCCAGTAGCGCTTCACCAGGGCATATTGAACCTTCTGCTCCCCCTGTAGATCAATGAAGACCTTGGTCTCTTCCTCAGTCCAGGGAATGCAACATTGGAGCCAGAGAGTCCAGGGTGGGTGAGAAGGGTGAGAGCGACTGCAATTGCACATTTTGGTGGTAGTGGCAGGGTCGGCCTCAGGGTTTGAGGCCATGTGTGAAGTCTTGGTGTGGGGCCTAATTTGCATAATTAGGCCCCACCTAATTTGCATAATTAGGCCCCACTAATTATGCAAATGTGTAAATTTACATAACATTTACTCCCTCTGGATAGGAAGGATTCCCATTCTCCATCTCGCCAAGCAGCCATGGAGAAGCATGGCCTCCCCCGCCAAGCATCTACGATTACTCCTGAAGGGCAGCTGGGCGGGCAGTGAGGCAGGCACAGAGAGGCTGGCTACATATGCTGCCTTACTGGGGGAGGGGGAGTGAGCTTAGCCAGCCTGGCCTCCAGGGCCAGTTGTTTCTTGCTGCCACCTGTGCCTTTTGAGTATCTTGTGTGTTTGATAGCAGATCAAACACACAGGACACCCAAAATGCAGCCAGCCTATTAAGCGTATTATGCCATGGAAAGAGACATACGAGATGTCTCTCATATGAGACCACGAGATGTTGGTGGTGAGGCTGCGGGACTGGGCCTGGGTGAACGGAATTGTTCTTGAATGGTTCCGCTCATTCCTGGTGGGGAGAACACAGTGTGTGGTTCTTGGGGAATGTACATTTTCTTCCCGGAGCCTCACGTGTGCAGTCCCGCAGGGTTCCATTCTGTCCCCTCTCCTGTTCAACATGTATATGCAACCGCTGGGTGAGGTCATGAGAGGATTCGACGTACGACATCATCAGTACGCCGATGATACACAACTTTACCTCTCGTTTTCTGAGGACCCAGGTCTGACAGTCTTGGCAGCTGTAGGAGACTGGATGAGGACGAGCCATCTGAGGCTGATTCCCGACAAGATGAAGGTGATGTTGGTGGGTAGGGCTGAGGGGGCGGTGGCTCCCATAATTGGGGGGGGGTTTGCCCCCCCAGCCTCCCAGATCCGTAGTCTGGGGGGCTCCTCAACCTGCAGCTCCATTTGGACTGTCAGGTGGGGCTGTGGCAAGAGGAGCATTTCGCCAATTAAATCTGGTGCAATGGCTTCAGCCGTATGTCTCAGAATTGGATCTGGCCACCATCATCCATGCTTTCATTACCTCCAGACTGGATTACTGTAACGCACTCTACATGGGGCTACCCTTGGTGACAGTCTGGAAACTGCAGCTGGTGCAGAATGCGGCAGCCCGCCTCCTAACAGGGATGGGTCATCGCAAGCACATTACACCGGTGCTCCGGAATCTGCACTGGCTGCCTATTGTCTTCCAGGCCCAATTCAAGGTGTTGGTTATGACCTATAAAGCCCTAAACGGTTTGGGTCCTGGTTACCTGTGAGACTGCCTCAAGCCTTGGGGCATTTCCTAGCCCCCGCAGTCGGCCATGGGTGCCCAACTTGAGATCCCCCATGTATGCCAGGTGGCTACTGTGGGGAGGGTGTTCTCGGTGGCCGTGCCTCGGCTGTCGAACTCTCTCCCATTGGAGGCCTGCCTTTCCCCGGATCTCCCCTATTTTCATAGGTGGTGTAAGACTTGGCTGTTCTGCCAGGCCTTTTGGGGGTGGGGGGGTATTGGTTAGCCACTATTTATATGTTTATTTTATATGCCCATTTATTTATATTTATGATATTGTATTTTAATTATTTTATTGTTATTGTTATATTGTTATATTTTATGCTGTATGCCGCCCTGGGTTGCCAATGTGCAAGAGGGTGTGGGCTACAAATCTTTCGTAAATAAATAAATAAATAAATAAATAAAATATATATAACCAGTTCAGTTGTGCCCCCATCATCCATTCACACTTCCCTCACTCCATAACCAGTTCATTTGCACCCCTGCCCCCTATATAATCAATTCACACTGCCATCCACCCATAACCAGTTCATTTATGCCCCTGGGGCAGTGTGAATTGATTATATGGGGGGTGCAAATGAACTAGTTATGGGGTGGGGGTTTAAAGACAGTATTCCTATTATCAATAACTTCATTAAGAAGAGTTAGTGAAATAGCAGCCATAATAATCTCAGAACCATATTTGCAGATTTTCCAAGATAGATATTGCTTTACATCCTAAATTCCTACCTAAGCTAGTATAATAAGACAGTTGTGAGAATGTGTCCCTTTTTAACACTGGCCTCTCCCAGCCATGAACATGCAGTTTTCTGCGTGTTCATGGGTGGGGGAGCCCTGTGTGAACAACGTGGCACACGTGCCCATGATGAGTGGGGGTGCATGCACGCGCCTGCCTAACACGCATCCTCACTCGTCCCCACACATGGAGCAACCAGGGAAAATGGCGGTTAGTCTGTGGGTGCAGATGAGTGGGGAGTGAGTGGGGATGCGTGTGGTCATGTGCACGCCCCACCCATGTACCAGCATGCCCAAGGACCCCTCACCCGGCGGAGCCATGTAAAAATGTCCTGTGAGGAGCCACTTGAAGATGAACAGAAGGTTGCTGCCTTGTAAACAAGGTTCTTTGAGATGTCTCCTATCATTCTCACAACACCCACCCTTCCAGTCCCGCATGGAATTTTCTTATATTCCTAGAAAGGGTTGGAAGGAATTGTCATTCTGAGGGGGGAGAGTGTTTTTTTATACTAGAGGAACTCGAGACCATCACATAATCTATTATTTGACTAGGGGAGAGCATGCACAACCCAGTGGTGAGAATGTTGGGAGCTATCTCAAGGAACCTTCTTTACAAGGCAACAACCTTCTGATCACTCACATGGGGAGCAGTGGTTTATAAACAAACAGCTTATCTCCCTGTCTGATTGGGTGTATCAGGTGTCCCACTGCTGTTGCTCCTGCTCCTGCTGCTGCAGCACTACTAGGAGACAGAGGCTGGTTGCTGCCTGGCTGTTGGTTTGAGTCATAACCCCAGCAATGGTAATCCTCTGCAAGTCATTATGGAGAATACAGTGACTGGAAAAGAGCAAGCATCGGGCATGTACTGTCAACCAGGTAAGCTGGGAGGATAAGTGTTTGAAAATGGCATGGTGGGCTTTTAAGGTGGACATTATGTGTGTGCCACTTGAGAGCAAGAGTAGAGAGAGGGCCTGGAAGTGATTGTACCTCATAACACTCGAGGCTCTTCACCCACTCTATGGTGGGCGGAGGCTGCACACAGCATAAGTGATGGGATGGACACAAACATGTGGGCACTCTTTAGCCCACTCTCGCCTACATGGCCAGCTCCACATGCTCCAGGACCCCTGCTCACATTGACCGGCTGACAAATGTTGTTCTCCTATTTACTTCCTCCACCCACCCCTGGGACTGGGTTGGATGGGTGGGGATGCTCAGGATTGCTTCCCCTTCCACCCTGCCCACCCCGCAGATATAGAAATAATAACATTTGATAATAACTACATCAAGAACATGTCTCTCTTGGTGTCTAGTGGAGACTTCCCCTAAATGTAACAAGTCAAGCCTTGCAGAAAGGACTGATAAACAAGAATGTCTCAAACGGATATTCTCACAAGATTAAAAAGCTTGATTAGAAAGATCACTACCCACATTCTGTCTCCCTTTAAATCAGGGGCGGGGAAACTTGTCCCTTCCGGGTGTCACTTTGGCCCTCAGAGCTTGTGTAAGCTTCCACATAGAAGTTGGGGCGGGGGTGCACAAGGAAAGGAAGTCCCAGTTCATAAATCTGTGCCATGGGAACTGTCCCCTATCCTTGTTTGCTTGGCCTCATCTCTGTTCCCTTCCCTTGAGTTCAGTTTTTCAGTGATTGGAGGTAAGAACTGGATCGAGGGGGTCAGATCCAGGAGGTGGAAAGGGGCCACATAAAAATTTGCCACCGAACACATTTGGCCCCTGGGCCTGAGGTTCCCCACCCCTACTTTAAATGAACTTATATACCATAATCAATCACCTCATTGGTTAAGTGGAAGCTGGACAATCCACATTTTCTGGCAGCTTTTTCTTGGGAAGTTTCAGGGGTTTGCATGGGATCTGACAACCCAATGGCTGCCACCCAAGTGCTGAAATCCACAGTGCAGGAGTCTATTCTTAGACCAAAACAACAGTTTAAATGGGTATTGCTCAGCAATATGTACCAATAGACAACATTTTATACTGCGTGATTAAATGCAGTATGTCAAACTTCACCCCTATTTTCACAACAGTAAATACAGTAACTCCACTTTCTTCTCACCTCACTTGTGGATTCTTAGGCTTATGGTAAACTTCAGATGCATTATTCCAGATTTACTCTAGAACAGCTATAAGAATTTGGCTACATATCTTCATGGCTAAAGAGGTAACAAGCCATTTATCAGGTGCGGCTCCCCCCCCTTCCCCAGAGCGTTTGGGGCACTTCCCCCCTAGCACCCAGGGTTACACAGTGTGTCACCCTGACACACTGTGTAACCGCCCCAAAAAAACAAACAAAAAAACCCGCCGCTTCTGACAGCTGCAGCAGCCTCTGACCTGCTCTTCAGAGGCTGCTGCGACTGTCAGACTCTCTATCTCCCTTCCGGGACCCACTCTCAGAGTCGCTCTGAGAGCGGGTCCCGGAAGGGACAAAAAGGGTGAGCTGCTCAGCCGCCCGAACCGCATTTTCTATTGAAAACATGATTTGGGCGGCTGAGCCCCTCAGTCAACAGCACATATAGGACGTGATGTGGAGGGAGGGGCTAGCTTTCCATTGCACCTAATGGGCGCAATGGACCTTCTTGCCTGGGCGCTTGATACAAATGCCCAGGCGAGAAGCTTTGGGCCGGGCGGCTGAGGCAGGGAGCAGTGCGCATGCAGCCAGCAGCCAGCGAGCCTGCTCCTGGACCCTGCGCTGCCACTCTTCCCCTCAATCTGCCGCTCAGAGCAGTGGGGGGGGGGGG
>QEPC01012830.1:344962-356189 GCA_003113815.1 Sphenodon punctatus
GGAAGGGAGGGGGAGGTCGACTCAGGGAGGGAGACATTAAAGGAGCGGTCAGAGAGGTAGGAGGAGAACCAGTCAAGGACAGAGCCGCGGAAGCCCAAAGAGCAAAGCGAGTCCAAGAGGAGCGAGTGGTCAACAGTGTCAAAGGCAGCAGAGAGGTCAAGGAGGACGAGAACGGAGTAGTGGCGCTTAGATTTAGCAACAAGTAGATCATTGGTGATCTTGGCCAGGGCAGTTTCAGTAGAGTGGAGGGGGTGGAAGCCGGACTGGAGAGGGACCAGGGAGGAGTTGGCCAAGAGGAGGTCCAGGCAGAGGGAGTAGACGACACGTTCCAGAAGCTTAGAGGCAAAGGGAAGGAGGGAGACTGGCCGGTAACTTGAGGGGTCAGATGGGTCCAGGGTGGGCTTTTTGAGGATGGGTAACAATATTACCTCTCGGACCTAATCTCCCTACACACTCCTGCACGCGCTCTCCGCTCTTCCTTTGTCCCCTCCCTCACTCTCCCTCATTTCTCCTGCTCACCTAATCGCCTTCGACCCTTCTCCCTCACTGCCCCCATGCCTGGAACTCCCTCCCTGTCCACACCCTCCTTGCCCCCTCCCTCTGCTCCTTCAAATCCCTCCTCAAGACCCACTTTTTCCTTGCCGCCTTTCCCAATGCCTGCTAGTCGTTCCCATATACCTACTGTCTGCCCTCCTCTGCAGACTGCTGCAACCAACCTGATTGTAACCAAGCCAAGCACACGCACCTGAGACTTCGCATCCGCTTGAATGTTTGTTGTTTGTTGGTCTTCTCCCCTGTCTCTCCCACCGTCCCCTCTCCCTGTCTCCCCCTCCCCCTTAGATTGTAAGCCACAGGCAGGGACCGTGTCTATTTCTATGTTCTGTACAGCACCAGGTCACACTACTGGCGCTATATAAATGTTTATAATATTAATAATATAATAATATGTGAGGTTTAAGGTTGTCTGCCTGCTTTTAAACCTGGCAGAGGAGGTGATTTATAACCTGCCTAACCTAACTTAAATTGCTTGATTAAGTAAGGTAATTTCCATCCAACATGAACCCTTGGAACATTAACCCTTGGAACTCCCTGTCTGTGTGGGGTGTCTGTCCCTGTCTGCATGGATGGGGAGAGAGAGTGTGTGTATGTGTGTCATGGAAGGGAACAGTTGGGGGGGGGGAAGGAGAGTGAGTGTGTGGGGAGAGTGGGGTGGGGGAAAGTGTGTGTGTGGGGAGAGTAGCGGGGTGTGAGGTAGGGTTGCCGTACCTTCCCTTTAATCCAGGACACTTATGAAAAATACATGGTGCTGGGCTGCAGTGGTTCCCATTCTGCCTCGAGCTGTGTTCAGAAGGGGCGGGGTAAAAATTTAATAAATAAATAAAAATAAATAAATGTATTTTTTATAAGCACCCTGGATTAAGGGGAGGTATGTTAACCCTTATCATTATAAATCAGAGATTTTTTTATTATTGAATATATATTAATTTTAAGGTAGACCTAATACATTAGGGTCCTTACCTATGACTGATTCAAATTAATAATTAATACATTTTCCACAATATTTTGAACCACAATGGAGTAGGGGATACATTAGGCAATAATTAAAATTGCTCAAGGCTAAATCCCTATTTGCAGCCCCTGGTATGCCAGTCCTGTCCACCATGTCTGCTGCTACTCCTCTGTCCCCCACCCCCAACCCCTGACCTTTACCAGGTCTGTCTCTGTCCCTCAGTCACCACCCACAGCCCTTGGTCCCCCATCTGTAACCTCGTCCAGCTCTTTCACTGCCCCTCAATCACCACCCGTAGTTCCTGCTTTCCCAGGCCTGGACTCCCCCCAGCTCTGCTGATGGCCATCAATCCCCACCTGTACCTCCTGCTCCCCGGGTGCAATACATGTAGCCGCCACAGCCCTGAACCCTGCAGCTCTGCTGCTGCCCCTCAATCCACATACACAGTCCCCACTCTTCCAGCCTTGAGCTCATCCTTCTGCCCTTCAATCCCCACTCACAGCCCCTGGTTCTCCAGCTCTGTTCCCCAGCTCTACCACTGCCCCTCAGTCCCATCCCACAGCCCCTGCTTCCCCAGCCCTGAGTTCCCCACAACTCTCCTGCTGCCCCTCAACCGCCACTCACAGTCCCTGCTCTCCCAGCTGTGTGTCCGGTGGGTGGTGGCCATGTGACCAGTGGGAGTGAACACCTAATAAATGGATACCCACCTGGTGTGGGCTACCGTCTAATTTGTTAACACCCTGTTCTGTGGTTACAACCCACTTGTTGCATGCTGGGGAAAAGCATAGCCACAAACATGGCTAATGAATCCAGGCACAGTAATGTGCAATGTTGGTGTGACATTTGTGTGCACAACAAATACTGCAGTTTTTTTTTTTCTTTCAAAAAAGCACATGTCAGTTACTCTGAGTTCATTTCAATTTTTTCTTTGTTTCTGCTAAAACAGATGGGCCTTTCATTTGCCTCTGAAGAGGCACAACTGCTATAAGTAAACTCCCTTACAGTAAGGAAACTTCTTGTAAGGGAAATGAAGCAATTGTTTTTCATTACTACAAAGCTGAAAGGATGTTTCTGTGGGTATAGAAGTATCTGTTATTCTAAAGAACCGTCCAACTAATTAAAAATCCTATCAGCCTATTCTTTGTGGTCATGGATGAATTGAGATGTACTTCTGGCTGGTTACTATTGTCGCTACAGGATGATAAATGGAGATGTTTGGCTATTCATATCTCTTCAAGGTCCCTTTAAGTGGGAGGGGTTGGAGGTTGTGCTTTTTTGAAGCACGTTTGGTTTAACAGCAAGAAAACCACATCCTGATAAGAGAAGATGTTTCTTAACTTGGGGCTTTGCAGCAGCCTACTACCTCTTTGTATAAAGTGCTGAGCCAATATAAGCATGAGAGTAGTCACCGTAAGGCAAGAGTCTCCTTCCAGTTCCCCCTGCATATATCTAGGAAAGGGCCAAGAACCTGTATGTGAGAGAAAGATAGGGCTTCTAGAATTTGGGTCACTTTCCCACTCCCACTGCCTGGGCACACTGCAGCTAACTGAGCCCAAGGTGGTCCCTGTCCTTTAACAACAGTAGCCAAAGCAGCTCTAGTAGATGAGATCAGTCTCCTGCAGTGGTACCAGGCAGTACTGGCTCATGTGACACAAAACACAGAGAAATGCAATTGCCTTTCCTCATTTTCCCTAAATGGCACCAATACAGCAAATAGTGCTTTTGAAATGCACAAATGAAACACAAAGGTTTGCTTTCTCTAACAAATACTTAAATTGGAATTCACACTCAAAGAACATTTTCATGTAAAGTTTTGGTTATTCTTAGGAAAGCCAAATTTTGCAATGCTTACTGTTGATTTGCATAAGAGAAGTGAGAGGGGAAAAAGTAGAAAGAAGAAAAAAGGAGGAAGTAGAAAACAAGAAGAAAAACCCTAACCAGTAGGGAAAGTAGAGGGATCTTCTAAAGATCTTAAAATCCACTATGCATTTACTTTTATGTTTTCAGTTACATTATAAAAAATAAGCGTGTGTTTGCTTTGAACATTATTAAAATAGGCATAAGCATAAGCAGGACTTCCACATCCTGCATCATCTTGTTTCCTAATAGATTAAAGGTGTAGCTCAACTTAGACTGCACTCCCCAAATTGCACTTATGTCACTTAATTTGTTGCACTGATGTTCCACACACAAATTATGCAAGTGTTGAACCAGAAAAAAAATCTTTTGTGCTAGCATTGCACGCAACTGCTGTGCACACCGAAGCAAACACTTATGAGGACACATTCTGTGCAAGGGGCAAAGACAGTGGAGAAGTCAGGGTGGTCTACATAGCATCCTAAAGCCATTGCACAACCACCCCACACCTTGGTTGGTTAAGGCATCCAGGGAGAGTCTGGTGCTGGTGCTGGTGAAGGTGAATAACGCCTCCCTGCGGGGGCGGTTCAGCCTCTCCTCAAGAAAGATGTTGATGCTCTGGCGAGCTATCAGCCTGTCTCTAACCTTCCCTTTTTAGGGAAGGTTATTGAACGGGTGGGGACCTGGCAGCTTCAGGTGCATCTGGACAGCACTGTTTTTCTTGATCCCATGCAGTCAAGCTTTCCTCCAGGGTACGGCACGGAGATGGGTGGCTTTGGTTGATGACCACCTAGGAGAACTGGATAGGGGTCATATGACCCTGCTGGTTCTACTGAATCTATCCGTGGCTTTTGATTCTGTGAACCATGAGATTTTGGTGTCTTGCCTGCGGGACCTCGCTGGGGTAGCAGAACCATGTTCCATTGTTTCTGCTCTTACCTCGCAGGTAGATCACAGCGGGTGGTCCTAGGGCACTATAATTTCTCTAGGAATATTTGGCTGTTCTGCCTGGCTTTCGATGGGGAGGGTGGGGGGAATGGGTTAGGGTGGTGGGTGGTTAGGGATATTTTTAAATTCGTCCATGTTGTGTTTGTTTTAAAGTTGTTTTTATTGTTGTTATTGTAAGCCACCCAGATCTGCCTGTGGCAGGATGGGCGGGATAGAAATTTTAAATAAATAAATAAATTGTCCCCTGGGGCTCTCTCATTCAGGGTTCTGCAGGGTTCCAGTCTGTCCCCTCTCTTGTTCAATGTGTATATGAAGCTGCTTGGGGAGGTTGTACACAGCTGCGGGGTTCGTTACCATTAATACGCTGACGATACTCAGCTGTATTTATCATTTTCAGCTGACTCCGGTCCTGCTGTCTCCTTGCTGTCCTGGCGTTTGGACACTGTGTGGAACTGGATTAAGTTGACCCAACAGAAGCTCAATTCTGACAAGACAGAGGTGGTGGTGGTGGGGTCAGTGATCTAGGGGAGGGGAACACTCCCATTATTGGGAGTGTTTGCCTTCCATTGGTTCCATCTGTGCGGAGCTTGGGGGTGCTCTTGGATTCGCAGCTGTGCCTGGATCTCCAGGTGTCAGCTGTGGCCATGGGCGCCTTTCACCAATTACATCTGGTAAGGAGGCTCTGCCAATTTGTCTTGGACTCCGATCTAGCCACCACCATCTATGCATTCATCACCTCGAGACTGGACTACTACAATGCGCTCTACATGGGGATGCCCATGGTGACAGCTCGGAAGCTGCAGCTGGCTGGTGAAAAATGCAGCAGCCTGTCTACTTACTGGGATAGACTGCAAGGAGCATATTCAGCCAGTGCTTGGAGCATCACACTGGCTGCCTATTGTCTTCTGGACTCAATTCAAGGTGCTGGTTTTTACCTTTAAAGCCCTACACAGTCTGGGCCCTGCTCAACTTATGGATCTCCTCACCCCCTGAGCCTTGGGGTGGCCCTTGCAGTCATCCAGGAGCACCATTCTGGAAGTCCCACACTATCGGTGGCTCCTTACGGACAGGTGGACATTCTCAGCAGCCGCACTGTCTCTGTGGAATGCCCTCCCGGTGGAGGTCACCTCAGCCCGGACCTCCTTAAGAACATAAGAACATAAGAAGTGCCATACTGGGTCAGACCAATGGTCCATCTAGCCCAGCATCCTGTCTCCGACAGTGGCCAATTACGGTGGATTGGGAGAAGCACCCAACGGGTCACATGGGGGATCCATTCCCTGTTGTTCTCCCCCAGTTCCCATCATGTTCCCTGATCCTGTCTGGTTAATAGCTTCTAATGGACCTATCTTCCAGAAACTTGTCCAAACCTCTTTTAAACTCAGCTATAGTACTGGCCCTTACCATAGCCTTTGGCAGTAGATTCCACAACCCAATTATACGCTGAGTGAAAAAATATTTTATTTTATTTGTTTTAAACTTTCCATCCATGAGTTTCATTGAGTGTCCCCTAATTCTAGTACAAGTTGAGAGGGTAAATAACTGCTGTTTGTTTATTAGTTCCACACTACTCATGATTTTATAGACCTCTATCATATCTCCTCTTAGTCATCTCTTCTCCAAACTGAAGAACCCCAACCTACCAAGCCTCTCCTCATACGGGAGCCCTTCCATGCCCTTAATCATTTTTGTTGCCCTTCTCTGTACCTTTTCTAGTTCAACTATGTCTTTTTTGAGATGGGGTGACCAGAACTGCACATAATATTTGAGGTGCAGTCGCACCATTGATTTGTATACAGGCATTATGACCGCCTCAGTTTTATTCTCTATCCCCATCCATATAATTCTGTTTGCTTTTTTGACTGCTGCTGTGCACTGCATTGTGGATTTCATTGTATTGTCCCCAACCACCCCCAGATCCTTTTCCTGAGTGGTAACTCCTAGCTTAGTACCCAGCATTAGTTTGGATTATTTTTCCCTACGTGCATCATTTTGCACTTTTCCACATTAAATCTCATTTGCCATTTAGATGCCCAGGCACCCAGTGTTGTAAGATCCCATTGCAGTTCCTCACAGTCTGCTCATGTTTTAACTACCTTGAATAACTTGGTGTTGTCTGTAAACTTGTTCACCTCACTCTTAACACCCTTTTCCAAATCATTAGCACTGGTCCCAATACAGATCCCTGAGGCACACCATTTTTTACATCTCTCCATTGTGAAAACTGACCATTTAGTCCTACCCTTTGCTTTCTGTCTTTTAACCAGTTTCTGATCCATAGTAAGACACAAATTGTAAGACAAAGTTGTAAGACCTGGCTCTTCTGTCAGGCGTTTGGCAAGGGGGAGGGTGGATGGGTTAATGGGGTGGGTTTTTCTATGCAGATTAGGAATTTTTATGTATCGTAGTTTTCATATTCATTTGTATATTTATATTTTATATTTATATTTGTATTTTTATATTCTTTGTATTTATAATGTATTTATTATATATATATATTTATAACGAGCTGCCCCAAGTCACCTTGTGCAAGAGGGCAGGGTACAAATGTAAAGAAATAAATAAAATAAATTTTTACTCTTCCGTATCTAAGACATAAGTACATCAAAGTCCTTAAATCATTGGGTATTTTCAGACGTTACGAGATCACAGTGAACCACGGTGAATACCCACCTGTGGTCACTGTGTCTCGAACGTCTGTTTGGCGGCCCGGCACATCTGATATGGCGTGATGGGGTGACCCCGGCAGGGAATGAATGGGTTGTTTTAGGTACGGGGCCAAGTGGCCCCGTAACGTCTGAAAACACCCATTGTTATATGTGGCATTTATTGATCTCACTGCAGCATGACTCTATTAATAGGGATTTATTGTCGGTTAAGCTATTTAGGCTAGGCATTGATCCTGCTTTGCTGAAAGTATTGATTGAATATCATAATACCTGGGCCCAGGTCAGGTTTGGCCTAAATGGTGAGCTTACACCCAAGTTCTCTACTCCTAGAGGAGTTTTTCAGAGATGTATCCTGCCCCCCCCCCAATTCAATTTATACGTAGATGATATTATTGGTCAAATGTCCTCTGAAGATTTTCATTATGTGTTGGGGAAATTGGTTGATGTATCCTTGACACATGTTGAATAAGAGACTTGAGGTGGTTCAGGAATATAGATAGTTAGGTCTTATTCTTTCTTCTGCTACTGCTTGGAATAGTCATATTCAGCATGTTATATTCATATTCAGCTACACAATCTGCCCAAGCGGTAAAATGTTTTTATGATTTGTATGCAGCAAGATCACTCTTAGCTGCTGTAAAAACTTTTCAGGCCAAGGTGGTGTTCCAAATTCTTAAAGGGGTAGATGCTTGGGGACATGTGGTTGACCTTAATATTGACATTCCCCAGAACAAGTTCTTGTGTCAATTACTTGGAGTTGCGCCCTCTATTCCTTCTGGGTGCTGGATTGGCCCCTGCAGTCATCCGGGGGTGCCCTGCTCGAGGTCCCCTGAGTCTTCCGGTGGGGGGCATGCAGGGGAGGGCATTCTCGGTGGCCGTACCACAGCTGTGGGACTCCCTTCCGGTCGAGGCCTGGTTGGCTCTGGATCTCCCCTCCCTTCAAAGAAGTTGTAAGACCTGGCTGTTCTGTCAGGCGTTTGGTGGGGGAGATGGGTGATGGGGTGGGGGTGGGGATTGGGTTATGTGGGGTTGGGATGAGATATTTCCCCTCCTTTTATGTGTTGTTTTAGTTTTGATGTTTTTAGTGATTGTAAGCCGCACCGAGCTGCCTGTGGCAGGAGGGGCGGGGTAGCAAGTTTTTAAAATAAATAAATAAAATTAATTCCTTCCGTTTCTTTGCAATTGGTGTTAGTTATAGATTCTTTAGCAACTGTTCTTATTAAAAGGCTCTTGGGTTATTGGTTCAAAATATTAATTTTTCATCTGACACGATTCTCCAAAATGAGTTATATTGAAGAACTAGAGTGCCTAAACCAATCCCCTTGGCTCCTGTTTGTAGTCAGTGTTCTTACATTGGTGGGGTTTGATTATTATGTTAAAGATAACCACAGGAATTTCTCCTTATTGGAGAAAAATTTAGTCTTCCAGAGATGTTGACATTGCGTACCAAAATGATTTTGCTGTTATCCGATTTAGTAGGATAGCTTCCGTTTATAGTCTCTGGAAAACTGATTGGGAAACAGAGGTGTACCACAGATTGGCTTGAATGAGAAAATTATGATGGCCTTATATAGGTTACATATGGAACGAATGCAGACAGCCATTTTGGCTGGTTGGAGGGCAACAACTCCCGAAACAACAAAGGTGCTTCCCCTATTCTCCTGGTGTTGTGGAAGACAATTCATTATGTTTTAGAATGTCCCTTTTTTAAGGATAAAAGAGATCTTTATATTAAGCCCTTACTGTGAGTAAAGTCAGATATTTTTCTAATATTTTTCAAAGTCTGAAAAACTGATATAGCTGTTCAGGCAGAAAAAGGTTAATGTTTTAACTAATCTTGCGCTCTTTGCTTTTAGAGCAGAGGTGATTAGATGTCAATATTTGTTAATGGAGGTGGAGTTAACCCCATAAAACCACCACCAGAATGAGACAGCGCCGAGGTGGAGCTGACGGATTAGAGGACCCCTACTGGCAACCAGGCAGTGTGAGCAGCCAGCAAGTAATTCCGCTCCCCTGGACTAGTGATTTTGACACAAGGTTGTTTATTATTCAGCAGCACGGGTGGGAGCTGTGCTCGGAGCCCTGGTCTGTAATGGACAGTGGGGGCTTCCGGGTTAACCCCATAAAACCACCGCTGGAACGAGACAGTGCTGGAGCACGGGAGGGAGCTGTGCTCGGAGCCCTGGGCTGTAACAGACACCGGGGACTTCTGGGTTAACCGCATAAAACCACCACTGGAACGAGACAGCGTTGCTGGCATGCGCTGCGGGCAGCATGCCTAAGGGCTGCGTGCGCAAGGGTGAGCCCTTGTGTGCGTGGCCTTAGGCGCCGGCGGGGCTGAGGGGCATCTCACTTTGCTTTTGAAAAAGCTGATCCCCTATATCTTGGCCCTATTAGTTTCTAAGCTGTAAGACTGTGTACGATTTATAGATTAAGATGTTTATATTAGGGGGTGAATATTACAGTATATGCTCAGGGCTTCCTTGCTATTATAATTTGATTTTGTGGGGGCCAGAGTGAAGAAGTAGAGCCTGGATTGTTTTTTTGTTTTGTTTTAAAACTAATTAGTTTACTGGGCTAGCAATATGACCAGGAAAAGAGGGAGACAAGCCCCATTAGATACTAAGGAACAGAAAGTTAAGGCAAAGCAGGTTAAGCTAGATCCTTTTTAAACTACGGATAAATTGACTATCAAGGAGGATGTTATCCTGCAGATCTCACATGATCTAGCTACCCCTTTGTCAACTGACAATATAGTTTTAAGCTCTGAAGAGGTTAATTCCTCTAAATCATCCTCTGACCTAGATGCAAGTGTTTTTAGTACACTGCACTCAGAATCACAGATGCCAGGGAGTGACTTGTATGAATTGTTAGGTTCCCAGTGTTTCTTAGTAGGGGATTTGTTGAAAAAATTAATTAAACAGATCTCTAATATTAATGAAGTTTTGCAACATCAAAAGACTCAATTATCCATTTTGGCAGAATTTGCCAAAGATATAAGGGCAGGTAAGATCAGCGCATGTTTACCAGGTCGTATGACTGTCACCAAAAAGGCAAATAACTCCCAGACAACAACCCAAGATCAGGGTTGTAACACACAGATGACCAAGGTGGAGGTTAGTCATCATTTGTCTAATATGGTAATATGGTGGCTGTTCCTAAGGATTTTCTTGGCCCTTTAACGATATATAATCAATCTATTTCACTCAGGATTCACCATCTCCCTAATGGTTTTTTTCCTACATGGCAGTCTGAGTATAGTATTCAAAAACATCTGGGAAATATCTTGAATTTTAATATCCCTTTATGACAATTTCAGTCATTCCAAGTTCTTGCTAATGAGACTTTCTTTCAACATGTGATTGTCCATTTTAGGAGTAGTAATCTGACCAAGCGAATATTAATGGATTCTAGATTGTTGTACTTGTGGGGGGTGCTGGTTAGCGAGGTATTTTATTCATCCAAAATTAACCCTCTTTTGAATATAAATCCTGCTCGGGGGTCTGATAACTCCCCACATGATAGCTCATTAGGGGAAGATTTAATGGATTTCCAGTTGGCTCCTGATCTAATTACTAACAATGATGGATTGCCCAACTCCACAAACAAAGCGGCATCAAAGTCAATCAATCATCGATTAAAAGAGATTGCTATGATTAACCCCATACAAGTAGGATCAGGGGCCATACCTAAAAGAGATCTTTTATTAATCCAGCAGTACACCATAAGTTAGATCAAGACAAATTGCTTATAGACGATACGAGCCTGGTTACTTCTATTCGGCAAGTGGTCTATAAGAATCCCAAAGTACATCGCCACTATAAAATCGATACCGTACTGCCATTGGGCTCCTCGGGATCCCAGCAGACAATGAACCCAGATAGGAGCAAATCTACAGTTACATCTGTGAATTGCTTGGATTTTAAATTGAGCACCAATTCTGATAATATCATAGTGGGAACTGAGGCTTCTGAGCTAACATCACCCCAACCACTAGGAGATTATGGGTGATTTCAGACGTTACAGGCGGGTGGTTCACCACAGTGGATCCCCAGTGGGGGTGAGTAAAACAACCACGGCGCGGGGCGAATAAAAGCCCCAAACAGACGTGATGGGACCGGGACCATGACCGGGAATCGGGCCGACACATCACAGATCGGGGCAGCACAACAGATGTGACGCCGATCCCCGGCCATGGTCAAAACACCCAGAAGACACCGGGCAGGGGCGGGACACAGACCTG
>QEPC01012830.1:356289-372395 GCA_003113815.1 Sphenodon punctatus
AAATGTCTATTATATTATTCTTGAACATGTCTATTCTGAGAGCTGTCTGTTCTCAAGAAATTCTTAAACATTTCTTTTTTCCTTATTTATTTGGGTATATTATTATTAGGGTATACATAGGGTATACATTGGGTATATATTTCTAACATCATTTAAAAAAATCTATTTCACATATAGATCACAGCACGTCCTCACCTGGCCTACTAGACGATGGCTACTAATGCAGGGGTAGAAGAACAACAGCCGCAGATGATGCAGTGTGTTAAAGGGCATGACTGTGGTGGGCGAAGAATGCGCTATTCCCATGTCTGGGAATTTTTTATCCAGACACCAGAAATGCCCTCCAACCAAGCCAGGTGTATAAGCTGCAAGGCACTGGTGCCAAGGGGCCCTGATGCAGGAACTAGTTCATTACGCTATCACCTGGTACATGTGCACCACATCGATCTGCGTAGCTTGAGGCCCAGTGCTCCAACCTTCTCCCAGAAGTGCACGACTGCAAAGTCTCTACGACAGCAGAAGAGGACACGTCAAATGCAGAACAATTCTTCCTCTGAATCTCCTACAACAGAGAGGCTGTGCAAAATGCGGGCAGGCATGCAGAAGATTCTGCAGAAGGATTTGGATTCTTCATCTGAGTCTGAATCTCCTTCAGAGACAGGAGGAAGAACAGAGAGGCAGCATCAAATGCGGGCAAGGATGCCGAAGATTCAGAAGGATTCAGATTCTTCCTCTGAATCATCAACAACAAAGAAGCGGCATCAAGTGCGAGCAAGGATGCAGAAGGATGATTCTGATTCGTTCTCCGAGGCTGCACCAGCAGAATATAATGAAAAAAGCTCCTCTGGTGACAAGCATCCAGGGGACAATGCTCCACTGGAGTTAAATTCAGGTTCACTTGCTGACACTGTCCCTGATTCCACTTACATTACAATGCCAGTGCCAGCACGCCGTTGTCGCATAAAGATGCGGCGTCCGTGTTGCCTAGTGCGAGCAACGATGCAGAAGGTCACAGAAGCAGCAGCTCTGGTTATGGATTCGGGTGAATCCTTCTCCCAATCAGATCCTCCTATTCCTACCCCTGCAGCAGCTTCTAATAAAACATCTCATGTCGGATCACCAGTGCAACTGCCAGCTGCTGCACCAGCAGCTGTAGCACCTCCTTCCCGTGTAACACGACCTCCAGAAGCAGGTACTTGTCTTCCTATCCCTGCTGCTGCTGCTCCAACCACATCTGATGTTTTTCTGAAGATGCGGTATTGCATAAATTGCTTTAATGAATCCTTAATAGTTTCACAGGAGGCGGTACAGAAGTTTCAGTTGGAAAAAGATGAGCTGCTAGATTATTGGTGCGAGGTTCGGGAAAAAATCATCCGCTTCCACAATCGTGACTGGAACTTGGACATATATAATTTGAATACATAATCAGTATAATATTGTATACTAATATTCTTTACTTTATTAGTATTTTAGGTAGTATTCTTGGGTGAGAAGCAACTTAAGTTCTTGACCTTTAAAAAGTCTCTGTATAAAACTAAAAGAAAATTGTAAATCTCACAATTATGGGAAAAAGACCAAAGTTGATAAAAGCTGATTTTCAAATGATGACACAAATGATGTCAGGATGCTGAATTTCAAATATTGAGCTGGAAACCAAGAACATTGAAATGAGCATGGGTGGGGAAATAAAAAGTAAATACTCTGTAAGACAACACAACTCAGATACTTGATGATAAAAATAAATAAAAATATTTCTTGAGCAATTGATAAAAGTACTCTCTGTGACTCCTTTAAATTTGTGGAAGTTTATTTGAGACAACACCCCCCCCCCAAACACATATGCTGCTTCCTTGCTACCCTTTGCCCTCCTCCACCCACTGGCCCCCTCCTCTTGCAGCAAGGGTACCCCCACCAAGGTTGTAGCGTTTAGTCTACCAAGTTTTCGGGGACTTGTGAGGGACGCCTTGACTGGGGAGCACGATACTCGTCCTCCATGCCCTTTCCAGTGAGTCTTTAGAGGACGGTGGTAAGGGAACCCCCCCCCCTGTCCTTGGAGGGAGGCTCTCCCGCTGGCTGCTGCCCTCCCTGCTCAGATTATACTTACTAATCCATGGGGAACCATCCATTAGAATGAAACCAACTGGGGTTCTTCTAAAAATAACTGTCCCATTTGATTGGAATTTGGGAGGAAGGGAGGCCCACTGCCTCCTGTCAAAAAGCAGTGTCTCAACTCTATGGCTGTTCTGTGGCTCCTGCCTGTCCTGCCTGGCACTGGCAGCACTAGTCAGTGCTGCCCATGGTAAGTTATCCCAGACTCTACTCTGTTTGGGTCGGGGTGTGTGGTTTAACTCCATTCCGTGTTTGAAAGGTACAGGTCAGGTCTCTAGGGGAGAGACTGTGTTAGCCATTGTACCCTGAGACTGAGTGTGGGAGAGCTGGGGTCTGCTGGATGCTGCAGACCCATGATGAGGATTCCTTTCCTGTTCAGTGGGTTTGTGATTCTCTATGCTAGGTCTTGACTTGGAGAACTGGGACAGCTTTATAGCTGTGCAGCTTGAAGGGAGTGTGTGATTGGCTGCTATTGCTTAGGGACAAGGAATAGAAATATGCCCCCCTCCCCGTTGCCCAATTTCAGTTGAGCCCTTGCTGGCAGAAGCGGTGATGATGACTCCATATCTGCAGCCTCTCCTCAGCAGGGCCTCCCACACCTTTCCATGCCACATTAGTGACACAGGGGTAAAGACTTTTACGGACGTTAGGGTCTTGATTTTCCGGGCCTGGAATAGAGGAGAGTGGGGCTGAAAGGTTAGTCCCAATCCCAAAGGTAAGAGATGGAGGAAAAGTGGTTCAGGTGCTATCTTTTATTGGGGCTACTTGCTTTTTTCTCACAACCAAATGTCAGTCTGGTAAGAGAGAGCTGAATTCCCTGTATCTCATCTCTGGGCTGCGAGGTCACTAATGCACTCTAAGACCAAGCCTTTATTTTGCCTAGGCCACAGGCAGCTGGAATGGAAGGGGAAAGGAGCAATTTGCCAATAAAAGAGCACCGTCCCTGCCTTGCCATTGCCATGCACTGGCAGTGCTTAGTTTATAAAAAATGCATTGCCAGGTCCCAAAGCTGCCTCACAGCAAGCCACGCTCTGTGCCCCAGAATCTTACAGAACAGGGAAATGAACTCTAGTCTCCAGCTAGTTAATCTGATCATTAGACTAACGTGCCTTCTGGATTTAATTTCTAACCATGAAATGGCCAATATCTGCCTGTTCCTAGGCTTTCACATATCTGGCTGCACTCTCCTGTGCCGTGCGTGACCCCACAAGTAGCCCCATTGCCAGAGACACCCTCTTTGCTGTGTTCTGTGGGTCAGGAGCTCAGCTGAGGACTTTGCTCCTCCTACAGTCATTTCCAGCCTGCAGTGGGAATGGGGGATTGGGACTCTGGGAGTAGCTACCACTGGACTCTGTAGTAAAGCATAAAGGGGCAGAGGAGTGCTCTGTGTCTCTTCTCAGGGGCCTTTCACCGTGGCCTCTGTGCTCGAGCCCAGTCACAGACTACAGTACATTACAGACATTGGGTGACCTATTTACTTCCCCTCCTCCAGGCTGCGTCATCCCCACCGTGCACATTCCCACAACCGGGATACATACTATTACTGACTAGCCTAGTCAGTGTCATGTCAGTTAAAGCCCTCTCCGGGCGGGACCCGCCGTGAGCCCCCCACCTGAGGGGCTGCGCTGGGAATGAATTAAAATGCTGCTTTCCAAATGGAGTCCTTTTCAAAATATGCTTAAATTAACCCGAGTGGGAATAGTGCATGGCATGATGGCATGGGTTTATTTAAGCCCATTTTGAATGTGACTGCATTTATGAAAAGCTGAATTTTAATGTATGTGGGGATTGGAATGTGCTCAGTGAAGAAGTCTACACACACAGACAGTGTGACACCACCATGATCCATGAATCCTTCTTAGAGTATGAGAGAGAGAGAGCGCTGACTGAGACTGAGGAGCCTGCCTGGCCCGGCGGCCACCTCCTCCTGACTCTCTTTCATTCTGACACACAGTAACTCACACAGTCACACAGAATACCTGCCAAACTGGTTTGGCAAACAAATGATTCATTATTAGTTGCACACTTCCCCCACCACAACAATGAATGAACCACTCAGTAGTTTTCTGCAAGTATGGGCGTGACCAGGTGTCTCCAACCTAACCTAGGAAACAAAGCACTGTACTTGTCTCCAGGCTCCAGAAGGAGTTCCATGCCCCCCCAGCCCCCTGCTGCACCTGCTCCTTCCTAGTCTCCTTGTTGTCAGTGTCACTCACTCACACATTTTCAAATTTTCAAATGTAGAAAATGGTCATCATCCTCCTCCGTCTCTCTCACTCACTCACTTGGTTACTTTAATCGAAATATGCAATGCCAACTGCATATATTCTCATTGGTGGGGGAATTATTACTCTGTCTCCCTGACTGCCAACCCCTCCCCATGCCACCCCCACCATTACTCCTCCTGTGCCCTCCCTCCTTGCCTTGGCGGTGTTTTAAAAATGCACGGAGTGGCCATGGATCAGGGTTCATCTGTGTTTCCTGTGGTGGTGCCTTTAAGATGTAACAGAAGTTATTATTTATGAGACCATGACAGGAGGATGAGCTGGGGGGGGGGGGGAGGAGGACAACACAACAGAGGGCATGGATGACCCGTTTGTGATCTGTTGGGGTGCTTCTACCAAGACACTGTCTGTGATTGGCCACTGTTGCACACAGGATGATGGGCTAGATGGACCATTGTGGTCTGACTTCTGTTCTTTGATGCTGACACCATACCACCAAATATACAGCCATCATCATGTCAATGGGTTCTCATGTCTGTGTGATAACTGCTAAGTGGACACACAGACAAACAGCAGCATGAACTTACACACACAGCAGGTATATTCTTACGGACACTGTCTCTCCCGACTCTGTCCACCCATTTTCCAGCCCAGCCTCTATGCCAAGGCTGCGGGTACCCGCTGCTGGTGGTACCTAGAGTGAGACCTATTCCTTCCTTGCCCACCCACCATACCCAGTGGCAGTTCATCACATTCCCTTTAGCGTGCGTGACTGCCACACACTGCGTCTGCTGACACCATTGGGCACATTGCACTGTGCTATATCTCCCCCCCGCCCTAAAGTTAGTTGGTTCTGCTTTGTTGCAAGAGCAGGGTGGGAGGACCACGTCAGGGTGTAGACTAGAGGCTCATGGGGAACCGCAGGTCACACCACGGACGGTGTGTGATTTGGAAATGTGTAGTAACTAAGCTAATTCAAGTGAACGTCATCACTCATCATGCGACGCCGGTTTGAGGGCAGCAGGGCTGGGGTCAGACTCAAGGAGCTTCGCTGGGAGGGATGTACTATGGACTAGGGTGGAGTATGGCCAGGAGTGGGAGTGACACAGTGAGGGAGTTGAAGGATTCGGGATCACAGAACTTTGGAATCAGCAGGACTGATCTCATGTTATCTGTGTGGGATGGGGTTAGGTTCAGTGAGTAACAGAGGAAATAGTGGAGAGAACTGTGACGACGAGGAAGCTAAATATGCATGTGATAAGGACAAGGATGGCACTGGTGGCAGTGGCTGGGGAAGGACTCCGTCCCGAGCAAGACAGAAAGGATACCCGGCTGCCGCAACATGGTCTTTCTCTGTGACCCAGCACAGAGGGTACTATTTGGACAAAATACCTTTACCTTTTTCCAAAAAGGTTTAATGGGCTTTCCTAAGGTACTGAGTCGTGAAGGACGAGTGGCACTTAACCCAACTTAAGTGGGCATATGAAATGAAGGAAAATTATTAAACAGAAACTGAACTCTTTAATTTTTGAATTATGCTCATTGATTGTCATCTACAGAGATCTGTTCTTCAGAGGAAGGCAAAACCCACAGCAGAGCCACAGAAAAAAACCCTTGATTTGTCAGGGAAAAACCCCCAGACTGCAGTGGGAGAAATTCCTTCCTGACTCAACATGGCAATCGGATTTGAAATCCCTGAAGAAGAGAATTTATTATTCTAGCATAAAGAGCAAACGGTTGTGTTTGTTTCTTCTTTTACTGTGTCAGTCACCTAACGGGGGGCTGAGAAGAATGAGTACTGCAAAAAATGGACATCAATTATTTATGAATTGACATGTTGTCACATCCGCTGGTCTTCTGTCATCATGGATGGAAATCACAATGCAACGCAGTATCTGGAAACAAGGAATACATGTAGATTTGATTTGTTTGACGTACAGAATATGCTACTAAACCTCATTGCATTTACTCGGACACCCTGCGCTGCGCTGTGCACGCACACCCTCCCCCTCCAGTCTGCATTCCTAAACTGATTCAGTGCCTCCCTCTCCCACACACATGCACCGCTGTCACCCAGGCTACTGGTCTACCACCAGTACCCACTAGACCAGTAGCCTCAGCCTGTAGACTACTAGTCTACAGGTTACTGGTTGCCCAGGCTACTGGCTACCACCAGTACCCAGGCTACTGGTGGTAGCCTGGGTAGGTAGGAACATCACGTGACACAGCCCGGGTTCCAAAAACCATGTGCTTTCCACACTGAGTGCTACTACAAAACCTGCTGCAGTATATCACCCTGTTTGGGCATAGTATGTTTGCATTTTGTGACCTCCAGCACACAGCAACTCCATAATCAGTCCCACACTTCACACTACCTACCTACAGTCTCCTTATTTATAAATTATGAGCCTCCCACTACCACCGTATGCAAACTTTTCTTGTGTGGCAAGGGTAGAAAACATAATTATAGTTCTGTGCTGTTTGAGATATATTGGAATAACTCAAGTTGAAATCCTGCAGCAGTCTTCTAATTAAACATGGTCTCTCATGCAGCATCTGTTGTCACATGTTTTCTGCAGCATGGATTAGATTTAGAAGGAATGAAGGCAGAAGACAGTCAAAACTGCACTGAGCTACAAAATGCCATTAATACTGAGTGAGGCTTTCCTAAATGCAGAGTAAGACAAGGCCATTTACAAGTTTAGAAGATATTTTATATCTTCTTTAGAAGATATAAAATATCTTCTTTAGAAGATATTTTATACTTTATATCTTCTTTTTATATCTTCTTTAGAAGATATATTATAAGGTTTAGAAATTCATGCAGTAGTTCTCATTTTGTAATTTATTTTTATTTTTGAGTTTAATTTTGTTATCTTACATGGTTTTGAAAGTGCACAGATACTTTAAAAGGTTTGTGAGAGTAATTACACTCTTCACATGATGTCACATCATGTGACCTTGCATTATTACATAGCATAAAAGAACAATGGATGTTCAATAAAAGGTTTTCTGCTCTATGGAAGTCCTGGAGAAAGAGTATTTTTGTCTTATGAGTTACACAGCCAGGGGAGGGCACCAGGAAGTGCACCATGCAGAGGGCACCAGGCAGGCAGGGGTGCAGACACTGTGATCTGGTTATGATGCCACTCCAGATATGGAAATTTTACTGTACATGTTCGGAGAAATGAAGGTTGTATTTAAATGAAGACATGTATTTCTCATACGTGTTGCATGCATTTCTCATACTGTACATGTTCTGAGAAATGAAGGTTGTATTTCAACTCATGAACGCCCTCGCAGACATCATCATCGAGATCGCAACCCCGACTTTGTAGCGCAGCAGCTGCTTTACTTATTTCCAAAATTTCTTCATCTGTTGCTTTCATAAATTCCTTTGTAATTGGTGGGAGGAAAGACCTGTTCATATGAATAAATGCTAGCCTCTCAAGGTTAGCACTTGATAGTCATGTTCGTTTGCTGCCCACAATTGCACCGGCACAGCTGAACAGCCTTTCCGATGGGACACTGCTGTTCGGGGGACAGCCAAGATGGGATATTGCGAGATCATAGAGTGCTGGCCAAGCTTCTTGTTTTTCATTCCAAAACAACAGAGGATCATTGTTCATGTCAAGAACCCCTGCAGACATCAGCAGATCATACACGTCCTTTGTCGCTGCCATTATGGTTGGCCGTTGCATACTTTCCTTTTTTCTTCTATTAGTTGGTGTACACGCAGATGATGATTCTATTATGCCGAGTTGTTCAAACACAGACCAAACAGAATGGGCTTGTGTTGTTTCTTGACTATGGTTATTAACATAATCTGGTTCTTCTACTTCAGTTTCAGAGTCACTAACAGTATCATTCCCAGTACGCACCACCAGCAGCGATGCAATGTCAAGGCGTGTGGCAGCTGCTGCACATTCACCACCGAGAACCTGTGTTGCCTTCTTAAATCTGGGGTCAAGTGCTGTGGCCCTCGGTACACTGGCTGGCCAGCCATATTATTGAACTGTGGGCTTTCTACAATGAAGCGCAGCAAGGTTCGGCACAAAGAAGCTCCATTCCTGTGTCCATCGGCTTCAAGCCGGTCACCAATCAAAGACACTTGGCTCTTTATATATGTGAATGCTGTCAAGGACTGGCTCAGTGTTGCATCTTCCTTGCTGACAAACTCTGTCATTGTAAGAAAAGGCTTAAGCAGAGCTAAAAGGATTTCAATAAGATCTCAGTGTGCATCAGTCAGCTTCATTTCGGAATCATCCCTAACCAATTTTGCTGCGCGGGCAACAACAAAGTAAGTATCAGCTGCCACCCTCTGTGTGTGTAGTCGTTGTAGCATGTTATAGGTGGAGTTCCAGCGGGTACTTACATCTATTGGAAAATACTGAAGCGGTAGGTTCCTATCTGTCTGTATCTTCCTCAGCTCCCACCATGCAACAGCAGATTTCCTAAAGTGCACAGCAATCTTTTTGGCTCTTTCAACAGTTTCCACCACAAAGTCATCCTTCTCCAAAAATCTCTGGGCAACTAAATGAAGAGAATGAGCCATGCAAGAAACTCTTGCTATACATGCGTCATCTATTGCTTTTTTTTACATTGGGATCATTATCTGATACCGCAAATCCCACAGAGAGACCAAGCGGCTCCAACCATTCTTTTGACAGGAGTAAGAGTCTTTCGCGGATGTTGTCTGCTGAGTGGCGTTCGGGGAAGTGTTGCAAAGCAAGCATGGCTTGCTGTCTATGTAGTTTGTTGTTGGAGTCATGTTTAATCCAGTGAGCCGTTAAAGATAGATACTCAATGTGCTGACTGCTGGTCCACATGTCAGTGGTTAGGTGGACAACTCCACCTTCACAACCACGTATTGCTGCCACCACCACTATACGTGCTTCGGAATACAGAGCAGGAATGGTTTTCCTGGCAAAATACACTCTTGAAGGTACCTTCCAGCATGGGGCAATGGCTGCCATGAGCTCACAAAATCCCTCATTTTCAACAAAAGAAAATGGCAGCATGTCGACTGCCACCATCTTTGTTACCAGCGCGAGGTAGTACTGTGCTGTTGGGTGAGATGCTGCCCATTTCATTTGGTTTTGTACCGCTTGCTCCAATGTCACTTGCACAGCAGCACCATTATTGAGTCGCAATGAATTATGATGCTGCTGTGTTTTGGCTTTGTGACCTTGGGCATTGATAATGGACAGGTGGTGGTGTTTCATGTGGCTTCGCATTCCACTTGTTCCTGGCCTGCTGCCCCCATCTCTTCCTCTCTTTATTTTCTGGCAGCAGTATTTGCACTGAATGACCAGTTTCTTTGGATCGCAAGGTGAGAAATGGTTCCAAACATCAGATCGTTCACCTGTTCTGCTGTCTGTGTTGTTACTGTTCCTGGACATGACTGACATTGTTACATTGCTTGTGCCCTCAAGCATTCCTTCTGAAGAGTGGGTAACATCAGTCGATGATACACTGTTGCCGGTGCTAGCTTCATGCTGAACGGTGACAGCAGCAGTGGTGCATGATTGAATCTTCCTTTGTTGGTTTGAAGATCTATGAAACAAAGGTGCAGTGGCTAGTGAAGACTTTTGTGTAGGCACAGAAACACCCACTTTTGAAAGCACTTTCGGGTGTACAATCCTTGCTATTTTTGAGGGTGGCTCCTTGCACTTCTGAGTAGGGCCGTAGTTAGGGTCGAGGTAAGAATCATCATCATCACCAATTACATTGTCCTCCAAATCAGTGTCACCATCAGCAGTATCACGGCACTGACCATGACCCCACACCAGAGTAATATCGATGAAGTCTTCCTCTGCACGCATTGCCTCCTCCGATGGCTTTCTTGCACTTCTCCTTGTAGTGGCAGAGTGTCTTCCTAGGAGTCGCAAAGTTGCTGGCATGAGTTCTTCAATGTCATCCGTCCCCTGTGCCAACATAGTGTCTAAGACTGAAACAGAAGACGACGCATTATTATACTTTGAAAATGGTGGTACTGGTAATGATTCTGTCTGTGACACTATACTGCTCCTGTAACCAGGTGTGAGTGCATCCTTGTTCTTGCAGCAGTGGCCTTGGTACCCTGAAAACAATTTCTTGCCCACTTCCGGTTTTGGGATCCCTGGCTGCTCCTGCGATTCTTGGAGTTGGGAACATTGACCATGAGTGCCCTCGCCATCCTCATCCTCATCTGCTGCTGCAGCAAGAGCAGAAGAAACAGCAGCAGCAGCATCAGTGGGATGAAGATGAGGACTAGGAGAACTCGTCCTCGGAGAAGAAAATTCTTTACCAGTTCCACCACGTGGAAGTTTAATTGGATCAGATTAATCCATCTCCATGTGATGCTGAGGATGAGGTTCCTCCGCCTCGGCCTCCTGATGAGGACTAATAGGATGATGAGGCTGTGTTATGACAAGCTGCTCTTGTGGAAGAAGAGTATCATCATGGGCAGATTCTGCAGTACAGTCCGAGTCAAGACTCTGTTTCTAATGATTTGGGAGAGACAGCTTCTGCTGCTGCTTTGGCTTTTGTGGCCTCTCATTGTGCAGGCGGACAAGCCGCGGAACCAATGATTGTTGAGACATGGCTGGGCGAGGCGATACAGTCGTAGTCTGGCTACAGCATGGCCGGGAAGTCTCACGTCGTCTTGCCATTCAAGTGGTGGGACTGTGTACTGGTAGGTGTTGTTCTTATGTTCTGTAACCACACAAACACAAATGTGATGAATTAGTACTTAAGTTATATTTTAAAAGATGTATTTTTAAAATATATTTAAAATATACATCTAATACTAAGTTCTAATCCACTTAATGTGAACATCTTTAAAATCCACATTATATTGAATGTTTGGGTGTATGCAAAATTCCTCCAATCGTCAAATGAAAGAAGCACCTATAGACCAGATGTTCTTATCATGAAGTTACTCCAGGAGTGCCTCCTACTAGTACTAGTCATAGAAAGGCAATGCTTTAGGAAGGCTTAGACTCACCATTTTGAATTGTATTTCATTTATTAGTAAATTTGGTTTTCAATTTATAATTCTGGTGTTGTCTTGCTAAGTTGCTAGTATCAATTGCTATTATTTGCCAACAACTATTTTATTTGATTTTGAGTTGAGTTAATAATTTCATTACATTTCTTTGTGTGTTTAATTTGCATTAATTATTTTTATGTAAATGTACTACATGACGGTTGACTCAGGTGCTGCTGCTGGTGCCCGAAGATAAGTAAATAAAAAATGTTGCTAAGACGAGCAATACATATAAATGGTCACTTTACACACCACTGGAGAGTGGACGCTGTATAAGTCTGTAGGAGGTCAGTGGGCGGTGCCGGTGTGGTGGTGAGTCGACGTTACTTGGTGTGCTATGATGGGCAAGTAAGGGAAGTTCTCCTTCCCAACATCAGCTAAAGGAAGCAATATAAATTGATCAGTTATTTCAAAACAGTAATCTTAGATATAGAAAGCACTTGAATCCCTGCTGAACAACACAGACACCTTGCAGTGCACAGGAGTCAGACTCGTGCTGAATTGCAAGACAACTCTGTCTATGAGTCGGCGTGATGATGAGGGCAGAGTGGCAAAATGGAATGGTGTACTAGTAGCCTATAATCGGTTAAAATGGAATGGTGTACTTCCATTTGCCTATAATCGGCAAAATGGAATGGTGTACTAGTAGCTTATAATTGGATTCGGTACTAGTAGCCTATAATAGATTAAACAGAATTGGCATTCTGAGTCAAGTCAATCAATATACCTCACGGCCACGCACCCATTTGCCCAGTGAATATGTTGCACTGCACACCCTGCATCAGGGAGAGGTGCCACAATAAAGCCTTGCTTTGTAGATCTTCATTCAAGATCTGTTGAATGAAGTTAGATTCCTGTTTGATTGCATTTGCATTTAAATTAGGAGACAGCACCAGCACAACCCCATATCCCCTCCCCCACCTCATGCACCACAAGAGGACTGCTGCCTGCTGCAGCCATTCTGAAACAGTCTCCGTCTCTGCTGAACTGTGCCGCCATATGGATATGGCATAAATTGGAATATTTATGGCAATAAATATCATGGAATATTTATCAACATGGCCCTCTGAGGTTGTACTACTTTTCAAAGTGGCCCCCGGGAGAGAAGAGGTTCCCCGGCCAAATCTACTGTGTGTTACAGCCAAAATAGTTTCTGCAGGCTTTTCTCCATTTCCAAGAGAATATTGTATAAATTGGAATATTTATGGCAATAAATAGGGCATACATTAGCATTTGTAAAAAGGGTGTAAAAAGCACATGTAAAAAGGGTTGGACTCTGGGTCTGGGAGGGTGGTTGATCAGAAACTGGAAATGGCTCTGCAATGCAATGTGACTGAAAAAAGGGTAATGCTATCCTGCATGAACAGCAGGCTCCCCCAATTTTGTTCTAAAATTCGTAGCAGTGACAGAGACCTGCCTTTCTTCTACAGGTCTTGAGTTATAGTAACAAAGAGCATCTCTTCAATAAAATTAAGAGAAAATAAATAAAGAGAAAATAAACCAAGCACTGTTTAATCAGCAAGTTTAGCAATAATATGTTCATCTTCCAAAAGACAAAATAAACCCAGCCAAGGTGAACCTTATCTCTCAAGCATCTTTTTATTTTCAAGTGTTCTGTCTAAAACTGAAATAAAATGTTATTTTCAGCATGCTTTGTTGTTTACAAAATAGCTTCTCTGCCTTTTTTGTGTTGAGGAGGGCAATTCATTCAATACATTTATAAAAATACATTACTAAGAAAGGTTAGAAAGAAAATAGTTCTGAGAATATTTTATTGTGGAAACCCCTCAAAGTCCCCAAGGCTTCAGGGAAGTTGACTTGACATTTATCATACTCGAGTCAACATAGTGCTGCTGTGCATACACTAGAAGAAATACATTGTGTACCATGACAGAGGAGATTATAAGACACTGATGCACAAAAAACTTCCACAACTGTGTAATCCCACCCGTCCTCCAGAAACAGTGACATAGCTACATGAGGGAACTCAGCTGGCCCTGGGTCCCCCATCTTAGAGTCCGGGACCCAGGATTGAGTGCTGAAAGGAAGCTTCCTGGCACAGCCAACACCTCTCAAATTATAGAGGCATGCTTTATGCACACTTGAAAAGAGGCTCTCCCCCTGTCCCCAACATCGCTAATGCCCAGTGGCCACTGGCCTGACTGGCAGTGGCCACCTTTTTGAAGGAACTGTTGGGTTGGGTATGAGCGGGATGGAAGGTGCACTGCTTTGCTTTATGTACTGACTCTGAGTCTGTGGGGGTCGGGTGGGGGTGGCCGTGACTCAGTCATGCGGTGATTTTTAAAACCAACAATGTTTTAACAGACACTAGCCACAGGCACTTCCGTTTTAACAGACACTCACAGTAGCCACCCCTGGAGCCCCTCCTCCAGTGCCACCACGCACAAATGAGCAGTGATATAATTAGCATTCATTTCGTGTTTTACCACGCACTGCATGGGGCTCAGTCAGCACATCGTAACATTCAAGAATTACATTGTAAATTACTGGGGGGGGGGGGGGGGATGCATTTCACACTAGTCCCACTCCCAATGAGCTTGATATATGCCGGAAGTAGAGAGGGGCGCGTGAGCATTGCGCACTCAATTTGCGAGAATGATCAGAGCCATTTCGTAGAACCTTGTTTAGAAGGCAGCGCCAGGCAGCAAGCAACCTTCTATTGTGAGGCACTGGGACACTGAGGTGGGTCGGGTATGGGAGGGGTTCGGTAGGTTCCTCCCAGCACTTCACCGCACCGGCATGGCTTTGCTGCCTTCTCGGGCCGCGTGTCTGATGGAGAACCTTGGGGGAGGGGCAGAGCAGAATCAGACTGGCGGATCCCCACCGCTGCCAGGACTTGTGGACTCAGCGCATCCAACCCAACATTTACACAATTAAATTCATAAATTTAAATTCCGTGCAGGGGAGCACAGTGGGTGAAAAACACTAAATGTGCAGCCAGAGAGAGGAGGGGTGCACGTGGATTGGCACGCCCATGATGAGTGACCCACACATTCACCCAGTGACCCACACACATGTGCATGTGGCTTTAGGGGCTTGGCACCGCAGTCGTATGCGTACCGTACACACACACACACTACACACAGTTTACACTTGAACAAGCCACGCGTCTCCGGCGGCAAAGCTGGCCTGTGCCTGTGTGTGTGCACTGTGTAATATTGACAATTTATTTCCGGAATGTTAAAGTAGGCGAAGATAAGAGAAGAGACTGGATCCCGATTCCCCATGCGGTGCAGGGAAGCTGAGGCTCCCTGTCCCCGGGGCTGTGCATGCTGTGCTGCGCTTCCATTTTAACAGACACACACTAGCCACCCCTGGAGCCCCTCCTCCAGTGACACCACGCACAAATGAGCAGCGATATAATTAACATTCATTTCGTGTTTTACCACGCACTGCCACTCAGTCAGCACATCGTAACATTCAAGAATTGCATTGTAAATTACTGGGGTGGTGGTGGTGGTGGTGGATGCATTTCACACTAGTTCCCCTTGCTGGGCATTCCAGTATCTGGATTTCCACAATGCCGGTACAGTCGGTAACCCTAGCTGCATCATCGATAATGCCCCAGCGCGGATTTTCCAGCACTAAGAAAGGAGAGTAGGAGTAGGAGACACTGGCAGGCAGCAAACAGGCTAGCTGCCTGCCTGTAAGCAGACTGTACAATGATACTTACATATACACACAACAACAGTGTATCTCGTGTATGTCCCAGCAGATCGATGACTGAGGAAGAGAATCAAGAGGGGGGGAACCTCATGGTGGTGGGTTGCTACGCCAAATGAAAATGAGGGTGGGAGGGGCTGACACAAGACTCCCTGCTGCTGGCCCCACCTCCTGACCTTGGGGAGGAGGAGCCTCCATGAGCAATCAATAAGCCGTGCCTTCCAGGACTAGGAGGATGGACATGGGGTGGGGCATGGGGGCGGCTGAGAGTGAGACAAAGCCACTATTCCACTAATTTGGAAGTCAGCGATGTCGGCAGAAAGGAAATTATCAGAAAAGGTCACGGGCAAAGCCACTAGCGATAATCTGAACAGCGCAAAGTGTCGGTAGAAAGCAAAATATCGGAATATAACATCGACTTCAAGCCCCCGCCTTTTTTGCAAATCCAATTGCGGAAAAAGCAGGTTCTGCATATAGCGACATAAGTATTGGAATATCGTGGTGAAAGTAGCAGTATGACGCCAGTTATCAGTCCGTGCCGATCATTGCGGAAGAGCAGTTACTGTCAGAAACAGCTCCCGCAGCAGTATGCCGTTTCAGTCCTAGAATACAGCGAGAAAATGTATCTCGTGCCTGAGTGTCAGCTAGAGCAGATGAGAGTTAGCCTTCCTCTAAATGAGGTGCCCATTACACTCGCTGTAACCTGCACATTGGATGCAGAAATGAAACACATTCTGCAAAAATCTGACTTGGGGGAGTATGAGAAAGCTAATCAGTATGCTTCTGTACTTCAAAAATACTTAACTTTGGTGAAACAGGGGGATGTGGAGAAGGGGAGACATTGCAGATGTCCCCTTCGGATGATGCATCCCTTCTCCCCCACTCTGAACACATTGTGGGGTCAGACCCGATAATTCAGGATGTGTTGAGGGGGGTTAGTAAGCAGAATCAGGTCAATGCTGAACTTCTGCTGGATAAACTAAGGCAGTCTACTCCTCAACCCGCCTGGGATGAACGGGGTACTTTTTTGTACAAAGGCACACCAGTAAGAGGCTCTA
>QEPC01012830.1:375720-401687 GCA_003113815.1 Sphenodon punctatus
TCTGGGGCCAAGTTACAGGCAGGGAGGGCTGTGGCCAATATCCAGAAGCTGCCACTCTAGCCCCAGGACCCACCGTCATGGGTCTGGGGCCATTATTCCTCACACATTGCGCTGTCATTCCACTGCATCAATAAACAGCCACTCCATCCCCAGGACCCGCCGCCAGGATTCTGGTGCCAAGTTACAGGCAGGGAGGGCTATGGCCAATATCTACAAGCTGCCACTCTAGTCCCAGGATCCACCGTGATGGGTCCGGGGCCATCATTCTTTGCACATTGAGCCAATTTTCCAAAGCATCAAGAAACATCCACTCAAGCCCCAGGACCTAACCAGGATTCTGGGGCCAAGTTACAGGCAGGGAGGGCTATGGCCAATATCTTTAAGCTGCCACTCTAGCCCCAGGACCAACCGTCATGGGTCTGGGGCCATCATTTCTTGCATAGAGAGCCTTTTTCCAAATGCCTGAACCAAACCGAACATGACCAAACTGAACGGCCAAACCCAAATGGCGAACGGTCCGAACGGCCAAACTGAACGGACGGACCGAATGGCCGAACCTGAACTGCGACTTATTCACCCATCCCTAATAGACAAGTTAAAAATAACTTATATGACAATTCTCTAATTGTCAAAGGGAAGTGGGCATGACCTTGGAAAATGGGAGGGGCCACAGGAAAGTGGGAGGAGCCATGGGAAAGTGGGAGGACTGTGGAAAGCACGTGGAGCTGAGGGGCCCCCGCATTTTGTGTTCATCCAGGGCCCCGCAATTTCTAAAGCCGGTCCTGGGTTACCGAGCCACACGGGTAAACAGTCACTGAGGGGTATGCATGGGGGGTTTGCTAGAGGGGTGGGACCAAGTGAGAGGCCCCTAGGAGGGGTTGTAACAGCACGGACCTGGGTAAATGTGCCCGCTGATGGGGTACAGAACAGACACGCTCCCCGGCACCCCGTCTTGACCAGTAACAGATGCCATAGGGACAGACGGGGGGGCAGGCACCCCCTGGAGCGACAGGGATGCACAGCTAAGGGCACTGAGTATGGACTCAGAAGGCCTTGCATCCCAACCTGCTACCATCCCTCCCACAGATGAGTGGCCCGGTCCGGCAAAGGGAGCTGCTGCTGGTATTGCCGAGAGGAATTGTGAGATGTGGGCCCGGAACAGGCAGAGGAGAGAGGGCCTCGGCAGGGAACTGCTGGAGGAAACCAGAAGGTTAGCTGAGGTGCATGCAGAGGAGCTCGACCTCACGAGGGAGGTTGAAAGAGGGGAGGGGGAGAGGGACTAGAATATATTGGCAGCCATGCTAACTCGGTCCCGCACAGAGAACCTGTGGGAGAGATGCCAGACTGCCACCCTCCACTGCGAGATGTGGCTCAATAGAGCCAAGAGGGTGAGGGGATGTGTCGCGCTGGAGGGGACCTCTGCACAGGCCCTTGACCTCATTGGGGAAGCAGTGGGGCTCCTGCGGAGTGAACCCTGGTGGGATGTGCCCTATCAAGGCCCGGGTGGAGGGATGGCAGCCGAGTACCACCGGGGTGCCCCCCACAGGTGCAGATGCCCCCCCACTGCACTTCAGCCAACCTTGGTTTCCCCAGAAGCACCCCTTCGCCAGTCTTGTTGACCAGGTTCCTCTCCCCCCCATAGCCCCACAACAACAGCCCGTGGGGCTGTCCTTCCACCCCGCACCCCTCCCAGTTCCTCCACAGCTGCCTCCGAGACACACACCCACCCCCTCTGGGAACCATGGTCTCTCCTGCCGAACCTGGAACCTCTAGGCGACCAACCGCCCATGCCGGCTGCCCCACCAGCTCTGGTAAGCCGGACCACTGGGCCGTCAGGAAAGGGGGGAAGGCATAGGAGATGGATGGGTGGAGGGGATTCTGTGGGGTGGGACCGAGTGGGGAGCTATGGGAACACCGAGGGCCACGGAAAGGGCCATGGTAACAGTGCAAGGCAGGGTGAAACACTGACCTTCTGTTCCATCACCACAGGGTCCAGTACCTCATCCTGGCATGGAGCAGCCTGTGGACAATGGAGAGCCCTGGCTGTCCGGCCACTGCTCCCGAAGGATGGCAGCTGCAATGGCCTACAGGGGAGCAAGCCCCAGTGGTGCACTGAAACGGGCATGGGGAAGGCTTTCTTGTGTAAGAGTCTGATGATAAAACACGTAATAACTGTATGGTGTCCATGTTACATATAGTCAAACAGCACATTTCTCCTCTGGTTAGTTTTGCCCTCCCTGTTGTGCTTTGCATTCTCCCCATTGCTTGTACTCCCCTGTAGCTCTGTTCCCCATTGCTCTGCACTTCCTCCCATTGCTCTGCGCTTCCTCCCATTGCTCTGCGCTTCCCTGGAGCTCGGTTCCCTGTTGCTCTGTGCTTTACCCCCCATTGCTCAGTTCCCCGGAGCTCTGTGCTTCCCCATTGCTCTGTGCTTCCCCAGAGCTCTGTTACTGCCCTGTGCTCCCCTATAGCCCTGCCCTCTTTGCCTTCCCTGTGGCCTTGTGTTTCCCATAGCCGATGTTCCTCTTAGTTTCATTGGGTCTTGCTCCCTTAGCCGTGTCGTGCCTTGCGTCACCTCTTTATAGTGTGTGTTCCCTCCTTTCCTTGCTTTCCCCTCATGCTGTCTTTAACTCGCTTCTCCCTGGCCTGTACCCTCTCTGTTGATCTTGGAACCTTTCTGTCCCTTCCCCTTTGGGACCTTTTTCTCTTTCCTTTCTGTAACCTCAATGATGAGCCATGCGCTCTGAGGCCGGGTTCCCCGGCTGGTAAGATGAGAGCTGTCTCAAAACACCCAAGAGACTGGCTGAGAGATTTTTCCTTCCTGATATCTCTCCTATCTGAGTTCCCTGGGCCCTCCCTATGGTTACCCCCCTCCAGGTATAGGTTCCCTTATTCCCTTTCTCCTGCTAGTGTAGGTTCCTTCTCCCCTCCTCCCCTGAAACATGGCAGGGTACAGGTCTGCACACGTAGCTCAGTGGAGTACCGGCCATGCCACCGGACAGCCAGTGAAGGGCCGAGGTCTGGTGCGGTTCACCTGCCATGGCTAGAAGGCAGCAGGTGACCCAGTGGCATGGGGCATGGGCCTCACAGGACCAGGCAAACCCTACACCAGGGCAGAAGCGGATCAGGGAACAGACATAGCAGACTTTATTGTTACCCGTTACATGGTTCTGCGAAGGGTGGGGGCTGTCTACATGACTACTCAGTTGTCTGCCATCTGGACGACAATGCACCTACACAGAGTGTCCCAGTTCTCCTCCGATATGTGCCAGAACATGCCTCCCTGGACATGTTGGTAGAGGGGCATGGGACCCTCTCTCTGCACTGGTTGGGGGTAGTCAAGGGAAGCACCCCCGGTCTCACAAATATTGTGTAGGATGCAGGTTGCAAGTACAAAGATGGGGATATGCTGCAGATCGAACTGGCTCCTGTTCATGAGCAGGTGCCAACGCCCCTTGAGCAGCCCAAATGCCCGCTCCACCATGCTCCAAGCCAACAAGAGGCGTTCATTGAAGAGGCGGCAGTCCACTGTGCGTGCCACGGAATAGACCCTCGTGAGCCACGGGCTCAGCAGGTAGGCGGGTTCCCTATCACCACTGGGGCCATGGAGACCCCCTCAATGACCGGTTGGGGGCTATCTCCCCATCAAACATGCATGCATAGAATGGGGAGGCCCACAGTATGCGCGCATCATGACTCCTCCCTGAGTGGCCAGTGTAGACATCGGTAAACAAGCCCCTGTGATCCACCACAGCCTGGAGATTGATGGAGAAGGTCTGCTTCCAATTCAGGTAGTCCATCTTGGCATGTGGGGGCCAGATTATAGGGATGTGGGTGCTATCGCCCCTATGCAATGGGGGAAGCCACTTCCTCAAAGCCACAAATGACAACCTCGGGATCCCGGAGCTGTATGACCTGCTCGAGCAGTAGCTCCACCAGCAGGTCGCACATGTCATGGAGAGCCCTGTTCACGGTCACGGTCCCCATCCCAAACTGCTCCCCGGCACTCCGACAGGAATCAGGGGTGGCCAGTCTCCACATGGACATGGCCGCGATACCGCATGTTGGTCTCATGCCTCTGGAGATGTGGATTCAGGAGCTCCCTGAGCTGGACTAACAGGGAGCTGTTCATGCATCATCCATCCAGGTGACCAGCATGTTCTCCCACCATTCATTGGTGTGAGAGCGCATCCAATTCAGCCTCCGTGTTGGGACAGTGACACAGCTGTTCCAAACATGGACTGTCTGTGGACAGCTACCCTCCGTGCCCACCACAATGATGCAGCTCGGCGCATGCTGGCCGCTCTCCTGCGCCGTATGCCATGGTTGTAGAAGTGGTGACCCGGCAGTAGTGGCTCAGCCAGTTGCTAGAACACCAGCACCAGGATCATGAAGCAGGAGGACAGGATCATTAACAGGATGGCCCACTCTTTAGGGGGCTCATCAACAGGCAGCATGGTACCAACAACACACACACTCAGGGGGAACCCACCACCGGTACCAGTACTGGATAACCTAGCAGCTACCTGCGTGGCCATTACGTGGCCGGGGGACGTGACTCAGGCCTGCGCAGCTATGACTGTGTCCCCTTTAACCACACGGCCTGTTGGCAGCTACAGCACCTAGCTATCACCCCCCTGCGATTCCTTCCTCCAGGCCCTGAGCCCTGTGCACCCTGCACACCCGCACCATTCCTTCCACCTCCCCTGCAACCCCAAGCCTGCCTGAGGGTACCGGGGATGGCTGCATGGCTGTGCACACCCACCTACCCCCGCCTCGGCACCTACACCCTGTTCTGGACACCAGCACCACCTTTCTATCACTAAGTTAAATCACTATCACCTCTCATTCATTACGCTCACATCACCTTTTGCTCTACACCCTATGCCTGGCCACAGCAACAGGCACACATATGTACCATGGCAGCCCATGCTGTGTGCTCTGCGATTGGTGTGGTACCATGGGTGTATTCTGCGCACCTGATGGCAATCCCCCCTTGCTGGGCCACCGGCACGTCCCGGTCCCCCCCCCCCACAGACTGCATGGCTGCTGTCACTCTACTTGTCCATCCCCTTCTCCAGGTAACAGCTCCAAGGGCGGGGCCCTGTGTGGGGAAGCTGCAGACTGTGTGTTTGGTGCTGGGGGGATTGGGGCTCCTGGTGATTGAAGGAAGCTGCTGCCACTCTACTTGTCCCTCCCCTTCTCCAGATAACAGCTCCAAGGGCCGGGCCCTGTGGGCGCCAGTCCTCGGGCGCCTCCTAAAGGGTGTCGGCCGTTGGCTGGGGCCGTTATCTGGGCCGGGGTGCCCGGGGCCCCCCCTGCTGGATTGGACATCACTGCAGATAGCATGCTTGGTGGACCCATTCCCTGTCACCATTGGGCAACAACAGAAGCCTGGAAGGACTTTAATTTGCCTGCTCACTTCTTTTCCCGCTGTGCTGCGCTGTCTCCACCTGGTGCCAGCAAGGAGAGAGTCTTTGTATTGAAGGGGTGCAATTTTGGGGGTTTGGGTGTGGTGTGGGGGTTGTTGACCTCCCTCTGGTGGCAGGAGAGGAAGGTCAGGGGGTGGTGTGGAGGGGAACCCCTGGTGTGAGCAGGGGCAACCCTCCGGAGGGGAGGGTTGCCCACCAGTGGCAGAGAAAGGTAGGGGGGTTTGGGGTGTGTGGTCCCTCTCACCGGCCTGGCAGGGCAGTCTATGGAGGGTGGGTGTCTAACGGGGCTCTCTGAGGAGGGGAGGGGTTCTGCAGCTATCGGGTTTGTTACAGGTCCGGGGAGATATGGTCCAAAGGGGAGGTGTGTTCCATCAGTGAGGAGGAGCGGTGCCTTGTGCCTGTTTGCCTCTCGACCCCTCACGCAGGTAGGTTGTGGGTTGAGGCCCAGGAGACCCCAGGCCTTGGTTTGGTGCTGCTGAATGCAAGGTCGGTTGTCAATAAGTCATCTACCATCAGGGAGTTAATCCCGGAGTGGGACGCCGACCTCGTGTGTATTACAGAGACCTGGCTGGACAATGAATCGGGCCCTATCCTGACTGAACTTGTTCCGACTGGGTTTTCCATGCAGCATCAGCCTTGGCTGGAGGGACAGGGGTGTGTGTGTGTGTGTGTGTGTGTGTGTGTGTGTGTGTGTGTGTGTGTGTGTGTGTGTGTGTGTGTGTGTGTGTGTGTGTGTGTAGCCATTGTTATCAAGGATGCATTGTCTTTTAGGAGATATTCGGTGCAGGCTCCACCAGGTGTTGAGTGTCTCCATCTTGTGTTGGATTCGGCCGGGGACAGATTAGGGGTGCTGCTGGTGTACCATGCACCCAACTGCCCGGCGGCATCCCTACATGCTCTTGCTGATTTGGTGTCAGATGTGATCCTCCAGACCCCTAGATTGGTGGGTCCTGGGGGACTTTAATATCCACACTGACACCGATCTTGGAGGAGCGAGGCATGAGTTCATGGCCTCCATGACAACCATGGGCCTGTCCCAAATCATCTGTGGCCCCACACATGAGGAGGGACATACACTGGATTTGGTTTTCTGCACCGGCCTTGAGGCGGGGGGTCAGTTAGTAGGAGTTAAGGCTGTAGAGCCTTTGTCATGGTCTGACCATTACCTCCTTAAGACGTGCATCCTGGCGCACGATAGCCCCCGGCAGGGTGCAGGACCTATTAGATCGGTCCGCCCCCGGAGACTTATGGAACCGGATCGGTTCCGGAATGCTCTGGGGGAGTTTCCCCTGGACCTTGACACCCGCTCTGTCGATGATCTCGTAGCCTTCTGGAACACCTTGTTGGCCGAGACCATAGACAGGGTGGCTCCCAGGCGTCCGCTGCCCTCTCGAGTCTCCCGCAGGTCTCCTTGGTTTACTGAGGGTCTGCGGTGTTTGAAGCGGGAGAGCAGGCGGTTAGAGCGACGGTGGCGCCGGACTCGCGACCAGTATGATCGATCGCAGCATAAGAGCAGTTTAAAGGCTTATGCTGTGGCGGTGCAGGCAGCAAAGAAGCAGTTCTTTGCTGCTCTTATTGCATCTGCAAAGTCACGTCCAGCGGAGCTTTTCCGGGTGGTGAAAGGCTTGGTCAGTCCTGCCTGCCTCCGCCTGGACCTGGAGCAATCCAGTGACCGCTGTGACCGGTTTATCGAGTACTTTGTAGATAAGATCGCTCGCATCCGCCACGATTTTGGCACCACAGTTATTGCAGAGGATCATCTTGGGGCTATGGATGCCCCGTCCTGTCCTGTTTTGTGGGATCGGTTTCAGATGGTGTCGCCTGCCGATGTGGATTCCTTGTTGGGATCTGTTCGTGCCACTACTTGTGAGCAAGATCCATGCCCGTCCTGGCTGGTGAAAGCCAGCCAGGAGACGTTACGGCCGTTGTTGGCTGGGGTGGTTGGTGCCTCCCTTCGGGAGGGCAGGGTGCCTGACTGCCTAAAAGAGGCTGTGGTTAGACCCCTGCTCAAGAAACCATCTCTTGACGCTGATGCTCCTGCCAGTTATCGGCCGGTCTCTAATCTTCCCTTTTTAGGGAAGATTATTGAACGGGCTGTGGCACGACAGCTCCAGGAGCATCTGGACCACATCGGTTTCCTTGATCCCTCCCAGTCTGGGTTTCGGCCTGGGTATGGTACGGAGACGGCATTGGTGGCCTTGGTTGACGATCTCCGTCTGGCGTTGGACCAGGGTCGTCAGACCTTACTGGTCCTGCTAGACCTTTCGGCTGCATTCGACACAGTCGATCATGAGGTGTTGGTGACTCGCCTGCGGGACCGTGCTGGAATTGGCGGAACGGTCTTGGACTGGTTTCGTTCATTCCTGGCCGGGAGAACTCACCGGGTGGTCTTGGGGGAGTGTACGTCTTCCCCCCGGGACCTCACGTGTGGAGTCCCGCAGGGTGCCATTCTGTCCCCCCTCTTGTTTAACATCTATATGCAGCCGTTAGGGGAGATCGTGAGGGGGTTTCAGGGCATGTCATCAGTATGCTGATGACACTCAGCTCTACTTCTCTTTTTCCATCGACCCAGGCCATGCAGTCTCCTTATTTTCCCAGTGCCTGTCAGCTGTGGGGGCTTGGATGAGGTTGAGCCATCTGCAGTTGAATTCTGACAAGACGGAGGTGATGTTGGTGGCCGAGGGCTTGGGGGGGCCTGAGGGTGGTTGAATCTCCTCTTGTTGGGGGGGGTTTGCCCCCCCATGGTGTCTCAAGTGCGGAGTCTGGGTGTGCTCCTCGATTCGTGGCTCAGCTTGGAATCTCAGGTTGTGGCCAGGGTGGGGGGTGCGTTTCGGCAGTTACATCTTGTCCGGTGGCTTCGGCCATATCTCTCAGACTCCGACCTCGCCACTGTCATCCATGTGTTCATCACCTCGAGGCTGGATTACTGCAACACGCTCTACGTGGGGCTGCCCGAGAAGCTCGTCCTGAGGCTGCAGCTGGTGCAGAATGCCGCGGCCCATCTCCTGACGGGGGCGGGTCACAGGGAGCACATGACACCAGTGCTCTGGGCTCTGCACTAGCTGCCTATAAAGCACCGGGCCAGGTTCAAGGTGCTGGTTTTAACCTTTAAAGCCCTTCACAGCCTGATTCCTGCTTATCTGCGGGACCGCCTCACTCCCCATGTGCCCATGTGACCCTTGAGATCTTCCGTGGGAGTCTTTTGGAGGTTCCCCGGGTGAGGCGGGTGGTCACCGATGTTAGATCTTTTTCGGTGGTTGCCCCTGTACTGTGGAATTCGCTCCCGGAGGAGGTTCAGCTGGTTCCCACTCTCCTGCTGTTTTGGTGTATATGTAAGACCTGGCTGTTCCGTCAGGCTTTTGGCGAGGGGTAGGGGAGGGGTGGGGATGGGGATGGGGGCTTTCCCCCACATACTGTATTTTAAATTGTTTTAAATTTTTTATAGTATTTTAATGAATGTTGTTCACTGCCCCGGGCTGCCCTGTGGGCAGGAGGGGCGGGATATAAATTTTAAATAAATATATATTTTAAATGGCACCCTGGGGCCCCCCCACCCCCTGTGTCCCTGCCATGACCCCATGCAATCCCTGGCCAGGGCGCGTCCATGCTGGCCTTGCTTTGGTCACAGCACTTGAAGGCCACAGCACTGTGCAGCTGTGTTCTGGCAAGATATGCTGCATGGAGGGGCTCATTAGCTCCCTGCTAGAGGCAGCTGTGGCCTTGCTGATTATTATTATTATTATTATTAGCAAACATTTATATAGCACAAGCAATGTACCTGGCTGTTTACAAAGTAATTGAGTAGACACGGTCCCTGCCCTAGGGCTTACAATCTGAGAGATGGGAGGGGGGAGACGAAGGAAGGGGATGCTTTCCAAAGCATCAAGAAACAGCCACTCCAGCCCCAGGAACTTCCGTCAGGGTTCTGGGGTCAAGTTACAGGCAGAGAGGGCTGTGGCCAATATCTAGACGCTGCCACTCCAGCCCCAGGACCCACCATCAGGGTTCTTGTGTCCTATCATTCTGCTCACGGGGCTCTGTCATTCCACCTTTTCTTTACTCAACCTGCTGTTCATGGAGAGAGAGAGAGAAAGAGAAATGAGAGAAAGTCTTCCCAAAACGGAACTGCGCATGCGCAAAACTGGGTAGACATGCTTCCCGAGGCTCCTCTCCCCATGCTGCAGAAAACGCCTCAAAACTGGGGGAAAAAAACCAACAAAAAACCTTAAAACAGGTAGGGAGGGATGGGAAAATCAAAGGGGCCCCAAGATAGTAAGTGTGGGGTGGCAGCAATGGAGAAACTGTTCCAGTCAAAAACACCCCCCCTCCCCCAACGAACAGAATGCGGAGCTAAAATGGCGCCCTCAAACATTCCTTCAGAGGAAGAGCCCCGAGCAGAAAGCAGGGACATGGCACTAGAGAAAGAAGATAGGATATTCACAATCCTAACAGAAATAAAGGCTGGAATGGCAGCTGCAGAGGCAGCAAGAGAAAGCCAGATGGCTGAGATAATTAAAGTTCAGCAAGCTGACTTACAAAAAAAAAAAAAAAAAAAAGCCCTGACCAAAAAAAAAAAAAAAAAAAAAAAAAAGCCCTGACCAAGAGAGTAAGCACTGCTGAGACTAGAATCTCAGCACTGGAGGATAACACCTTAAATGGCCAAGACCAACAAAATAAAATGATGGACCTAATAAAAATCATTAGAAACCAGGTGCGAAGATCAAGAAAATAGGGCCAGGAGGTCTAACCTAAGACTAGTGGGTATCCCAGAAAACTGGGAAGGGAGAGACAGTACAATTCATATGGAAAGTCCTGGAATCCACGTTCCCAGGGGAGCCCAGTGCACACAATCCAAAAATAGAAAGAGCCCATAGAGCTAACAGGCCTAAGCCCAATGAAGAGGAACCCCCGAGAGCCATAATTATAAAATTTCTGGAGTATCAACAAAAAGAAAAAATCTTGCGACTGGCCAGGGGCAACAAATCCTTGGAATACCAGGGACGAAAAATTTAAATTTTCCTGGATTATGCAGGGGAGACGATGAACAAAAGGAGGAAATGGGCTAAACATTTTACAGAACTAAATCAAAAAGACTTGAAACCCCAGTTATGGTTCCCAGCGAGGATGACCATCCTATGGAATGGCAAAAGAAAAATATTAATGGAACCTAATGAACTAGAGGGATTCCTGCATAAGCAAGGGAGAGAGCAGGAGGGCAATACCTGAAAAACAACCTTCAGAGAGAAAAGTTAAAAAGACTAAACTTTAAGATCCTATGCGAAAACAAATATAAGGTTTATACAAATATAAGGTTTATACTTCTACTTATGTGATTTAAATCAGAGGGATTAGCATAAATATAAGGTTTATGTTTAAAACTGCACTTATATGAGCCGAAACAGATGGGTCGGTACAAATATAAGGTTTATGTTAAGAGTTATAATCCAATCCAATCCAATCCACTTTCATTTATATCCTTCACTCTCTCCAAAAAGACTCAAGGTGGCTCACAACAGAAAAAGCTGGGGTTTTTCCCATGCAGGGGACCCAAGTCAATACAAAACAGCATTGTAACATAATATACAATTTATACTACCCCATAACAACGGGGTAGGTCCCACATACAATCGTTCTGTCCGCTGCTGCCACCAGGGAAAACCTGACCACCTCCACACTTCTCTCACCAGGGGGAGTTGGCCCCACCAATCCCACATCAGTAGTTGCACATAAATCACACACTTCCCCCAAATCTCCCACCTCCGCCCCGGCACCCAACCAAGGAGCACGGCCGAAAGGCAGACCCCCTCCACAACCCCCAACATGCATCGACAAAACCCTCCCCGTAACCCCACTATTCACATTAATATGCTGCTACCATTTGCCTCTCCACTAACTGCCCTCTTCTACATACCACCCCTCTCCCCCCCTCCCTCCAGGCCACAGAAGGCCTCCCCAAAGTCTCTAAAATCAAACCCCGCCCCCGCAGGGGTAGAGAGGGAGGTAAACTGCTTATAAAAGTGAGGTTGATATACAATGGTAATAAATATCATGGGAAGGGCAAAAAAGCCCAGGAAATAGGTGGGGGAGGAGGAGCTGAGAGGATATTTAAAGGCAATGAGCCTTAAATGGAGAAAACATAATGACTCAGTTCCCCTACAGGAGAAGAATGTTATTTTTGTTGTTATTTTGGTTTATAACGTACATAGTTGGTTTAATAAGAGGACGGTTCAGGAATGCTGGGGAAGGCAACAGGAAAGGAAAAAAGGGTGCTCACGTAGAAATAATAGACAGACATGGCAGAAGCTATTAAAGTGATGTCCCTTAATGTAAAGGGACTGAATGAAGTCATAAAGCGAAAAAGAACAATGCAAGAGATCAAAGAAATAGGGGCAGATGTGTGTTTCCTGCAGGAGACACACTTTTGAGAAAAGGACAGTATGAGATTCAAAAATAAATATTTTGGGGAAATATACCATACTTGTAATCAGCAGAGGCTGGGGTTTCAGTTGGGATAATGGCAAATAGAACATTTAACTTGAAAAAAATGTATAAAGAGGAACGCGGGAGAATGCTCATTCTAGTTGGGGAATTAGAAGGCAAAGCCACAACAATGGTCAACATATATGCACCGAATGAGGGCACATATGAATTCATCAGGGGGATATTACCTCTGATTGAAAAATACAGGAAAGGTATATTAATAATGCAGGGAGATCTGAATGCTAGCTGGTCAGAAAAAGACCACTCTAAAAAAACCCCCCCCGGGAAGTGGCAACTTAATTTAGAAAGCCTATTGAAAGTACATGACTGAATAGATGTGTGGACATAAATCAATCAGAAAGGGATTACACCTTCTATTCACCAGCACATAACACTTATACTAGAATTGATTATGCTTTCATGTGTAAAACAGAGATACAAAAATGTAGAACCTGTACCATTAAGACCAATGTCATCTCAGACCATGACTCAGTTGTCACAGAAATACAATGGGTAGACAGGCCCAAAACCACACAAAACAGCAACTGGAAGTTATCCAGGGCCTGGTTGAAAAATAAATTTTTTTTAGAACAAACTCAAGAAGCTCTCAAAGAATATTTTGAACTCAATGTGCGTAGTGTTGATACACAAGCCACAGTATGGGAAGCCGCAAAAGTGGTAGTCAGGGGGGAAATGATAGCCTTAAAAGCAAAACTATGCAAACAAAATAGGGAATATCTAAAGGAACTACAGCGAGAACTAAAAGCAGTTGAAACAATCAACAAAATTAACCCCACAAAACAAAGAGCAAGGAAAATTGTAGAAATTAGAGAACAAATTACCCTAAAAGAAATAGAAAAAACCACAGCACAACTGAAACAAATCAAAGGATTTTATTTCGCATACAGCAATAAACCAGGGAAAACATTAGCAAGACTAGTTAAAAGGCGAAATAAAAGGTCACATATAGTCTCGCTCCAGGTAGCAGACAAAACCAGGATAGTTACGGATGAGGAAATCCAGCAGGAATTCTTCAAATATTATCAGGCACTGTATTCCTCATCAAACCCAGACCCTAAAAAGATAACAGAATTTCTGAATAGATACAAACTACCCAAATTAAACACAGACCAAATTAAATACTTGAATAGTCCCCTCCAGAAAAAAGAAATTGCAGATGTAATCAAGAACTTAGCAAATAATAAGGCAGCAGGACCAGATGACCTGCCAGCAGAGTTCTACAAGAAAACAACAGCATTGGTGAGTCCACACTTAGTAAGCACATACAATGAAATTTTACAGGAAAATTACCCCAATCATTTTATGAAGCAAATATCACCCTGATTCCTAAACCAGGTAGACCTAGTGACAAGTGTGAAAACTATAGGCCCATATCATTATTAAATGTAGATTTTAAAATTTTCTCAAAGGCACTAGCAAACAGGCTAGCAGCAATTATAGGAGAACTGATTGACCCAGACCAGGTAGGATTTATACCCATGAGACAGGGGTCAGATAACATCCATAGAGTAACTAATATAATGTACCACCTCCACAAAACACAGGAGAAAGCTGTGATCATCATGTTAGATGCGGAGAAGGTCTTTGATAGGACAGAGATAAGATGCTTGGAACATATAATGAGCAGGATTGGCTTTGGAGGGGCCTTTCTCAATTGGGTCAAAGCAATTTATAAGGAGCCAAACTCCAAACTCATAATAAATAATGGACACTCACGACCATTCTAATTAGCTAGAGGAACTAGACAGGGGTGCCCCCTGTCACCTCTTTTGCTCCATCTGACATTGGAAGTCCTAGCAATTGCAATCAGGCAAGAGGCAGAAATCAAAGGGATACAAATCAATAAAACAGAGCATAAGATAACAATGTTCGCAGATGATACAGTACTATTCATAGGAGACCCTGTGGCTTCCACTCTGCCCCTGTTAAAATTGATACAGGAATTTGGAAACATTTCAGGGTATAAAATTAATGAACAGAAATCATATGCATTGATTTATGGATGAACTGAACAACAAAGACAGGACATTAAGGCAATCCTTCCCTATCCAGAGGAAGAGAAGACAGTACAGTATTTGGGGGTAAAACTACCAAAACAGTTAAACCAGATTTACAAGGAAAAATTTTAAAACCTCCCTCAGCAACTAAGGAAAGAAGCAGCTGACTGGAAAGATCTACCCTGCTCATGGCTGGGAAGAGTGAACTTATTCAAAATGATATTGCTGCCTAAAATTTTGTACAAAATGTTAGCATTACCCATTCAACTCCCAGACCAAATTTTTATAGAATGTGATAAATTAATGAAGGAAATAATTTGGAAAGGGAATAAACTGAGAGTAAATAAACAAACACTAATGAGATCCAAGGAAAAAGGAGGCATAAACCTCCCTGACCTGCGCCTTTATCATAGGGCTGCAGTATTGGGAGCACTGAATAGTTAGTTTTACCAACCAAAAGAAATAAAATGGGTAGAAATAGAACAACATGCCCTGACCACACATAAACTGAAAAGCATAATAGTGGATGAAGGCACCCTGAATAAAAAGATATGGCAGGGCCACCCCTTTGCGTGCGGTACATGGATGACTTGGCAGAATCTAGTTAAAAAAATCAAAATCAACCAAAATCAATTCCCATACTCACCTATAGACTTACTGTGCCTCCAAACGCAGCAGCAGGCTCAGACCTTGAGGAAAAAGTTAAAAGAGAAAGGATTAGAGAAAGTCAGCCATATAATAAAAGACAAGGAAATAATTAGTAAAGAAGACATGGAGAAAAAAATAAAAGCACGAATAAACCCATTTGAATACATGCAACTTAAACATGCGCTGAATAATAAAAGTAAAAAGGAACAATACACAAGAGACCCCACTACAATAGAGAAGGTACTTTTTGAACACACCACCATAAAAGGAAGACTATCACGTATATATAAAACTTTAAAGGACATATGGTACCCTAAACAGATTGGATACATGCAAAAATGGAAAGAGGAATTAGGAATAGAGATCACAGAAAAGGAAGAAGCTGAGATAATTGACTATATGCAAACAACGCTCACTCATTAGAAATCAAAGAATGCCAAATTAAATTAGTAACTAGATTCTAGCTGACCCCAATACAATTTAGGCAAATGGAAGAGGGAGGGGAGAGAGGATTATGTTGGAGGGGATGCGGGGAGCAGGGAACACAAAGACACTGCTGGTGGGATTGTGATTGGGTACAACCTCTGTGGAGAGGGGTATGGGAAAAAATGGAGGAGATGACCAAACTTATAATACCTTATAAACTGGAGGTGGCTCTGTTGGGCCTGTTTCCAGCAGTGGGGGCTCTGCAGAGACACCGGGAATCCTGCTCAGTTTTCCTCCAGGCAGCAAAGAAGGTCATCGCCTTGCATTGGAAAGACACTAAAGAACTATCAGTAGGAGAGTGGATGAACAGACTATGGTATCATCTTACCATGGAGAAGGTAGCAGCGAACTTAATGGACAAAAAAGAAGCATATGCAGCAAAATGGTTCCCTTGTGTTATGACTAAATCAAATCTGCCAGGAGATCAAAGAGCATACCTATTTGATTACTATATATAATCAAAATACTTACCTGAACCCAAAAAGTTAATGGAATTAATACCTGTAACCACGGTTAAATGTTTGCAAGTTTGTTTATAATGTTATTTAAAATAAAAGAAAAAATTTATTAAAAAAGAAAGAAAAAAGAAAGTCTTCCCACTGCTAGGAGAGACAGACACGCTCCCACCCATGCTGTCACCTGCACTATATGGTCAGAGAGAGAGAGAGAGGTTCCCACCTAGAATGAGAGGAATGGAGGTTGGAGGGGGAGAGGTAGGTGTATCCCTATCCAGCTACCCTGGCTGCCACCTGCCAGAACCAGGAAGAACTCCCTTCTGTGCTCATGCGCTCAATGCCCATTGCCCACATCCAGCATGCAGCAAATCTACCATATGAGAAGGAATATAACACTACGTACTATAAGTGCCTGCCTGTGTCCGTTCCTGTACCTGCTGCTACCACCTATTGCATGATTGAATGAAGTGTGACCAATAGGCTTTAGGCTGTCATTCCACTGTGCCTGAATCAGGCATGCCCGCCCGTCCCAGGAACCATCAACTAGATTCTGGGACCATTATTCCAGTCACTGGGGGCCACATTCCATTCCACTGCATCCAGAAACCTGGTGCCCACATGCCAGCCTGCCCCCCCAACAGGAGTAGGCCCCCAACAGGCCTACTCCTCCGCACCCACCCATGGATGCCCACTGAAGCTGCTTGAAATAAAAGCCCCTCCGACCACCAGCTCCTGCCACCTGCTGCCTGGCCCGCTGCCAAGGAGTCTGTCTCTTTCTCTCTGTCACACCCACCCACACAAACACAAGCCCTCCTGGGGGGCTGTCTGTAAGTTGAGACCCTGCTGCTGGCACAGCACATCTTTGGGTTAATAATACGCTACATGGGGTGGCAGGTGCTGCTGGTAGGGATCGACAAGCTGTATGAGATTCTGCCACCTGCCAGCCAGAACTTCAGCACATAGGGATAAAAGATTGGACAGGTCAAACGAAGCTCGTAACAGAAATACATTTTTTATTAAAACTATTTAAACAACAACAACAAGAACAAAGCAACAACAACATTCTTAAACCAAAAGCAAACATTCAAAGGAAACTTATAAATTAAACTATGAGTCTCTGGGCCTGTCCCCCGAGGCAACAGCTGTTGGAGCGCAGCACAGGGCTGAGGGCCGACCACCCAGGACTCTGCCAGCTCATAGCCGTGGGAGACGACAAACTCCATGGCCCCTTCCATGTCCCGATGCCACCTGGAGAGCGCCTGGTGGTACATTTCCAGGCATTCCATGTCGGCGGAGACATACTGGCCGTATGCCCCCACCTTCTTCCTCTCCACCTGGACCACCTGGAACTGCTCCACCAGGCGGTTCTCCATGGTGGCTGCTGTCTCCTGTAGGCTGGCCACGAAGTCCCGGGGTGGGCCTCTCTAACTCGACCCAAAAGGCCATGGCCTCAGCATTCTCCCCGGGCCCGGGAGTCTCCACATCGGGGCTGGGTGGGGTGGGGGAAGGGCTTACATGCTGTCGCTTGTGGGTTGCCTCCTCCCCCCCTTATTCTGGCGCTGTTGCTCGGGCTCCATGACCATGCCAGAGTCCTCCTGCCACCTCACCGTCTGGCCGTGGAGCTTTTCAATGTGGGTGATTAGCCCCGACATGGTCCCCTCTCTCTGCCTCAATATTTTGCCGCAGATCTAAAGAGCATAAAAAGACAGGAACATAAGAAGTGCCATAGTGCATCAGACCAATGGTCTGTGTCAAGCCCTACCTGCATTCTGTCTACAAGTGGATGGGTGGCCAATCTGTCTCTGCAGGGGACTTCCATTCCTAACAGGTCAGAGGGCAATCCGTTTCCTGCTGTTCCAGCCCCCATGCCTTACCTTGCAGATGGCGATTCCGTCACCCTTGTCATAAAACCTCCAGACATCGGAGTGTTTTGTCTGCTGACTGTCTGGGGGTGGCACTGGTGAGTCCGACCTCTGCCTGAGTGTCCTGTGCGGTGGGGCACTAGCACCAGCATCCGATTCCTCTCTGAAACAGGAACACATAAACAACACCTAAGTAATATCATGCGTTTATGATGATGTCTCTAGTCCTCCCTCCTTGGGGTGCTAGGGATGGCAATGGGAGATGGTGACCCTGGCTGGCATGTGCCAATCCTGCCCTCCTTGGGGTGCTGCCTGCTAGGGAGGGACGGCAATGGAGAGACCCTGGCTGGCACATGCCAAGCCTGCCCTCCCTGGGGTGCTGCCTGCTAGGGAGGGATGACAATGGAGAGACCCTGACTGGCACGTGCCAATCCTGCCCTCCCTGGGATTCTGCTAGGGAGGTTTGGCAATGGAGAGACCCTGGCTGGCACGTGAAAATCCTGCCCTTATTTGGGGGTGCTAAGTAGGGATGGCAACTGGAGAATGGGGATGGTTGGCAGGCACATGTTTGGGTGGGGGTGCTGCTCGTGTTCGTGCCTGACTGCTGGAAGAGCCCCCCACACTACAGTACCCTCTCTCTCTGTGGCACGCATCTGCAGCTACCCACTGATGCCCACTGTTTGTGTCTGAATGATACTCACCACCCACGCAGCTACGTGCATGCCAGTGAGCTCTCTATAACGGATAGAGCCTTAAGTTTCTTGTCCTCAAAGTAAAAAAAAGTTTACAAACATGGCAGCAGTGACAGCAGCACCTCCTGTGCCCGCCGGCTCTGGCTCCTCCTCCACCACCAAAGTTCCAGCAGTGGCCAGAGGAACCTCTTCCTCCACCACTGGCTCCGCCACCTTGGCCTTCCCCCAGGCCCAGCGTTTAATGGTGGTGGCACTGGTCACCTTCTTCTCCATTTTTTTTTTAAACACACACCCAACACAACACAACACACACAGCACCCACCAACACTCACCAACCAGCCAAACCAAAAAGCAACACACACCACACAGCCAAAACACACACAAATCAAAAACGAACACACAGCCAGCCACAACACATGCTCTCACCCACACAAGCTCCGCGCGCACTCGAATTTCCTTGTTTCCGGGGTGATCACGTGCTCTCGCAATACTTTTTCCGAACGCCCGAACCAAACCGAACATGGCCGAACCAGAATGCGGTGATCAAACCGAATGGTCAAACCGAATGGCCGAACCGAACCGGACCGTAGGGCTGTAGTGGCATGCCACCGTGGCAGCTGTTACCGATGGAAACCCCTATTCCGCGCATCACAGCATGGTTCGGCAGAAACAGCTTTCCGTCGACTGAGGCTGTGGACTCACCCTCCACTGTAGGAGAATCATCCATGGACTCCAACAAAGATGTTGAATTGGCCCAGCGCATTGATGATTTTGAGCTTCAACTTGAAAGCACATCCGAGCAGTCTCAAAAATGCATGCAGGAGCCAGTGAGGGCACACAGCAACAACACTTGGACCCAATTGTGTACTTCAGCTGTCGATGTGGAAGAAGGAGAACGCGCTCTGGAAAGCGAGCCAGGGGTGAGTGTGCATGACAACACCACTGTGCGTGCCGCAGACGTTTCTCATAATGACTGCGATGATGATACTGATGTTACCGCGGATGATTTGGAATTAAACGAAAATGTCGACGATGACGATCTTGATGATCCATTGTACACCCCTCATAATGCACAATCCTCAGGCTCCAGCCAACTGCGGGAAAGACTACGGGTTGATCAAAACCCCTTAAATGTCGAATGAGAAGTACATTTGCCCTTGCAATATAGTATGCGTACTAACATAGCCCTGATTTTCAACAAAGCTTCATCGAAATGTCTATCGACGACTCAGAGCTCCAACCACACCACAACATCAAACAACGCCAGCACTCCAACATCAGTGGCTCTTACCATGACCAAAAACTCTACGCCAGCATGTTCGCCTGTGGCATCCACATCAACAAATCACGAGGCTGTCTTATCATCACAGCAAGGAACAATCAACAACACCCCCAATTGAAATGCAGACAAATGAAAAGAACTAAGGTCAGATGTCTGGGACCATTTCACTGCCTGTGATGCAAAAGAAACTAGTAGTGAAGTGCAAATACTGCGCCAGGAAAATAACAAGAGGGACCGAAGGAGGGAAGAGCCAGCCTGGGACTAGTAGTATGCACAGCCACATGAAGCACCATCACCAGTCCATTCTCAATGGCTCTAGCAAAACTACAAGCAACAGCGAGGATCCCTCTATAAACACCGCTAGTGATAGGACTGTGCAGACCACATTGCAAGAATCTATGCAAAACCAAAACAAATGGCCAGCATCTCCCCCTACTGCACAGTACTACCTAGCACTCGTGACCAAGATGCTGGCAGTCGACATGCTTCCGTTCTCCTTTGTGGAGAACGAGGGATTCCGCGAAGTAATGGAAGGAATGGCCCCAAGATGGAATGTACCTTCGAGATATTATTTCGCAAAGAAGACCATTCCAAAACTTTTCTCCAAAACATGCAAAGCAGTATCAGCTGCTATGCGTGGGTGCGAGGGCAAGGTTGTGCACTTAACCACAGACATGTGGACAAGTGCACAGCGCATGGAGTACCTGTGCGTTACTGCACACTGGATTCATCGAAACACCAATAACAGACTGGTAAGGAAGCAGGCCATACTTGCATTGGAACACTTTCCGGAACAACACACTGCTGACAACATCCATGCTAAATTATCACAATTGACACATGAATGGTTGGCTCCCCTTGATCTCTCCATTGGGTGCATTGTGTCAGACAATGGTGCAAATATCATGAAAGCGATTTCTGACTGCGGGAGCCAAAATGTTTCCTGCATGGCTCATTCACTGCATCTGGTGGCAAAAAAATTTCTAGAATCGGACCCAACGGTTAAGGACACAGTAGAGCGTGCAAAGAAGTTGGTGACGCACTTTCGTCGATCGGGAAAATCTCGCCGCGTGCTCAGGGAAATACAGGAGGAGAGACAAGTTGCACTTCAGTTCTTCCCAAACGATGTCTGCACGCGTTGGAACTCAACGTATCAGATGCTAAAAAGACTACATTCGCAACGACTTGCGATTGAGACTTTCTTTGCTGTGGCATCAAAGTCTGTAAAGGACGCCCCCGCTATGCAGCTAAATATAACACACTGGGATACAATAGAAGCTCTCCTTGCTCTGCTGGCACCCTTTCAAGTCATGACGGAGTTCGTGAGCAGGGCCGATGCAACACTCAGCCAGAGCTTGGCCTCGCTCGTATTATTGAGGACACAAGTCGAAGACATCACCAACTCTCTAGCACTACAGGATGATGGACAGAGGGCTGAAAGCCTTGGAATTTCATTACAGAACATGATCGCAGACAGCACCCAGTTTAAGAAGATTGGTGGAGATAAGTTGTACAGGATGGCGACTGCTCTGGACCCACGTTTCAAGAACGTTACAAAGGTATTGGGTGGTGAAGAAGCCGCTGCAGCTGCACGCTATGACATTGCCAGGCACATAATTGAAGGGGTTTGCGAAGACAGTGATGACGATGCACAGGAGAACGACACAGATAGCAGTTCAGAAGATCACACCGTACAGCATGACGCATCTTCTGTCTGGGCAACTTTTCAGAAGTATGGACTCATGGTACCGAATCACAATAAAAGTAAAAGAAGAGTTGATAAGGTGCACCGGCCAAACTCATTATCTGCAGCCAAATACATGTACGACCAGTACGTGTCGTCTGCCCCTGTGGATGGCATGAATAGTGATCCACTCATTTATTGGGCTGACAAAAGTGGCACTTGGCCAGCACTATACAATTTGGCAATAACACTCCTTGGCTGTCCTCCAAGCAGTGTCCCCTCTGAACGTTTATTTAGCTGTGCGGGCGCAATTTTGGGAAATAAAAGAACTAGTCTTAGCAGTCTCAATCTGGAGTGCCTAGCATTAATAAAAATGAACAGGGAATTCCTTCCCAAGATTACAAAGGATTTAATTGGAGCAACAACAGATGAGGATATAATGAAGTGCACCAGAGAGGCAATCAATCGACAGAGAAAAGGTTATGATGAAGGAGATGAAATTTCTGAAGGAATACAAGAGCACTAATGCAGTAACTCTTTTTGTGTTATGCTTTGCGCAGTCATGGCCTACACGGAATGACTCACAAGCAAATAGGAACTTGGAGTAGCATGGCGTGGTGCACTGAAGACTATTTTGCAAAAGCACTGCATGGCCGCAAGGATGTTGTGCAGTCATGGCCTCCACGGAATGACTCACAAGCAAATTGGAACTTGGAGTAGCATGGCGTGGTGCAGGCCATTTCGAAATAGCACTGCAGACTGTGTTATACAATAAGTATGGTTTGTTACACTCCAGCTAGGTTTTGCCTCTTTTTCTTTGTTCCTTTTTCCATTTCTGTTTGTTGGTTCCCAAGGCATGGAAGCTGTGTAGTCATGGCCTCCACGGAATGACTCATATGCAAATTGCCATAAGGGAACACATGGTGTAAATCCGGCAGTGAACATTAGTCATATGCTTTGGCATGGGAATTGAAGGTACTACTATGCTACCACAAGATAAGAAGTGAAGAGAAGTGAAGAAACCAAACGTTAGGGTGAGTATGTTTTTTGTTTTTAAAACAGGGATACATATCTAACGTAACTGTGGCGTGCAGCACATCATGATCCTTATAGAAAGTTTTACTGCAAATTCCAGATTAAAAATCAAAAATGCATACTGAACAACAATAAGCGTGACTAATAATTGTGTTTTTTAAAATGTTGTTTTTCAGGAACATGGATACTTTCATGTCAGGAACACACAACAGCTAGCCAGTTGATTTGTAGCCACTGCCATTCTTCTCTCTACCTCTCTAACTGAGCTCCCAACCTCCTTTTACTTATGAAGATGGACTGACCATGCCCAAGTACAGCAGCCAGCCCTACTCAGGCCCTCAGGCTCTAGGCTTGCACACTTAGGCAGAAATGAGTCACTATCCTCTATGTAGGACTGTTCCTGCACTTTGCTTTACAACCTGTCATGACATGGCCCTTTGTCTGTAGGTGTGCCTGGTCCCTCTCAGCTGGTGTTACTCCCTTAAAGGTCCAGGTTCATCCAGACAGCCTGTCCCTATTATAATAATCTGTGGTTGGCACATATGGCAACTTACGGTGGAGCGCAAGTTTGAAATCTAACAAATGTACTACTTTCCATACGTGGACCTATACTTGGAGGCTGTGCGGTTTGCATGCTGTGCGGTCATGGCCTCAATGGAATGACGCATAGGAAAACTGGACTTGGACTCGAGGGGGGGGGGGCATGTGCATACATAGCATAGAAATGCATTGTCTTAGTGATTTGTGCAGTTTTTTTGGAGTATGCAACATGTTTTTTTTTTCATGGATGCTGTGTACACATAATTGTACACATACAACTACCATACATTTATACAATGGGTGATTTCAGACGTTACGGGCCCCATTGGCCCCGTACCGAAATCAACCCATTCGTTCCCCGCCGGGGTCACCCCGTCACACCATATCAGACGTGCCGGGGGGATCCCGGCGGGGAATCCGGGAGGGGGTGGCGCAGCGTGCAGCCGCACGGCCCCGCCCCCTCCACGAACCCCGCCGCCCGCCCTCCGAGGAGACGGGTGGGTGGCGGGGCCAATGTGGCCACCGCGTCCGGCCGAATGCACCACGGTCCGGGATCCCGCCGGTGATTCCGGGCCGTGGCGAGCGGCCAGATGTTACTTTTTTTTGGTCCCTGCCGGGGGTCCGTTTGACCACGCTTCCCAGAATATTCCCCCAGCTAGCCCGGGAAGCGTGGTTCAAATTGACCCCTTGTGCAGATTGACCGTGGCGAACATCTGGCGGCCGCCAAACAGACGTTCGAGGCACAGTGACCACAGGTGGGTATTCACCGTGGTTCACTGTGATCTCGTAACGTCTGAAAATACCCAATGTGACTAATAATTGTTCTTTTTTAAAGGCTGTTTTTCAGGAACATGGATAAATTAATGAAATGAACACAGAACAGCTAGACAGTCGATTTGTAGCCACTGACAGTATTCTTCTGGGATCAAGTACTGATCCGATTGCCATTTTAATATGGAGTCATGAAGGAATTTTCCCAGCACAATCAAATTTTTTCCCCACAAACCAGTAGTGGGTTTTTTATAAGATGTGCATTCTGGGTTTTGCCTTCATCTGGAGAATAAAACACAGTGGCTTTCAAAACAAATTGATTGCCGGTGCTACAGCTAGCAACCTGTATAACATTAATTACTACATTGAATAAAAATAATTTGACCTTCATTCATAAATTTGCTTTATCATCTTTTAATCATTGAACATACACTGGACACATGGTATCCTATTAATAAAATAAATCTGAACACAGATGTGGGTGGTGGGTGTGGGTGTGGCGGGTGACTGGGTGGGTAGGGTAGGATGGACTGGCAAAGGCCCAGGGCAAAGGTAATACAATCATAATGCAGCTGTGATAACAGTGCATTCTGTACCTTGTACTGCTACACTTAAAAAAGTAGACATCCATATCGTTTGCAATTAAAACTTATTTTGTCTGGACTCCTTGCATTTTGGAAGAGATTGAGGCACACATCTGAGGGGAGGGAAATTAATAAAATGATAGAATATATGATAGAAGTTTATAAAATCATGAGTGTTGCTGGGGAAAAAAAAGGGAACATGTATTTACTCTCACAAAAAGGTCATGTACAGGAGGTGACACTAAACTCAACTAATTTTCATGGCCAACCACCTTTTTTTATTTTTCACAAGGGTAGTGAAATAGCACAGTTAGGTAGTTGTATCACTTGTGAGCTTTGGTCACTTCACTGGTGTGTGCTTTCAGCAACAGGACAGGTGCAAAAATAATGAGGGGAAAGGAACAAAAGTAACAAACGACATTTTTAATATAAAAATATTAAAAAACATTTTAAAATATATACATTATTTAAACTATTTACATTTAGCTGAATTTTTCATTATTTACATTTTACAGTTCAATGCTTGCTCCGCACCTCTTCCAGGAGCTCCCCCAGCATATTTTTTACTGCTGCGGTGTCCTCCCTTAAGGAACTCACCTGTTCTTCTGTAAAAATGGATTTCAGTTAGTGTATGCATTCTTAAACAGCAGCAAAGGTATTTATTTTATGTGATCAATACTCCCAGGGTCATAGTAACTAACAATGGAGCTTTGAGAAATACTTACCAAGTTTCTCCTGTCGGGCCACCAGGTTCTCTACCACATCAGAGGTATTCCAAATGGTTGCCCATATTGCTGAGGCAATATCAACTATGATTTCACCTGTAATGTGATTGTAAAATAAAACATATAAATACACTATTAATGACAGTAGTCCCACTAATGTCAAGTGTTCCCATTAAAAAACAATAAAATTTTACTTACCAATTCTCATCAGCCCATCCAGAAGCGCAGCAAACCCCTGGAAAGCCATTTTTGGAAGTTTTGAATTGAGATGGATTCACATGAAAACACGCAACACATGGGCAACGTGAAATAAAGCCCACCTCCCTGTGTTAAATGCCTGTGGCTGTCAGCTGTCAGTCACAGGGAAGGACTGTTCTTATTGGTGTATAGGGCTGATGCGGCAGCAGCTGTTACCGCACCGCAATTCCATTCCTAAACCTCGGCATCCCACGTTGCACCTTGCAGAATTATGCCCGGTACCCCACTATTCTGCAATTCTTCCGCTACAAGAATCCGCAGATGCGGCAGGTATGTGTTTCGCTGATTTGCTGATCGCTACCATTGTCGTATAAAATCAGCGGTCTTTTCTCGCGTTCCGCCAGTTGAATATATGAGACACAGTAATGAGCGTTTATCGCGGTTCCACGAAGGGAGTATGATGACTTACTAGTATGCTGCTGCTGCGCTGTGCTGTGACGCTGACTGCTGGTGCTGTGTGTGTCTCTCTCTCTCTCTCTGTACCGCAGTAACTGCTCATTCTTCTCAAGACATACATGCATGGACAACATGTTCTGGTTGGGAGAAGTGTTGTCCCACTGGTTGGTGTTTTTATTATATGGCAAATTGATCTTTTAAACTTTTTTGACCAAAACTCATGTTGGAACTGGAGTTTAAAGTGACCTGTGTATTGGCTGACTGAGTCATTTTTTACGTCATAGGACTGGCTCTGAAAGTTGAAGGAATGAAGTGTGATACTGTACTGTGTGAAGTTCATGCAGAAGAGTTTCTTACAATCCTCATTCTGCAATTCCTCAGTCTAGAAGAAGCATGCTGTGCAACAGAACTCTGCTGGCATAGTTGTTAAGGTCCCTGCTTGCCATACAATTTGTAGCTGTGATTCTCCTGGTTCAAATCCCCACTGTTACATGTAACTTTTTAAAAATTATTATTACTTTTACATTTGTGTAATTTTTTTGGTGTTAATAATATAATTATTGCTGTGTTTTGCTGACATACTTTGTAATATAAATAATAAAATAATGTTTATTTATTA
>QEPC01012830.1:409594-452905 GCA_003113815.1 Sphenodon punctatus
GTGGGGGGGAAGAGCCTAGGGGTGGGATGCAGCAGGGTGGGGGAGGATGCAGAATGGGGGGGAAACAGGCTCAGTCTAGGGGTTGATCGGTGGTGGAGGGGTGGGGTGGGGGGAGGGGGACCCCCCTCCACACCCATCCCCCCCTGGGGGTGGGGAGGTCGGGTACAGGGTGGGGGAGGGATTAGGGAAGGGTCACTTACCTCCTCATGGCAGGCAGTGGGAGCAGCAGCGTGTGGGAGTCTCTCTCTCGGGGGACAGTATGAGGCAGGGAGGAAGCACGCATGCGCGCTGCTCCCCCTTCCTCTGTCCCCCGCCAAGCTATCTCGCCAGGGCTGTCAGCGCGACTGCCCTGGCAAGATCTTCCATTGCGCCCATTGAGCGCAATGGAAGGCTGTAGCCCCTCCCTCCACAGCACGTCCCATACAGGTGTTTTCCTATGGAAAATGCGATTTGGGTGGCTGATTTTTGAGCCTTCTGGGACCCACTCCTCTGGAGTGGATCCCAGAAGAGAAGTCAAGCCGCAGCAGCCTCTGCCTTGCCTTTGCAATCAGAGCGGAGGCTGCTGCAGCAGTGCTGTGGTCAGTTTCAGTGAAACTGACATGAAATTGACCACAGTGCTGCAGCAGCCTCCGCTATGAAGCAAAGGCAAGGCAGAGGCTGCTGCGGGCGGCGGGGAAGCGGCGGGAAGTTTTTGTTTTGTTTTTTCTATGAGCGGCGGCGCGGCACCGGGCGGGGCGCTTGGGGGTTCAGTGCCCCCAACACCCTGGAAGGGGAGCCGCGCCTGTGCAGACCATACATGATACATAACTTGTTGCCTCCAAAGAAGGCTAACAATTCAGAATCCAGCATGATAAAATAAATAATCATAACCAAGCTCTAAATCCTCCTAGCATCAAATGTTATCTTATATTATCTTATTTTTTATCTTATTGCTTTTACGGAGGCTACTTAAACAGGTTTGACCCCTAGTAAAAAAGAAGGGCCTATTAGAATCCAGGGAGTTCCACAAAAAAAACCCCATCCCATGCCAAACTTAAGTAGCACCGCGTTCTCTGATTGTATCATATCATCAAAAAGGGTATTTTGATGAACTTCCATGCAATCAATACTTAAGCATTATTCTAATCTGACTTAAATTGCACTTTATCTCACTATCTCTTGGCTAGAAAGGAAAAGGAAGCAATTGCCAGCATGACCTTCACATCTTTTGTTGACATAAGCACACCTATTTTACATCCTAACGGCAAATACTCCCTCCCCTCCCATAATTGTCCAAGCCAAGACTGCCTCAAACTCTCGAAATGGGGGCATTTAAACAAAACATGTGGTAAATCCTCTACCTCGAGATTCATACAGGGACAGGTCCACTCTTTATATGGTATTTTACTATGCCTCCCCTGAATAATAGCTGAAGAGAACAGTTGGAAGTGCAATTGCATAAATGCCCGGTGCAAATTGGGTTCATTAAGGGCATCAAGATACTCCTCAAATCTGTGTAACTTTTTGAAAGAGCTTAACCAGGGAGCAGGCCTCCAGGAGGCCAATACAGTCAAATCATCCTTCCTGGTGATACCACTAACCTAAGCTTTATCAAATTTTTTTGCACGGTTACATCCTTCCCCCAGAAACAGGAAAATGATACGCCCGCATGCTTCAGGTAAAATACGATTTGAGAGCGCCACGGATAAGTTGGTGCTCTGCCGTATTCTAGTTCCTCTCTTAGACAAAGACTAGGCAGAGAAGGCTCTGTCTGGTTACTCAATTTTAGCCAATATCTGAGTGCCGCTTGGCTACTTAGGCAACTGATCGATAGCAGGGGCAAATATTAAGAGAGAGAATAATTAGTGATGTTGTGACAAAGGGAAAATGTGAAGCATTTGATACTGTGCCATATGGTAAACTACTACTTAAGCTGGAAAAGATGGGAATTAATAAAAGCATAATTAGATTGGTAAGGAATTGGTTAACTGGAAGAAAACAAAGGATTGTGCTGAAAAGTGAACTTTCTAGCTGGAGAGAGGTTGTTAGTGGAGATCCTCAAAGATCTATCTTGAGACCCATCTTATCTTATTTAATATATTTGTAACTGATCCTAGTGAGGGAGTAAGAGCGTGCTACTGAAATTTTCTATTGATACCAAGTTGGGAGGAATTGCCAATACAGAAGAGGATAGGAAAATCACACAGGATGAATTAGATGACCTTCTGGAGGGAGACAGGAAAGAACTGGGAAACTCCCTTAGTTCCACTAACAACCAAGAATGTTTCTGTACTTGAACAGCACCCTGTTACATTTAAAAATGCTCCTCCAACACTCCAGTCACCCTTCTATACATAACTCTGGCACTTGGAATAGCTGAAGTAAATGCACGATGGAGTCTTCTGTGAACAGAAGAGGGGAAAGCAGGGTTGAAGGGAGTGAGTGGGGGGTGCACAGGTTGGGGGGTGCACGCAGTAGAAAAAGCGGAGCCGGCTACAGGCATGGGGGTTGGGAGACTAGCTCTCTGGCCAGGTGCTAGCAAACCCTCGCAAAGCTCAATCAGCAAAGTGAGCCAGCTGGAGGCTGTTCCTGAATATTGCACTCTTCTTGGGAGCTGGTGTTAGGAAGAGATGCAGGGACAGAGCAGGGGTGGGGGTGGTGGTGAGTAGGGGCTGTAGGTGGGCTGCAGGGGGTGACCAGGGACTGCAGGGGGTGAGTAGGAGATATGGGAGAGGTTTAGGGGATGACTGGGATCTGTGGAAGAACTGCAGGGCAACTGGAAGGCATAGAGAACATACACACCACTGCTGAGACACACAAACACAAACCAGGGGTGTCCTGTGTCCCACAGATGGACTACAGCTACCTCTTGGGAGCCTGGTGATGGGATCCATCCATAAAACCTGGCTTCTTCCCCAGGGCTTACACTCCTATCCATACCCATGCAAATCATTAATCATTTCTAAATATTATCAACTCTTCACATAAAATAAATGGTTTTTTGATTCTGGGAATTTGCCTGTTGATTTTTAAAAAACAAACCTTAAGCTATGAAAATTACTGAAAAAATATATTTAAGAATGTTGAGTATAAAAATTTTTAAATACCACAAACCATGGAATGAACAGTTAAGCTTTAATTCTCTTCATTCACTTACATATATTAAAATGCATAAACCCCTTAACATTATTTCTTATGTTCTAATAGTTAGGGTGCATTGCACACTTCATTATAGTCCCAACATTCTATTTGCTGTAAAGTTGATATGTTTAAAGTTAGGATAGCGACATTTGTTGTGGAGGATCACTGGGGTAGGCAGTTCATGCCTTGCAAGGTTCAGCCACATTGGCTGAATAACAGCTGAGATATCACAGTTTACAAAATGCTCCTAGAAGCTTGTTTTTTTCAAAAGTCTAACCGTCTCAATCTGGGCAGGGTAGAGGCGTTTAATCTTGGTGGGGAGGAGCTATGAGCCTTTTGGAAAATTAAAGGAGCTTGCCAGGGGGTGCACTGGGAGTTTTATTTATAAATCTGAGTAATAGTTTTAAAGTTATGGAGTTGTAGAAAACCCCATGTTAGTCTATGGAGAGGGGCGGGGCTGCTTAGAAGAGGAGCGCTTCCTCCCCAGAGTGGGTTCGGGGCAATTGTGCCTGGGGGCTTTGGGGTGCAGGGGAGAACAACCGCCTCCATGCCCCTAAGCTCCTCCCCCTTGCCACTTCTTTCTCCTGTCTGACCGGGCCCCAAGATCATCATCGCTGCCGTTGCCACCTGCTTGCTTGACAGCTCACAAGATTAGAGGAGAAGGTGGAGGACAGCCCTGCCTCTCACTGTGCCTCCCCTTCTTTGCTCCTCAGTCAGCTCCCTTGCTGCTTACCTGGAACTTCACTTCCCCATGCTGCTGCTGCTGCTGCTGCTACCACAGTCACCACTACTAGTTTATTTCAAAGGCCCCATGTTAGTGGCCTGTGCACATGCGTGGTGGGGCCAAATTCCCTAAATGGCATGCTGGGTAGTTAGAGAATGTGGCCTCAGCTGCACATGTGCGTGGGCCACCGACGTGGGGTCTTTGAAATATATCAGTAGCTGTGGCGGTGGTGGCAGTGGCAGCAGCAGCAGCATGGGGAAGTGGAGCTCCAGGTAAGCAATTGTATATAAAAACTATGCTACGGGTTCACTCCCTCCTGGGACTGAGGACCAAGAAGGCTCTAGGTGGGAACTGACACCATGGCTACTGCTTCCCCCTCCATAGGAGGGGTTTGGTACATGGTAACGGCATCCTGTAACACCTGGTTACGCTGTCACAGCTCCTGGTTTTCCCCCAGGAGGTCCTGAACCTCAAGGTTTAAGGCCTGCACTGCCCTCATGAGATCAGCCACCTGCTGGGCTAGCTCCATAATCGAAGAGGGGAAGTGTATAGTTGGTAATTCTGTTAGGTAGGGACGGGTCAGAAGGGAAAGGAGAGGGGGGGTGAGGGGAAGGAGCTCCGAATAAAGGTTCCTCTCACAGGGATACCGCGGGGTCGGTAATGCCAGTGTAGTAGAAGTATTTATTTCTTGTTCTGGCCACTTGCCATGGCAAGCTTAAAAAATACAAAATCATCATAAATGATTTACCATTTACCAATCCACAATTCAGAATACATATCAATCATGAATTTTTTTTCAAAGTACAAAACATCCGGCACAAACATCCGATCTTTATGTAACATGTTTCTCCCTAAAGATTGCTACACGATAAGCAAATCAAGCTACTGCTTTTGTAATTGCAGCAACCTCATCTGCCAGACAAAAACACACCAGCCCATTTGAGAACAGACCTGTGGGAGGGTCGATCTTACGCCATAGAATCCTTCTAAGACCTTTATACAATGGGCAATGCAACAGATAATGCACCAACTCTTCAACAACATTTCCCACACAAGGGCATAACTTCTGGGCATAAGGTTGGCCTATGTATCTCCCTACAGAAATGGCTGAAGAAAATGATTGGAATCGGAGAGCAGTAAAAGCTCTCCTCAAACCCGGTTTGATCAGGGCCAACAAATAACCACTGCCATTCCGAGGAGGGAGAATTAGGTGATAGAAAGGGGAGACTCGCACTATACCAGCTTTAGACCTGAGAGTCTGCAGATCTATATCACCCAATCTTTCTCTTAGCATCTTTTTCCCGGTATTCAACGGAACTTGCATCAAAAAAGAGAGTGGAAGACCCAATTTTTTGAATTGAAGATCTACAGCCCTCATCCATGGATATATTTCAGAAAGCCTTTCTATCTCGAAACACCTTTGGATGAGCAAATATTTAATACTCAAATCCAATTTCAATGCAAAAAAAAAGCAAGGATTTTTCTATAAGCACCCCAAGAGACATACACTCCGTTTCTAATTTCACTAATGCTGAAGGGGTTCCCAGAGGGACACCCAATAATTTTTGAAGAAATTTATTCTGGATTGGTTCTAAAAGAGGTAGCACTGATGGGGAATTGGGCACCATAACATAATTTCATAAGTACCTTCTTCTCAAAAACTTTCAAAGTCGGAGCAACCAACTGACCACCCTTACCATAGAAAATTTTTAAAATAACTACAGCACTTGCTGAGACTTCCTGGTTAATAGATTGAATGTGCGGTGACCACGAATTATTATAGAAGAATAATCCAAGATACTTGAAGGTATGAACCTGATCTACCTTGTTTTCTCCTATATACCAAAGCCTAGGTTTAAACTTCTTTGTGGGTCGGTAATGCCCTCAGGATCTTGGGTGGGCTTTCTCTCACACGCTGAGAGCAAGCCAGATCATCACTGGGCCAGAGAAGAAGAAATGGCTCTGGGGGATGACCTGGGGGAGCACTCGCACAAAGGGGTGAGACAGGGAGTGGAATGATTAGACAACACTTACGCACAGTGGAGTCTCAGGCACATGAGAGAAGGAGGGAGGGGAAGAAGCACTCAAACTCGGATCCACACACAAGCACACTCCAAGATACAACTGGGAGGGGGGGCAGTCTTTCTTGCGATTACCGGCAGGGAGCTGCTGCCCCACCGGCCTTTTATGTCCCCTGATACAGGTTTCTGGCATATGGTGCAGGCACGGCGGAGCCCCTCCTGCTGGCGGCATGTGGCATTCTGCTAGGTGCATGCTGCACCGGGGGGGGGGGGCGCCGCCTGGGGTCCAGCTGGCGGTGTTGTATTTGCCGGCGGCTGCGGCTGCTGATCCCTGCACCAGGTCTGCACTGATGATGTGGGGGTGTCCCTGGGGCCCTGCATGGGGTTTCCCTGCCGTCTCTGACTTGGCTGTCTCCGGGTTCTCCATGTCACGCCACGCCGTGCCGCGCCAGCTGCATCCTTTACCCTTGCCATGCTTGGTGGCTAGGATGATCAGGCTATGCCTGGGGGACCTGGAGATGTCAGATCCTGACAGTTTCTCATCTTATCACCAGGCTTTTCACCATGTTTAAATTGTCACCTAGGGGCTTGTCTGCTGGTAGAGGAGAAAGAGATCTTTCCCCTGCTTTGAGATATCCGTTTTCAGACTACCAGCTCCTTCTGGCAGGACGTGTGCCCCATCTCGCTCATAAGGCTGCCTGTTAACAGTTGGACACAGCAATTTCAGTTTACCACTCTGTAAAACACACTTTTTTCTGTGAGATACACTGAAATGTGTGCACACCAAGTTGAGTAGTTCAGATGTGGTCTTTTATTGGACCAGTTTCTCTTGGCTAGAGACCTGTGTTCATTGCACTAAGAAATCCCAAACTCTCAGTGGTGGCTTGCTGGGTTGTTTTTTTTAAAAAAAGTCTGCCACTCCCACAGTTCTCTTGACTTCTTTTAACTTCCTCCTTGCCCCACTGAAGAGAGAGGCGAGAGAGCAGAAATAGGAAGAAGAGAGAAGCACAGCCTGTTGTAGCAAACGAAGGGACGGGCTGTTTTATTTAGACAGGAGGAACTTCCTTCACCGAGCAGCTTAAGTCACTGTCACAGCAGTTGGAAGATTAAGCTGACCAAGAGGCAAGAAGACCCTTTAATGTAAGTTGAAAATATTATTTCCTAGAGTTTCCATTGCTTTGGAAGGGTGACTATTACTGCCTGTGAATTTCCCATTGAATTATTTAATGCCTTTTAGAAGCGGCATATTAACATACTGTACTTTTTACACTTTGTTTCTCCCAGAGGGATTGGCAGTCCACCAGTTTATCTTCCATACAGTTATCAGAGTGCCTTATCCTCTTTCTTTCCCCCAATGCTATATGGAGACGTATGGCCTTCCTAAGGTCAAACTCTTTGGATCATTAGCTTCTTGTTTTGGAGTAGGGGCTAGCATAAAATTGCTGGCAAAAAATAAATGGAATTTCAGAACCAAGTCCACTCCTTCCACACCATTGGTGCACATGTCTGTGCTGGACAAAGGGACTATAGAAACCAACAGGTTTGACTTAGCATTCATGTTGCCCAGGCAGCAGAGAACGAGATGCTCAAATGACCGGAAGATACACTAGGTCATGCTGCTAGTGTTAACATTGTCAAGTTGAAGACTAAGTTTTATTTGGTCTGAAAGCTGATTGATGTAGTTTAAACTTTAAACTGGTTTAATTAAACAAGTTTAAAATGAACCACTCTGAGCCTAAATAAAAGTATTTCCAGAGATCATTGTCACCCATACTAATGCTAGCGCAGATAAGTTCTAACAAACTCCATCTAGCCCCTCACACCTTTTTTTTGTGGAGTGGGGTCCTGGGTGGTGACAGAGGGTGTTTTTAAAGAAGCAAGGCAAGGGAGGGGGATCCGTAGCTGCTGAGTGGCACAGCCGCAGAGCAGCCACTCAGGTGGAGTGAGTGGGGAGAGATTCTAATGGGTGGCACCCAGCATGGCTACCATGGCAGCCTCCTGGTGCTCCCCTGCCATGGAGTATGAGCGAGGGGGAAGTGTGCTGGACTTCCCTGCGCTCATGGCCAGTTCCTGTGACTTGCAAAGGCTGCATCCCCTGCCCCCACAGTGCCTATGAACAGGGGACCTGTCTGCTGGTGGGCGTGGGGGGTGGGGAAGGGGTGCCCGTTGCCACACACTTTAGCACTCTGGATTTTTGGCAGTGTGCAATGAGTGGGTGCTGTGTGGCTTACAAGAGCACACATCCCCCTGCTCCACCTTCAGACAGGCATTCGGATGAGTAGTTACTGGGTGGCCATGCATGGTAGCATCTTATTTGAAAACACTCAGAGGAAAGAGGATGTTTTGCTTCATGTTTCCTGTAAACATGGAGACTGGTTATTCATACAGAGCAACAGATTCTCAGTGCCCCTTACAAACATACCGGTCCTGAAAAGCTCACAGAGTAGGGTAAATGATGCAGCTTCACCTGGCACAGGAAGAGAGGATGGGAGGCAAAGGAAAGCAGTGTGTAAAAGAACATTATTATTTTTCTCCGAAGACAAAAGTGCAAATGTCTCTTTGTAGTTAAAGGATAGGAAATGTCAGAGCCAAATTTTGTATTTTATGTGTTGAGAAAATCATGAGAAGGTGAAGAAATACTCTTTGAAAATTGTTTAAACCAATTTAATATTCAATAAATAGCTTTCATTTAATCAATCAATCTTCTACTCCACATGGTAGATTTCAAGGCAAATATGTGAATGTTCATGGACTAGGCCTCTTCATTAGTAGTCAAAAGGCAGGAACACAAGATTCAGCTTGAAGTCATGAATACACCTTATGGCTTTTGTCATAGCAAATGCATCCAACTTTAAGCACCATGCCTCAGATTATTCTGCCAGCTCAAGTTCTATTCAGTTCAATAGGGATGATATTTGTGGAGGGTATTTGAGGACTGTGCTGTTAGTTATTTAGGTTACTTACCTTGCGCTATCCATATCATGCAACAGAGACAAAATAATCTAATGATAACTTTTATTGGCCCAACTAGAGCTAGAAGGCCCTGTGAGTTTCAAAAGCTTGCAACTCCATCAACTGTAGTTAGTCCAATAAAAGAGATCATTGTGCTACTTGTACCTATTGCCTATATTTGGGACCAACATGGCAACCTTACTTTCTCTACATGCCCATAACATTCTCATTCCTTGTCTATTTTTCTTTGAATTTATTTTAAGTTACATAGAAGTACCATGTAGAATATTTCACAGCATTTTGTATTTTCAAGGTACAATAGAAATATACACTGATTAAGGACAGAAGGAACAAATATGATCTAGTCTGATCTCCAACCTCACAGACAATAGAATGCTACCCAGTCATTCCTGCATCTAGCCCAATAAAGTTTGGGTGAACTGAACCATATTACTAGGAATAGACATCTAATCTTGATCTAAAGATTTTAGGAATGAGATCTTCACACCATTTACTCCAGTGTAGTTCCATTGACATTAGTGGGACTTCTCTGGAACAAGCAGTTTGAGGAATGTGGTCTAAATATACCCTATTTCCTTGTAAACGTTGCACCTTTTCTATCTCAATTTGACTAGTTTTAACTTCCAGATGTTAAAGGTGCAATCCTCCAGCTGTTTAGCACCAGCACATGTAACCAAATAAGTCCATGCTACTTGCAGTTCTGTGTAGGATTAGGCCCAAACAGTTAATGCACAGGCTTCTTCCATGAAGCATGCTGGTTATTGGAGTGTACAGTTCCCCAAAGTTATATATACTTTCATCCTCATGACCCCCTGGGCAGATGATGAGGTGGTGCTGGATTAGAAGGCCCCTGGCCTGAAGCTGCTGCTGTTGAATGCGAGGTTGGTTGTTAATAAATCAACAACCATTCATGAATTAATAATGGATTCAGCAGCCGACCTTGTATGCATCACAGAGACCTGGCTGGACACTGAGTCAGGGTCTATCCTGGCTGACCTTGTTCCAGCTGGGTACTTCATGCAGCATCAGCCATGGTCAGAGGGACAGGGGGCACGATCTAGCTATTATTTTTAGGGATTCTTAGTCTGTTAGGAGGTATCCAGTGCAGGCGTTGTCAGTTGTCGAGGATCTCCATCTTGTGATTGATCTGACAGGAGACAAGTTAGGGGTGCTGCTTGTATACCGTGCACATGCCTGTACAGCGGCATCCCTACACGCTCTGACAGAGATGGTGTTGGAAATGGTGTTGCAGTCCCCAAAGACATTAGTCTTGTGGTGTCGACGTGGATGTTGAAGTCCCGCTGTTGGAGGGGCCAAGTGTGAGTTCATGGCCACCATGGACCTGTCTCAAGTGGTCATCAACCTGAGACATGATGGAGGACATACCCTCGACCTGATTTTCTGCACTGGCCTTGAGGCGGGGAATCTGTTGGTGCGGGAGGTGTCAACAGTGTCATGGACAGATCATTGCCTCCTACAGACCTGTCTCCCTGCGCACATCTGCCCCCGGAGGATGTGGAACCACTTCAATCGGTTCGCCCTCGGAGACTGATGGAACTGGAGAGGTTCCGGATGGCTCTGGGGAACTTACCCTCTGATCTTGATGACCGGACGCTCGATGGCCTCGTTGACCTTTGGAGCACCTTGTTAACTGAGGCCATCGTCTGCTCCCTTGGTTTCGGCACTGCAGGGCTCCTTGGTTTACTGAGTAGTTGTGGGTGCTAAATCAGGAAGGGCGGTGGTTGGAATGACAGTGGTGCGGTTCTCATGCTGAAGTCGACAGATTGCGACATAGAGCTAGTTCACGAGCCTATGCTGTAACTGTGCGGGCAACAAAGAAGGATTTTTTTGCTGCCCTCATAGCATCAGCGAAGTCTTGTCTGGCGGAGTTTTCCGAGTGGTGAAGGGGCTGGTCAGTCCGGTCTCCCTCTGTCTGGAACTAAAATTGTCCAGTGCTTACTGAAACAGGTTTATAGGTCACTTCACTGATAAAATCGCCTGGATTCACCATGATTTCGAAACTGTGTTTATTACAATGGGCAAACCAGAGGCCATGGTCCGATTTTATATATTTTTGGTGGGGGGCTGAGGTGGGGTTTTTAAATGTGTTTTACTGCTTTTTGACATCCCTCTCCCCACTGTGGGGAGGCTCTGTTTTCCTTCTTTTGTTTTTGTCCCTTTTGTTGTTATTTAATTATGTATTTTATATATTATATATTTTATATTGTAAGCAGCCCCTGGCTGCCTTTGGTAGAAAGGATGGGGTAATAAGTTTTTCAAATAAATAAATAAATAAATAAATAAACCTTCCTATAATCTACCCCATTCGCAGGCTGTGATCTTCCCTCTTTAGTGAGGCAAGTCCCTACCTAGGCTTCCAGCTTCCAGCTGCCAAGGCTGTCTCTGAGCTCCCAGTTTTGGCCCTTCTGACCAGCCATCTCAAAGGAAAGCCCTGGATAATTCAAAGCAATCTCCCAGCCCCCTGCCTTGGCACTGCAAGGCTCATCTCTAAAACAAACTGTTCCCGAGAGATGACGCTGCTGGGCATGCTACCTCAGCAGTGGCGGTTGGTGGATTTTGAGGCTGGTGGGGCAGTGGGTGGGGTGAACCTACTGCTGGTGGGCCTAGGGGGCAGAGCCTGCCAGTGGGAGGCAGAGCCGGGGCAACGGTTAGACCAGTGGTGTGGCTTAACCCAGCAGCAAGGAGTTCCCAGGGTTAACATTGGATAGATATTACATTAGTTAATACTGAGAACTTCCTGCTGCTGAATGAAACACTGCCAGTGGGGGAGAGAGAGCCCTCTTATTGGGGTCCCGTTCACTTTCTCTTTCCCACCAGGTCCAAATTAACCATAGCAGATTTAAAAAAAGAAAAAGAAAAAAAAAGATCACATTGCCATTGCCTACCTTTATCCTGAACCCTCAAATCCTCAATTTTCATGCCCTCCTTGGCCACCTGTAGTCTTCTGTAGGTGTAGGCTTTGGGACAAGCCTTCCTTTTGGCTTGGAGAATTGGGAAGACTGAGTTAGCTTGCTGTCCCGCGACAAGCCGAATCAGAAGAGAATGAAAGGGAAGAGAAGGATGGGACAGAGGAAAAGGGTTTGGTTTTGGTGCATGAGAAGAGGAAGGGGAAGAGATGGGTTCAGTGGGAGACAGGGGAAATGGGTCTCCTTGTTGTCTGCAGCCTTCTCTTCTGCCATGCTCCTACCTACTTTCTCCTCTGTTCACAAGGAGAGCAGTTGCAGGCCTGTATAGCAACCAAACATGCCCCATCCAAACCAGCATCCCTAGTACCTACACTGTATCCCCAGCAGCCAAATGCCTGGCCAAACACACAGGCCCTTTAAAAAAAGTTTGGTCAGTTGCTGGCCTGTGTTGCCACCAAACCAGCCCGATCAAAACAGCAGCCTAGACATGCAGCAAGATGAGGTCTTTTGCACCCCACCTGGACCTGAAGCTGAATAAACCAAATTTAAACAATGCATTTCTGTTTCTCCACAAAACCCCAGGCAAGATGCTCAAAAGCACACAGTCACAAGTAGAGAGGCCAGAAACTACTTTCCAGCAGGGGGCAGCAATGAAACAGCAAAGGGACCATTTTAAACAAGTGTAGCCATGACCAGTGGACCCACAAATTTACAAAATGGCCTCTCTACTCATGCTTGGGAGGTGAGAAGGAAATCAGCAATGCATCATGCAAACATAGAGCAAGCAAAGCAAATCATCTTAAGGCAACAATATTATGTGCAGTCCTTAGCACACCATAAAAGCAGCAGCAAGGATTTCCACTTGTCCCCCAAAACATGCTACACAGATCTGTTAGCAAATGGTTGTCTCAGTCTTTGCCCAGCTTCGTTGCCAGATACAGCCGTTTGTTTGCAGCTCAAGCTCCCTTTGGCCAACCTTCCCCAAATCAGGTCTGGTTTGACAGTGATTGCCGTAGGGCCAAGAGAAATATGTGCTATCTATAAAGCTTATCGCCAGGGTCAGTTATCCTGCTTACCTCCGCAATATTTCCAGGCCAAGAAAGAGTATAAGGGGCTTATTAAATGTAAAAAACATAATTATTTTGAGCACAGATGGAACTTGGTACTCGAGGCTGCTAAGATCGGGGATTCCAGACAATTTTGGAGGCTGGTGAATTTAGGCTTTAACGGTAGTAGGACTAGGATGCCTTCATCTATTACAGCCCAGGCTTGGCTGAAGCACTTTAGTGATCTTATGTGCTGAGTCGGATCTAATCAATATGTCTAGCAGCTCGGGCAAGGTTATTGAGATACTTCCTATTTGGCCACCTGTGCGGGATTCAGGTGTGAGTGCTCTGACTGAGTCTTTTAAGATCAATAGGGCCCCGGGGAGGGACTTAAGCTTTATTGAATTTGTTAAACATTATAGGGACTTGTGGGTTCCCATGTTTACTGCCCTATTTTCTGTCATTAACTGCTCTGGCTACATGCCTTCCAACTGGAGCTGGGCTGTTGTAATTCCTATTTATAAAAAGGGCTCTCACTCTGATCCATCTAACTATAGGTCTATCAGCCTTTTAAGTACAATCAGCAAGGTTTATTCCAAATATTTGCTTGGCAAATTAATTTCCTGGATGGAGGAAAGTAGGATTATTTATCTATAATAGGCAGGCTTCCAGAGGGGAAGAGCTATCACAGAACATGGTTTGATTCTGATCCATTTGACTGAGAAATATAGGAGTGCCAATGGCTATTTTTATGCAGCCTTTCTTGATCTCAGAGCTGCATTTGACTCAGTTAACAGAGATCTATTATGGCATAAATTGGGCCGTACTTCAATGGATAAGAGACTACTTTTTCTTATGTAGAGATTATATTCTAACCCCAAGCTAGCTGTAAAAGTAAGCTCTAGTGGTCATATAACTGAGGAAATGGAGGTAACCAGGGGAGTAAGAGAGGGTTGCGTTCTGGCCCCTGTTCTCTTTAACTTGTTCATTAATGATGTCATTCTGCTTATGGCCCAACTGCACTTTTTTCCCCCCAGACTGGTGTCTCGGCACATAGGCTGTCTACTTTATGCAGATGACCTGGTGCTTTTGTCCCAGACTCGTGTTGGTCTTAAAAGACAGCTTGAGGCCTTCTCTCAATTTTGTAAGACCAACAGACTGGAAATCAATTATTCAAAATTGAAGGTTATGGTTTTTGCCAAATCTCAGCCAAAGAATATCCACAAATGGTATGTTGAGGGGACTCAAATAGAGCAGGTTAAGGTATTTAAATACCTTGGATTATTCTTCCATTTCTCAGGTTTGTGGAAGGAACATCTTATCAGGGCTGAGTCTGTAGCAAAAGTATCTGCCTTTGCAGTAAGAAAACTTTTTGAATATTCAGGTAGGAGGGTGTCAGGTCCTGGGGCCTGAGGAGATGGGGATCGAGGAACCACATGCCCCAGCGGAAGGCCGGCAGGCCTCGGAGGCAGGGCTGGCCCCCTCACAGCCCACAGGAAGAAGGGGGATCCCAGCTCCAACCACCACCCCCCGCCGCGCTCCGACTCCCAGAGCCAGTAACCCCGCCGGGGGTTCCCTCACTCACAGCCTCCTTGGGGCTGACGTCACCGCCGCTTCTGGCAGCCCCACCTCTCGAAGCATCGCAACAAGATGCAGGGGAAGCCGCGGGGCCAACCACACCCCCTTACAATGTCCGGGCGTCGACCATGCCCCCTCAGATGCCGTTGCGCCATTCAGCACACCTGCGGGGGTAGACGTCGGCTCAGCCTTTATAAGGAAGGAGCAAACCACGCTCCTGTGCTGGTGATCAGAGCTTAGCCTTTGTGAGACTGGCCCTTGCATTCCTTTGTGACTGTGTTGTTCCCCCCTGCCTGATTCTGAAAGCGACGTTGAGTGAGAGAGTGAGAGAGAGTGAGACTGTGCGAGTGAGTGAGCCCTGTGGATAATTGTAAGTGTTGCATCCTTTCTCCCTTTCCTTCACGTGGTGCCCTAGGAGCCTCTGTGTGCAAGGAGTCCCCTACTCATTTCCCCCCCTTCCTGGGGTGCCCAGCACGGGTGACCCACACATCTCCCCGTCACTCCCTCCAGGACCCCAGGTTCCGTGTGTGTGGCTTCTGTGACAGAGGGGCATTCCCTGGTTGGGAATTGGCTTGGCCTGCATCCCGGTGATGAGCTTGGCGGGGAGCGACTAGTTCCTCCAATACCGCCGTATAAGACCCTGAGGGATCCTTTTTCCAGGCAACGCCTTTTCCCTCCAAGGCAGGCCCCGGGCAGGGGCTGGGTGGACCTCCCTGTTCCTCCCCCTCCATCCCTCCCTTCCAGTGGGGTTCGTAGATCTTCCCCCTCGAGCCCCACAGCACCATACCTACCGCTAAGGATCAGGTCCTAGCAAAGGTGCAGGAGTTGGCCCATGCAGTGCAATCCCTGGCCATGGAGGTGAAGGACCTCAAGGAACAGTGAGGCAGGGAAGCATCCTCACTGGAAGATTCCCCATCCCCGGCCGGGGCTGCGGGTGCAGCCTTGAGGCCCCGAGAACCAAAGGGGCTCTGTATCTCCAATTTTACAGGGGATAGGCGACAGTTCAGGGGATTTCTTGCACTATGAGAGCTGACTTTCAAAACCCAACCCCGCACCTATGATACCAATGCTCGAAAGGTGGCCTTTGTGATTGGCCTGTTGGAGGGCCATGCCTTGGCCTGGGCCACCCCGCTTCTCACCAGTAATAGCCCCTTGCTGAAGGACTATGATGACTTCATTAAGGAATTTAAATTCCTGTATGATTACCCCCATAAATTTCAAGAGGCGGAAACCGTGATCACGACTCTGAAACAGGGGAAGGGCCCCCTCTTTTAGAATGTAACCCGGTTCCAGCAGGTGGCAGTGGACCTAGGCTGGCCGGACAATGTCCTACGGGTGATGTTTCGGTGGAGTTTGAATGATGAGATTAAAGACCAGCTGGTCTACGCCACTGTGCCCAAGACTTGGGGGGAACTGGTCACCTTGTCCGTACAAATTGAAGAAAGGCTAAACGAGCGTCGATGAGAACGACGGACCGAGAACCCCCGGGGACCACTGCTGTACCCTCTTCCGATAGGAGCCTTTCATGGGGAGCTACCACACAAGGACAACTCTGAACCCATGCAGGTTGGGGCTTCCCGGGGGCCCCTAAGAACGGCAGAATGAGAACGTAGGCGGACGTCGCGTTTATGTTTTTATTGCGGGGAATCGTCCCATTTCATCGCAATTGTCCTGCCCTCCTGAAAAGTCAAAGAGAGGCAGGAAATGCGGCCGCTCGGGATGTATAGGGGGCATTCTGAGCCGGGAGCTTGTACCCCTACCTGCAGTAAGCCCCGCGGTGCCCCCGCAGTGGGGATGATGCCTTGATCTTCGAATCCCCATCATGTTGGGGTTAAGCCCCATGCACACCCTGGTAGGATGGGGCCTTATAGACTCAGGGGCTTCGGGGAATTTTGTGGACACTGGGTACCTCCGACGATACCAGATCCCCCACCAACCATGAGAAACAGGGGAGATTATCCACTCCATCGATGGATCCCTGCTGGTGTCAGGACCCATCACCCTCCAGACCCCCCCGTTGCCGCTGATGATCCAGGGATGCACCCAATCAGTGCAGCTAGATGTTGTCTGCACCCCCATCTTCTCCATCGTTCTAAAACTTCCATGGCTGAAGCAACGGAATCCCACCATCAACTGACAGACCCACTTACTACAAGTTTCAGGGCTTCCGAGAACCCCCATCGTGGACACCAGGCAACAAACCCCGGTGTGTGCCACCATACCCGCCACCCCAGTTGGAGAGCTGCCCAGAGTCTATCAGGCGTATGCGGACCTTTTTGATGAACAGGAGGCAACCGTGCTTCCCCCACATCGGCCATACGACTGTCCGATCGAACTCCTCCCCGGTACACAACCCCCTTATGGCCGGATCTACACGCTTTCTGGACCCGAACTCCGGACCTTAAAGACCTACATTGATGAAAACCTCCAAAAGGGGATCATTCACCCGTCTACATCCATGGGGGAGCTCTGATTTTCTTGCCCCAAAAGGATGGAAGGCTACAACCCTGCATTGACTACTGGGAGTTAAATACGATTACGGTCAAAAATCGATACCCCCTCCCGCTAATCCTGGAACTACTGAACCACCTGCAGGGAGCACGGGTGTTCACCAAACTGGACCTCAGAGTGGCCTATAACCTAGTGTAAATGCGTGTGGGGGACGAGTGGAAAACCGCCTTTCGTACAAGATATGGACATTTTGAGTATCTGGTAATGCCATTTGGGCTTGCAAACGCTCCCTCCACGTTTCAGCACTTCATTAATGATGTCCCGTGGGAGGTCCTGGACGTGTACGTGATTGCCTACCTGGATGATATCCTGATCTATTCACAATCAGAAACGGAGCACGTGAGGCATGTCCAGAACGTGCTATCCAAACTTCGAAAACACTGGTTGTTTTGTAAACTTTTGAAGTGCGCCTTCCATACCTCCACCATCACCTTCCTAGGGTTTATCATTTCTCCCGACGGCCTGAAAACGGACGACTCCAAGGTGAAAACCATCTTGACTTGGATACCTCCCCCCTCAGTGAAGGTTCTACAGCGATTCCTGGGAACGACCAACTATTACCGCCAATACATCCTGTGATACGCCGCGGTTACTGCACCATTGACAAAGCTCCTGTGAAAGGGGGTGCCCTATGTATGGGCCGCAGGCCATCAACAAGCCTTCAAAACCCTGAAAACCACCTTCACACGGGCCCCCTTGTTACGTTTTCCTGACTTCGACAAGGCCTTCATGGTAGAAACTGATGCCTCCAACAGTGCCATCGGGGCAGTCCTGTTGCAGGAAGAGCCCACGAAGCAAGTCCTCCTACCCTGTGCCTATTACTCTCGACAACTCACCAGCGCTGAGACCAACTACACCATTTTGGATCGTTAATTACTGGCCATCAAGGCCGCCTTCACTACCTGGTGCCACTACCTAGAAGGGGCCAGGCGCCCCGTACTTGTAATTACCGATCATCGGAATCTCCTCTACTTGCAATCCGTAAAAATTGCCAACGCATGTCATGGGTGCTGGGCCTTGTTCTTTTCCTGGTTCTCATTCCAGATTCAGTATCGCCCCGGAAAGCAAAATATAGTCGTGGATGCCCTTTCCAGGTCTCTGGAGGAAAAAACATCGGTCTGCAATCAAGGGGAACCAATACTAAAACCCTATATGATGGCTGGCACCAGTTTGTCTCATTCCCAACTGCAGCACCTTGCACCAACAGAGTAACCGCTCCTCCAAGGTCAACAAATAGAGGCTCGGCAAGGACTCTACTTTCACCATGGAAAAATCCTGGTCCCGTTGAAGGCACGAAACCAGGCCCTGTGGAGTCATCATGATGCTCCCCTCGCAGGACACCCAGGAGTGAAACGGACATATGACTTACTACAACAGCACTTCTGGTGGCCAGCCATGGGGGCAGATATGGAGAGGTATGTCCACGCTTGTGATATTTGTGCAAAAACCAAAATTCCCAGAAGGAAACCCATCGGGTTACTACACTTGGCCCCCATGCCACAGGGACCTTGGCATCGCATTGGCATGGACTTTATTGTCGACCTTCCCCCGTCTCGGAACCAAACCACAATTTTTGTTGTCATTGACCACTTTACGAAACTCGCACACTTTGCGGCCTGTCCAGGATTGCCCACAGCAAAACAAACGGCGACCCTGCTGTTACAAAATGTTATCCGCTTGCACGGGGTACCACTTGACATTGTCTCTGATCGAGGTACGCAGTTTACCTCTCGGTTGTGGAAGGCACTGCTACATGCCCTTAAAATACATCTAAACTTAACTACCGCCTACCACCCCCAAGCCAATGGGCAAGTGGAATGCACGAACCAAACCCTAGAGCAGTATCTACACTGCTACGTAGATCATTTGCAAGATGATTGGTGTGAACTGCTTCCCCTTGCCGAATTTGTCTATAACAACACATTAAATGCCTCTTTAGGAGCCTCGCCCTTTTTCGTCACGTACAGATTTCAGCCATGCATCTGCACCCCCGAGGTGGCGTTGCCCCAGATCCTGGTCACAGGGGCCTTGGTAACCCATATTCAACAAGTCCATGCCGTGGCACGAACCTTCCTTCAGAAAGCTCGGCAACGTTACAAAAGTTGTGCTGATCGTCGACGTCTCCAGGCCCCCACCTTCAATATCGGAGACTTCGTATGGGTGGATTGGTGCCACTATCCCTCCACGAGACCATCCTCCAAGCTGGATTACTGTTTCATGGGACCGTTCCCCATTAGCCGAAAAATTAATGACATGGCCTACACCGTGACCCTACCTCCCCGTTATCATACACAGGGTGAATATTAAATCTACACCCCCTATGGAAGAGAGTCAAAGGGAGGTATTAGGTGGAGAGGGAGAGTTGGAAGATTTTGGATTAGATTCCCTATTTGATAAGGGAAGGAGGGAAGTGGAAGAATATGAAAAAAGGGTAATGATTTTATCTGAGGTGGAGTCGTGTAGAGAGGACCTAATTACTGTAAATCAGTTGCCACTGAGAGAGAATCTTGGGGTATTGGAAGATGTGGTAGATCATGTTGCGGATATGTCTGCCTGTAACAATACCAGGTTAGATGCATGTTCGGTTATTCCTACTTGATGGTCGCCACAGAGGACCGCATGGGAGAACTATGTTCCAAAAACACGTGTCCTCATAAATGAGTTAAGATGTCTCTCCTGGAATATTGCAGGTTGGGACAATAAGAGAACAGATAGGGACTTTATTGCTCACCTTCAGTTATATCCTATTATCTGATTGTAAGAAATATGGGTGGTAAATAATGACCAAATGGAGTTAGAGGAGTATCGAAAATGGGTCGTGCCTGCCCAAAAAAGTGAGAATAAGGGTAGACCAGTGGGGGGATTAGTAATTTTTGTTACATTGGCTTTACGTGCAAAGATTGAACTGATTGGGGAATATGATAATAATGTTTTGGTATTACATTGCCTTTTGTCTGGACAGTTGAGGTTCTTATCTTCAATGTTTATATTCCCCCCTTGAGCCACAATAGGGATATTTGGGACATCTTAGGGGAGTTTCTTTTGGAATCAAAGGGCCAATCTCAAGATCAGTATTTATTACTCCTAGGGGATTTTAACACAAGAATTGGGAAAGATAGCCAATCGATATGGAAGGCTATGAATTTATCCAACTTATTGGATGAGGAAATTGATTGGAATAGGGACAGGCAATCGAAAGATTTGACTATAAACAAAGCTGGTAAATCTTTCTATAGGATTATTACTGAAAATGGACTGTGTATCCTCAATGGAAACAGTGGGAATGATTTCCCCGGACAGATTACCTTCCCATATGCAGGTAGAGGTAGCGTGGTTGAATATGGGGTGGCAAGTCCAGCCCTTTGTAGTAGGATCACTGATTTTCAGGTAATATACAGAATTGAGAGTGATCACTTCCCTTTAGTAGTCTCTTTTGAGATTCCAGGTATATGTACAACACCGTTCATGACTAATGCCTTGGAGGAGATAGAACAAGTCGGACCCTGTAGGATCCAGTGGTCTAAGGAAGTTGATGGTAACGTGCTTCAGGTACTTATGTCATCTTTAGCCAGTAAATTACAGAACAGGCTTTTGGCCACTTGAGATATCCATGAGGCACATAAGGCACTCGAGGATTTATTTGCCATATTAAGACCATCTCTAGTGAAGACAGCCTCCCCTCAGCAGAATAATGTATATGATAAAGGCTGGTGGGATGTGGAATGCAGAAGGACGAAAATTAATCTTAGATATCTGGCCAGGGGACTTAGACAGAATTCGGAGGGGGATGCATTGATGATATATAGGGAGAAACGCACTGAGTATAAGTTATTATTGAAGACCAAGAAGCAGGACTTCCACAGGCGCCCGTGGGGCGCCTTGAGGACAGCTCTCCTGTCGCATGATAATAGAGAGTTTTGGAGATGGGTAACATATTTACAGAAAGGAGGAACTCCATATGTTGAATCAAAAATCGAGGCAGCTATTTGAGAAAAACATTTCTACAAGATCTTTAATACTATAGATACTCCATGTCACCTTGTGGTAGGTAAAGAGGATGCAGCCCTCCTGGATTGGGATCCAGTTCAACCTAAAGAAATCAATGAGGCGATCAATGCTCTTAAAAACGGGAAGGCACTGGGAGAGGATTTTGTGCCAGGAGAAGTCTTTAAACTTTGCCCTGATTGGTGGGCGGGAGCCTTAGCAGTTTTATTTACCCTTATAAACAACTCGTGTCATGTTCAAAAGGAGTGGAAGGGGTGTGTGGTGGTCCCACTATATAAAAGAGGAGCCAAGCAAGATCCAAATAACTACAGACCCATTGCACTGTTACCTATAATATCTAAGTTATATACCAAATTACTATTAGATAGGTTACAGACGTGGGTTGACAGTAAGAAGCTCATTGCAGAAGAGCAGGCTTAATTCCGTGTGCAGAAAAGTACCCTGGACCATTGTTTCGTACTATCACATCTAATTAAGAGGAACAGGCTGAAGGGTTTAAAACTGCATGTAGCTTTTGTCGACTTCTTCTCAGCCTTCGACCTGTTAAATAGAGAAATGTTGTGGGGGAAATTAAGGCAGATGTCAATAGATAGAAGGCCGTTGGCTCTAATACAGAACTTATATACAGACACCACTATACGGGTCTGTATAAATAATAAAGGACTGCTTACGGAGCGTATCCCTTTGTCTAGAGGAGTTAGGAAAGGGTGTCTGCTAGCGCCTGGGCTATTTAATCTGTATGTAAATGACCTCATCCTAAATCTTAGAGATATAGATAAATATATGGCACCGAAGTTGGGATCCTCCAGATGCTCAATTCTCATGTATGCGGACGATACCATTTTATTATCAGTTTCGGCTTTGGGTCTGCGCAGAATATTGGAAGATTTTGGGGAGGAGTGTAACAAATCAGAATTAAAAATCAATATTCAAAAGACCAAGCTTATGGTCTTTGAGCCAAAATACCAACCCCCAAAATGGTATTTGAATAGAGAAAGAATTGAGCAAGTTAAACAATTTAAGTACCTGAACTTTATATTTGCTTATAATGGAAAGTGGACTTCACATTTGCATTCACTTAAGCAGGTGGTCAACGCTGAAGGTAATGCATTATCTAAGTTTTTTAGAACCAAAGGTGGGTACCAGATAAGAGCAGCTTTGGAAATGTTTAAGCTTAAGATAGTGTCCAAAATAAGATACGGGGCACAGCTCTGGGGTCATGAAACTGCAGGTTGGAAGTCACTAGATTCTGTACAAAATTTGTTTTTACGGAACCTGTTGAGGGACCCTAGATGTGTTTCAACGGCCATCCTTAGACTAGAAACAGGAACAGAATCCCTTCAGGTTACAATAATAGAAACCTGGTTAATGGCTTTACTGAAGATGAAAGATCAGGTAGACAACTCATTTGTTAAGCTTTGTTTACTGGAAAAAGGAAGAATGGGGAGTGATGATTTGTGGTTGGAAGCCTGCGAACCAAGCTCTTTGCAGACTGGGTCTCCCTCTCACCTTTCTGTCAGATCTTCCTACAAAAGAAGCATGCAGAATCCTTAAACAAAGGATATTGATATTCAGGAGCTTAGGGCACGGGCTAGTGCCTCAAAGATATCCCCTCTGTACAAATTCTTGCTGCCTAAATTAGGCGGTGGTCTATATTTAGATTATGAAATCTCATATAATCTCAAAAATGTTTTTACTGCCATGCATCTCCAAATCTTACCTTCAGCTATCATAGAAGGTAGATATAAGGGAATTCCATACAAGGACAGAATTTGTCCATGTTGCGCTCTGACAATTGAAGATCTGCCACATGTTTTATTCTCCTGCCCTCAGTATGGGAAATATAGGGAAAGGATACATAGGAACTTAAGGTGGCCTAGCGAGGCATCAGAATTAAGGCTAATGATATACCTTCTGACTGACAGAATGAGAAGGTTACCATGGAAGTGGCTCTTTATGGAGATGTGATTGGAAAAGAGAAAGCACGATTGATCAGAAAGCAGTATTGCTCATGATGAGAGTTCTTATACAACATGGATGTTTCTTGCCTCTCCTTCTGTGGTTACAAGGTGTAGCTTTGTCTTGGCTATAGTTTGGCCATTTAAACATAATAATGCAGATTGTATAGGTTTCTCCTGCGATTACTGTAGAGGAGAGAAGAACATACAGAAATCACGCGCTGCCATTTGTGCCTCCTCCCCTCTCCCCCCAACTGCTATTTTAGTTTCCACCCCCACCCCCTGCCAGCACTGCAAGCCCATGGGCTCGCCATGGTGCTTCACCACGCACTTTCCATGTCTACTATTCCCATCCAATGGAGCTGTTTCCTAGAAATTTTCCTGCTGCTCCTCTATGTCCTCTTGATCAACACAATAAACACAAAAGAACATAAGTAGATAACAATAAATGGAAGTCTTGCTCATGCAGCTGTGTGAATGCAACCTCCCCCAAGTGCATTAGCTTACTGTTCTCTTCCGCTGCCCTCCACTACAAAGGTGACATTCAGATCTACCATACCCTTGATCAGAACCTCTGGTGGCTCTGCAAACAAGGTCTGACTCTTGAGTTTGAAGAGGTACACCATGAGAGTCAAGGTGTCTGTGTTGACCTGTGCTGGCTCCGGGGCAGGGAAGGCATGGAGGGATGTCTGCTGGTGGTTTCAGATTCCATAGGGGGAGGGGGAGCAGGCAGTGTGGGAGCCACATCCACGGCTCTGGCCCCTTGCAAAGGTGCAGCCCTACAGGCAGAATGCAACCATGGCTCCATTCACGCAGAGTAACTGGTCAAGGAGCTCATAATAGAGCAATGTTTACTTACAGTGGCTGGAAGAAAAGTTGTGCCACGCCTCAAGTCCTTTGTCTGCTGCTGACACTGGTTTACGTCCTGGTGTAGTCCTGCTGCGCCATTCGGACAGAGTTCTCCTGGAACACCACCTCATTCTTGTAGTGCTTCACCAGGGAATATTGGACATTCTGCTCCCCCCATAAAGCAATAAAGGCCTTGGTCGCATCCTCGGTCCAGGGAATGCAGTGTTGGTGGGCAAATCAGTAGGAAACTTCAAATGAATGGTGGTGGTAGTGGTGCTGCTTGTTGCCTGGCTGTCAGTTTGAGCCATGGCCCTAGTGATGGTAATCCTCTGCAAGTCGTTTCTGAGAATGCAACGGCTCGGGAAGAGCAAGTGTTGGGCACATACTGCCATGAACTGGAAGAACACATGTTTGAAAATAGCACAGGGGGCTTTTTAGGTGGATATTAAGTGTGCACCAGTGAAAGGAAGAGTGAAGAAAGGGTCCGGAAGTGGTCACTCCTTGGAATGCTCTAGGTTCTTCTCTTGTGGATCTGGCAGACCTGTACATGTGCAGTGCTGCACACAACCTAATTGATGGGACGTGGACATTAGCCCGCATTTGCTAGCATGGCAGCTTCTGCATGCACCAGGACCCCTCTGAGAGTGCGGGCTGCATGTCCAGTGGGGGTTAACACCTAATAAACGGGTGAGTAGACACTCATCTAATGTTGGCTTCCATCTTGTTTGTTAACACCCACAGTGCCATGTGTATCTGAATACTATTGGATTCCTGGACCTCTGTCAGTCTGGCTTTCTTTCTGAGTATAGTACTGAGATTGCTTTTGTGGCTCTGTTGGATGATCTGCATCTGAGATTGACAGGGGAAATTATAACCTCAGTCAGCAATGGCCAAAATGTCTCCCAGCTAGCTTTCAGAAGGCAGGATGGGCATGGATCTAATTCACATCTGGTTTCCTGCACCACTCCAAGTACAGCCTCTGCGTTGGTGGGTGAGACCAATTGAAACCAATCCAAGCAAACCAGACAACCCAAACCCCAACCCCTGACTCTACATCCAAACCAGCAATTCCCAAGTTGAGTCAAATATTTATTATTTTATATTATTAAAACATTTGATATCCTGCCTCTCCTGCCAAAGGCTGCTTGATATGGCTTACAATATAGGAGTATAAAAACACACATGAAAATACACAAACATAAAACATCTAAGATAGGAGGAAGAGGAAAAAAAGGGGGAAACATCCCCCAGGAAAAGAGGAGGGAGGAGGGAAAAAAAATACTTACCACCCCCCATAAAAATAAAAGCCCACCCTCATCCATCTCCCTCGCCAAAGGCCTGGCAAAACAGCCAGGTCTTGCATTGATGTCGAAAAGAGGAGAGGTCTGAGGCCACTCGGGCCTCTTCTGGGTGGGAGCGCCACAGCCTCGGTGCAGCCACAGAGAACGCCCTATCCATAGTCGCTCCCGGGATACCCGGGGGACTTCAAGAAGGGTGCTCCTGGTCAACCGCAGGGGCTGATCCAAAGCACAGGGAGTGAGGCAACAAATTGGAGTGGGTTCAGTGAAAGGTAACAAAGATGATAAAGGATCTAGAAAGCAAGTCTTATGAAGAAAGGCTGAAGGAACTGGGTTTGTTTAACCTACAGAAGACAAGACTAAGGGAGACATGATAGCAAACTTAAATATCTAAAGGGCGGCCACCAAGAAGATGGCAAAGAACTTTTCTTTGCTTCAGAAGGCAGGACTAGAAATAATGGGCTCAGGTTACCAGAAGGTATATTTTGGTTAATTATCAGGAAACATTTCTAACAGTAAGAGCTATTTGGCAATGGGACAAGTTGCTTAGAGAGGTTGTAGGCTCTCCATCACTGGAGGCTTTCAAAGAGGGGCTTGTCATCCATCTGTGGGGAATGTCTTAGCTGTAGTCACCCTGCATCCAAGCATGAGGTGGGACTAAATGACACGCATGGTCCCTTCTAACTCGGACATTCTAGGATTCTATGATCTACGGAGATGGCGAGTTAATACCACTGGGCTAGGGGAGAAGGGTGGCAGGACTTCCTTTCTCTTCAGCTAGTTTAGAGGTGTGAAGAGCATGTGAGAGTTTGCAAGGCCAGCTTGTATATTTCATGCCTCTATTGCATCTCAGAAGCTGCAGCCAGACCACTCTGCTAAAACCCACAATGTAAGAATAATTATGATTAAAATGCTGATCATTTCTACAACCTAGAGATTATTAAAAGGTGAAGTGGTTGATGACAGATTTACCAGTACTATCCAAAATCATGAGATTGTACTAAAAACAAAAATTAGGGGATTTCCTTATTAGGATTTTGGTTTCTAAGCCATGAAGACAGATCACAGACATTTTCAAGCTCCCCCCTCCCCCCCACCCCCCACAACCATGAAGGTTGGAAACTGGTGCCAAGGCTTCACTTAAAATCATAAGACAGTAAAAGTTGGCAACCCAGAGTTAGGCAGCTGAAGAGATGAAAAAGTATATATGGCATGTACAGCGCTAGTTCACCCCTCTAGGAATAGGTTTTTGAAGGGCTGTGACTGGAGAGCACCACTAAAGTGTTGCTCAGGACTAAGTACAGGAAAAAAATCACGTGAGTTTTCAAATCCTGGGGAGAAAGGTAAGGGAGCCCCTAAAACACACACCAAGAGCAACACACTGGCTACAATAAGCCACTCCCCTGACTCTTGCTCCTAGCCTACAGAGCAGCCGTGGCTCCCCCTGCAGGGCGTTATGGGCGGTGCCCCCCAAAGCCCTGTGGGGGCCACCACCGCAGCTTTAACACTTAAAAAAAAAACAAAAAAACCTGCCACCACTTATGACAGCTACAGCAGCCTCTGAGCTGCTGCAGAGGCTGCTGTAGCTGTCACTGAACTCATTCTCCCTTCGGGGACCCACCCACTCTGCTGGGAGAGAGAGTGGGTCCCCAAAGGGACAAAAAGGTTCTGCTGCTCAGCCGCCCAAAGCGTTTTCCTATGGAAAACGCGATTTGGGTGGCTGAACTCCTCCCTCCACAGCACGTATGGGATGTGCTGTGGAGGGAGGGGCTACAGCCTTCCATTGCGCTCAATGTGCGCAATGGAAGATCTTGCCAGGGCGGTCATGCTGACAGGCCTGTCGAGATAGCTTGGCTCGGGGGACTGAGGAAAGGGGAGCAGCGCGCATGCGCGCTTCCTCCCTGCCTCAGTCCCCCGAGAGAGAGTCACACCGCGTGCAAGTTGAATCCCGGGTGGCGCTCCCGCTCCCGCTGAGAACAGGAGGAGCGGAACAGAGCAGCCTCATTGAGACTGAGCAGGTAAGCTGACTGATCCTTCCCTCCCCCACCTGGCCTGTACCTGACCTCCCCACCCCCAGGGGGGGATAGGTGTGGAGGGGGGGCCCCTCCACCCATCCCCCCTAGGCTGAGCCTGTTTCCCCCCACCCTGCATCCTCCCCCACCCTGCATCCCACCCCTAGGCTGTTCCCCCCCCTCACCACCCTNCCCCTTACATCCCCCCCCTAGGCTGCCCCCCACCCACACCCACCCTACATCCCACCCCTAGGCGGTTCCCCCCCTACATTCCACCCCTAGGCTGGCGATGTCCTTCCTAAAGTGTGGTGCCCAGGACTGGATACAGTACTCCAGATGAGGTATGACCAGCACAGAACAGACTGAAACTAATACTTCTTGTGACTTGGAAATTATACTTCTGTTAATGCAGCCTAAAATTGCATTAGTCATTTTTTGTGGCTGCATCACACTGCTGACTCATGTTCAGTTTGTGATCAACTACATCCTTTTCACAGAACTTAAATGTGTTTTAATGTATTTTGTTTTTTAATATTGTAAGCTATCCTGAGCTTTAGGGGAAGGTGGGCTAAAAATTTCAATAAATAATAAAATAAAATAGGATCAGTGTCAAACTGGGAGGAGGTGTCAAGTGGAGTCTCACAGGGGTCTGTCTTGAGTCCAGTCCTCTTCAACATTTTAATTACTTATTTGGATGAGTGAGTGGAGAATATATTCATAACAACTGCAGATGACACAAAACTGGGAGGAGTTGCAAACACTTTGGAGGACTGGATTAGAATACAGAGTGATCCAAATAAACTAGAGAGCTGGGATGGAAGAAACAAAAGAAGTTTTAACAAAGGCAAATGCAGAGTATTGCACATAGGAATGAAAAAACAGATATATAGGTATGAAACAGGAAGCAATTGGCTAGGTGTTAGCACTGCAGAGAAGGCTCTGAGGGCTGGCTAGCAAACCAAATCTGAGTCAACGGTGGGTGTTTTTATACAGAAAATTGCCCTGCTTCTGCTCTGTCTCATCCCTGGGCAGGCTGCCAGTTTAAAGGCAAAGTGTTCCAGGGCTGCTCCACTGTTGGTGTTCTGGCACGTCCCAGAGCACTGCCAGTGGAGTCAGCCACCCACACCCAGAGCACTGGCTGAGGGTGGAGCAGCGGTCCAGCTACTCGGATGGGCTGCTGAAGCTCTGCCCCTGGCTGGGGTTGTCCTGGCAATGCCATAAATCTGCAGGTGGTGACCTAGAGCAGCCGCTGAGCTGCCTGCAGCTGTATGATGCAGGGGAGGGAGTGCCACACAGGCAGACTGCAGGCGGCAGTAACACTGGGTCTGTTTAAACCCGGCACTGATGGGAATGTGTGCTGGGGAAGCAGGGCAGGGCTGGGCACCCCTGGAGCAGGTCCAGAGGTGGTCTGTCTAAAGTGTGACACTGGGTGTTTTCAGACATGATGCTAACCACAGTTTAACCACACGTAAACATTTCTTATACATGTTGCAGGGCTGCATTGGTACCCTATGCAGTCCTGCAACATGCATAAGAAATGTTTAAACTGTGGTTAGCATCATGTCTGAAAACACCCCATGTTGCAAAAAAGACAAATTCCATTTGGGGCTGCATTAGCTGACCCATTGTGTGCAAGAGACAAAAGTAATGCTGACACTACCTGGCACTGGAGAGACCTCAACTGGAGCATTGTGTTTTACTTTGGGCATCGCACTTCAAGAACGATATCAACAATTTGGAGATCAATGAAGTTGATAAAGGGGCTCAGAATGCAAGACATAGAAGGAAATGCTGAAGAAATTAAAAATGTTTAGTCTACAAGAAAGAAGACTAGGAGAGGACATGAGAACAGCTTTCAAATATGTAAAAAGGTGCCAAGTGGCACAGAGATAGAATAAGAGAGAATGTTTAGTTGCAGGTTGTTAGATTTCAGTTAAATATGAATTTTTAAAACTTCCTAACTGTAAGAACAGCTGGTTAATGGAATAGGCTAGGTTACTGGTGAATTAATAGAGATTTTTCAAAAGCAGGTTTTACAGGTATCTGTCAGTGACGCTCAGGGACCTGAGTTGACTGCACCAAAAAATCTTAAATTCTGCAACCAGTGAAGCCAAATTCTGCAAATTCACTGCGAGCATTAATATTTGCATAATTAACTTGATTTGCATAACTATGCATGCTGGGAAGCAAATTTGCAATAGGTTTGACATAGAATCACAACTTTGCTAGTCAAACACAACTCAAATCCTCTGGAATTTCAGCACCTCCCTCACGCAAACATAAGGCCTTCAGACCCCACCCACCCACAATTCATCTCCCAGGGGCCTATTTACCCTCGAGTCATGGTCAGGATTGGCTGATTCTGAGAGGATTCTGCGAGGATTGGCTGATTCTGTGAGGATTGGCTGATTCTGTAAAAATCACTGCAAATTGCAGCAACGCAGTCAACTCGGGTCCCTGATGATGCTTTAGGTATTCAGTATCCTACCTCAGAGCAGATGGACTAGATGACTCTTTAGGTCTCTTACAACTAGACCCTGCATGCACTCCCAAATCAAGCCTGAGCTCAGCCCACTCCCACCCAACTAGGGTTGTCACCTGTGGTGTTTTTTTTATCAGCCACTCCCATAGGCTAAAATGGAAGCGTCATGTAAAAAACGACCGAAGGTGGCAAGCCTATGCCCAACTGCACTGGGACTGATACAGCTGGGCTCTTCCATGCCCAGGCAGGGCCAGCTCTACCACAGGGCAACCAGCCTCTTTCCAGGAGTCCCACAATGACCCCTGTTTTCACCAGGGCAGAGTGTGGGGGATCCACTCCCTAGCAGTGAGGCCCAAAATATTTTGGGCCCCGCAGAGGGTACCCCCAATGGTGTGGGGCCATCAAGGGCCACACATTTTATCTTTGCCCTGGCCCCTGCAAATTCTAAGGTCAACTCTGTGTCCAGTCCCAATCTGTAAAGGTGTGGCCCCACCCACATGGAGCACTATAACAGCACATCACTCTGCAGCGGTGGTAGCAAAGCCTCTTGCTTATTTGAGACCTTGACCTAGCTTGCGACTGAGGAACTTGGGCTAGAAGGGCTCCTGATGGAGTCCACCCTTGGGTCTGCTTGGTATTGGTTCAGTATGCAAGGCTCTACTTCCAACCCTATAAATGAAGCACTACCTCATCAAAATCTCAAGCAAATCCACTTTGCATAAAGCAACACAAGGGTCAGGGCTGGTCAACTAAAACAGCCAGAAAGACATTGGGGAAAGGGTCAAAGAGAGGTTCTGGGGGACCAAGGGTGGTTCTGCCAACAACTTGTTCAACTTATTAACATTGTCCTTTTACAGTACTCTGTTGACTAACCAGAGGAATACATGAGATTAATATACTGTTTACATTATAGTGCAGCACTAGTCTGCATTACACTATACTTATACTAGAGATAATCATTTATAGAATGGGATAGAGTTATATGCAACACTAAAGAGAAAGGGAGTAATTTTAAGGCAGGGGTGGGGAACATTTCCCCTGTCAAGGGCCACTTTGAAAATTAATTCAAGCTTGAAAGACTGCATAGAAGATGGGGGTGCTGGTACTTAAAAGGAAGCCAGATGTCATGGATTCTCTAATCCCCTGTGCTGCTGCTGTCATTGAGTAGCAGAGGAAAAGCCTGTATCTTTAGAAAAGCTTATGTTTGTGCTGGCTGTGGAAGGTTCGCGTCCATTCCTGTGCATGGGGTGCAGATCCTGGAGTCTGAGCACGCTTCTTTAGCTACTTAAGGACAAAAACCCAAGCTTATGAAAAGCAGAGCTTAGTGGTCTGGTGGTGCAGCTCCTTGCTCAGAGGTCATGGGTTCTAATCCCCTGTGCTCCCTCTGTTGTCAAGTAGAAGAGAAAAAGGCCATGCCTTTAGAAAATTTTATGTTGGTGCTGGCTGTGGAAGGTTCACGTCCATTCCTGTGCATGTGGCCCCAATCCTGGAGTCTGAGCACCCTTCTTTACCTACTTAAGGACAAAAATCCTAGTTTAAAAGGAGCAGCACTTGGTGGTCTAGTGGTGAGGCTCCTGCTGCTGTCATTGAGTATGAGAGAAAAAGACCTTACCTTAAGAAACTTTTTGTTGATGCTGGCCGTGAAAGGTTTGTGTCCATTCCTGTGTGTGGTGCCAACTAAGATCCTGGAGTCTGAGCACCTTTCTTTAGTTACTTAAGGACAAAAATCGTAACTTGCACAGAGTAGGGGTTGGTGGTGTACTGGTGCAGCTCCTTACTCAAAAAATGAGAGCTCATGAGTTCCAATTTCCTGTGCTACTGCTGTCATCAAGTAGGAGAGAGAAAAAGGCAATACCTTTAGAAAATTTTATGTTGGTGCTGGCCGTGGAAGGTTCGCGTCCATTCCTGTGCGTGGAGCCATGATCCTGGAGTCCGAGCACCCTTCTTTACCTACTGAAGGACAAAAATCCTAGTTTACAAGGAGCAGGGCTTGGTGGTCTAGTGATGAGGCTCCTTGTTCAGGAAGCCGGAGGTCGTGGGAAAAAGGCCATACCTTTAGAAAATTTTATGTTCGTGCTGGCCGTGGAAGGTTCGTGTCCATTCCTATGCATGGGGCCCCGATGCTTGAGTCCGAACACACTTCTTTAGCTACTTAAGGACAAAAATCCTAGTTTACAAGTAGGAGCTATTGATATGGTTAATTGCTATTTATGATCAATGTTAATGTGCTTATTTATGGTTATGGTCATGTGTTTTATTTTTGTCAAGGCTGTATGGCCAGTACAATAAAATGTATAATATATAATATATAGTTTACAAGTAGCAGGTCTTGATGATCTAGTGGTGAGGCTCCTTGCTCAGAAAGCTAGCAGTCATGGGTTTTAATCCCCCGTGCTGCTGCTGTCATCAAGTAGGAGAGAAAAATCCTTTAACTTTAGAAACTTTTATGTTGGTGCTGGCCGTGGAAGGTTCGCATCCATTCCTGTGCATAGGGCCCCAATCCTGGAGTCCGAGTACCCTTCTTTAGCTACTTAAGGACAAAAATCCTAGTTTACAGTGCACGTAGGAAGGACCTCCATCCAGATCATGGATTCTGTGGCATGTATCTGTCCTCCATTCTTGAGTGCAATGCCCTCATCTCTGCTCCCTCAACCTGGGTACTTTCACACATGACGGCACACCATGTCATCATGCTTTGATCCTGTCCAGGATGAGGGCCCTCACCCCGGGCAGAATCTGGCCTGGCCACCAAACAAATGTGTCTGTGGCCTGGGCTGGGGAAAGGGTGTGGAGAAGCCAGGGAGACGTGGGGCATGGTCGGCACAATCCCACCCCACCATGTGTGGTCCGCCCACCTCCCTGACAGGTGGCTGTGATGGCCTATGAGGCCACAGCACCAACCTGGAACAGCCCCAGCTCCATATGTGAGGGCCCTCTCTATCCCGGCCTGGCGATGGTGTCCCCGGGTTGTGGCACCGCTTAGCACAGGCTGTGACTCGGCGATGGGCCCAAGTTACAGCCCGGGCTAAGCACTGCCACAGCCTGGGGAAACCCTGGGTCTGGCCCAGGGAAACATCTGGCAGGCCGATTCAGATGTGATGGCACCATGAGTGGCCACTCAGGTCAAAGCATGGCCAACTGCGGTATTGTCATGTCTAAAAATACCCCGAGCTCACTCTTTCAGTGGTTGTGAAGCCAAATCGAGGAGCTGCAAAGGGGCCACACAAAAACTAGGTGCGGGCTGTATCTGGTCTGAAGTTTCCCACCCCTGTTATAAGGTATAGAATATTTCTATACTTATGATCCCTATCAAAGATGATTGAAAGCCTGGATATGACAGCCTTAAATCACAAGTAAGGATATGGAGCTCTAATTAGATAGTCCAATAGGTTATCTTATGGTGTGCTGTAAGTTATGGAGTGTGGGTTAAGGCTGTCATATCTAGGCTTTCAGTTATCTTGACAGTTTTACAAACGTTCAGTTTGTTGACGACTTACAATGATTTTTCACACACCATAAAGCATTATCACTAATACATAACAATCACAAGAAGCAAATTTAAGGTGGTGTGGGAAGTGTAGTTAATCTTAACTTTTAATTTCTCTAATTTTTAGAGTTTAAATTCATGGTATTTGAATTTCATATCACTTTCTAGAGAAAGGGAACAGATCAATGCAGTCCTACCTTAACTGTGTTTTAACTGTGGTTTTTGTTCCATGATAATATTAATTTGTTCAAAGCCTTGTCCCTCAAATATTTGCAAACCCCTTAATGCAGCCCGGCTTCTGACCAAAGGAAAGCTGTTGAATTTAACCTGCAGGGCTTGAAGGCAGGGATTTTGGGGCAGCAGTGCCACAGTTGAAGAATTAGTTTCAGCTTGAGAATAGGCTGAGCCAGAGATTTGCTTGTATTGTAAAAAGAACCTCTTCCTAACTGGATAGCTGCTGGCTAACCAAGAGCTGTTATGTGTAAAAATTGCTGCTAAAGCAACTATTTGCTCAGGATTGCCTATGTTGGCGTGAGGTATAAAACCATCCAAATATAAGGATCTTCAAATACAGCCTGGAGGAGCTAAGTATGGGTATTTTCAGACGTTACGGGCGGCCGGTTCACCACAGCGAACCACCAGGGGGGGCGAACAGCGCAACCACGCCCGGGGGTTGGAAAACGGCCCAAACAGACGTGCCGGGAACGGGACCACGGGCCGGAACCGGGCCGCACCATCGCGGCCCGTGGCAGCACAACAGACGTGCAGCCGAACCCCCGCCGGGCGCTAAACCCCCACAAGGCACCGGGCAGGGGCGGGACACAGACATGGCCGCCTGAGGGCAAACGAAGCCACAAGGCACACAAGGGAACGCCCACACAAGGGAAACGGGAAGGGAGGGGGGAAGAGCGAGAACAGGCTGACAGCCGGCTCACACAGCGGTCCCGCAGCGGGGCACAATGCACGGCCACACGCCCGGGCACACACACACACACACACACACACACACACACACCAGGGAAAGGCCGGGAAGGGGGGAAGGGGCGCCCGGAACACCCCACCCGGAACACCGGCAGGGAGGGGGGGGCACCACCACGGGGCAAGGCACAGACAGCAGCAACCCCCACCCCCACGCCACCCCAGTCCAGTCCAGTCCAAGGAGGTGCCCCCACAGGAACAGAGGCAGTCTCGGAGGGGGGGGGGGACCCCCGGAGCAAGGCACGTTGGGGGCCCCCAAAGCACAGCGAGGCCGGCGGAGGGGCGCCAGGAGGAGGAGGAAGGGGGCCCCACAGTCAAAGGCTGGCACAGGCAGGGCAGCCGGGTCCAGCGGTGCTCCTCCGCAGCACCAGCGACGCTCAGGCAGCACCCACGGAGTCACGGGGATGGAGGGGGCCCAGGACCACGGCCAGGGGCAGCAGCAAGCAGCGAGGCGGGCGGGAGCTCACCGAGGTGGGGTCCGCAGGTCGGGAGCGGCCAGCGGGGACCAGGCCCCCCCCCGGGCCGGGGCGGGAGCCCACACGGGGGCACCACGCCGGGGGGGGCAGGCCAGCGACGCGGGGCTCACGGGCCGCTGCCGGGGGCCCCGCTGGCCCCAGGGCCCGGGTGGCCCGCCCGGTGGACCAGGTGGGGCCAGTGCAGCATGCCCCGGCGGTACCCCTGCAAGGACATGTAGTGGGCGATCAGGTAGTAGGCCTCGAAGGGATCGGGCATGGTGAGGGCCAGCTGCACATCCACACGCGCCCACACCGCCAACAGGGATGACATCTCCACCGCGGAGGGCTCCGGCACACAGCAGGCAGCAGAAGGGGGCCACGGAAGATGCCCCAGCTCCAGAAGCCGCTGGAACGCCGCCCCACGGGTGCGCTGGTACCCACGGGCCCCGTGAACACAGGAGAAGTAGGTCACGGCCAAGGCAGGGCCACCCTCGGCCAGGCACTCCGAGTAGGCGCCCAGACCACACACCACCAGCGCTGACACGGTCTCCGAGGCGCTCCAGGGCACATGGGCGCACAGCACCTCCGGGATGCGCCCCTCGGGGAAACGAGCCAGCCCCAGGGCCTCCGCATGCAGCCGGCAATCACGGGCGCTCACCACATGGCCAAAGTAACGGAGCCCGGAGCTCAGGCTCTCGTAGGCACCTGCACGGCTCCCCGGCCCGGCCAGGAGCAGCTGCACGGCAGGGGTGTGCCACAGGTCGCACAGAGACATGGTCTCGCGGAAGGCCCAGATATGGGGGGCCCCTTGGGGGCCGGACAGCGGGAGCCCCATGGATGGGCAGCCAGCCATGGTCCAGCACAACAGGGAATGGGACACGGAGCCCGGAGGGCACACAGACTGCCCAGGGCCGGGAGAGGCTCGGCCCGGCCCCCGGGACAGGGAACACGGGCCCGCACCGCAACATTGTAGCACAACAGAGCGAGGCGTGGGGTGCGGGCCCGGCACAGCTGCAGAGAACAACAGCGAGCTCTCTGTCTGCCTAATCGCACCTTCAAGGCCATCCCGCTACAAACAGCGAGGGGAGGGGGCCCGGGGTGCTGGGGGCGGGAGCAGCCGGAACGCACCGGCACAGGGCGCGCGCAGGCCCGCGAGGCCGACCCCCGGGCGGAGCCACCAGCACCGGGCCGCCATAAGCGCTCCCAGCCCCCACCGGGGCCCCAGCACCATGGAGCGCGATAGGGCAGGTGGGAACTGGATGTTCCTCGCGCTCGCGGCTGAGTGGCACCGTGACCACACTGAGCAGCTGTGCCTCCTGACCGAGAGGGTGCACCTGGCCGTCCGCCTGCGCTATGTCCTGGCCCTGCGGGCTGGCGTGCGCCTCCGGGGCCAGCAGGCCCGCAGGAGAGTCCGTGGCCGGCTCAGGGCTCGGCGCCGGGCCTGGGGGGCGTGGCTGGCCGCCTGCCGGAGCCTCACCCGGCCCGCTGCGCTCCGAGGGGCCGCGAGGCGGTTCCGCTGGGCAACGCAGACCCTCCGCCGGGCAGCGCTGCTGGCTATGCCCATAGCGCGGAGCCTATGGGTCACGGAGCGGCCCCAGGCCTGGTGGGAGCGGGCCCAGGCCCACTGGGGGGAGGCCGAGTGGGGGTCCCACTTCCGGATGGGCAAGGCCACCCTGCTGCGCCTAGCGGAGCTCCTCGCGCCCTGGCTGGAGCGGCAGCACACCTCCATGCGGGAGCCCATCCCCATGGTCCAGCGGGTGGCCATAGGGGTCTGGGCCCTCGCAACGCCCGACTCCTGCCGCTCCGTGTCCCAGCACTTCGGGGTGGGGCTCAGCACGGTCGCCTGCATCGTGCGGGATGTGTGCGAGGCTGTGGAGGGCGTGCTCCTCGACAGGACCATCCAGCTCCTGGACCAGGGCGCTGTGATGGCTGGCTTCGCGGCCGGGGGCTTCCCGAACTGCATCGGAGCCGTGGACGGCACACACATCGAGATCCTGCGCCCGGCCGCGGGGGAGGCCCTGGAGTATGTGAACCGGCACGGATACTACTCCCTGCACCTGCAGGGGGTGGTGGACCACCGGGCCCGCTTCATAGACATCTACACGGGCAACTCCGGCCGGAGTCACGACGCCAGGATCATGACCATCTCCCCCTTCTATGCCCGCATGTACCGGGGGGACTTCGCGGACATGGGCATGAGGTGGATCGAGGGTGTTCCCATGCCCCCCTGCATCCTGGGGGACCCCGCCTACCCCCTGACCCGCTGGCTGATGAAGGTCTACCCTGTCCCGAGCACCCCTGCGGAGCAGGTATACAATACCCGCCTGTGTGCGAGCCGGACCGTGGTGGAGCGTGCCTTCGGGGCCCTGAAGCAGCGCTGGAGGAGTCTAGCTGGCCGCCTGGACTTCACCGTCCCCACCTCCGCCCTGGTGATCGGTGCCTGCTGCGTTCTGCACAATGTGTGCGAGACCGAGGGGGCGGCCCTGGAGTACCCCGAGCCCCACCGGCCCCCCGGTCCTGTTCCCCTGTACGTGAACGCAGGGAACCCCCGGGAGTACCGGTATGCCAAAAGGATCCGGAACGCCCTTGCAACCCACATCGCCCGGGGGGGCCCGCTGTGAGGGCCTTCCCGCCCCTGGGGGCCCCACCCCCCGTTCCGTGCCCATGCCCCTGTACACGCGGTCCCACAGCCCTGTCCCCCCCACAAACGGGCCGGGGACAACTGTCTCTTTACAACACTTTATTGCCCACACAGTGCACACAATCACCCTGTGCCCCCTCCCCACCCCCGTCCCCGTGACCCCGTCCACCACCCGCCCTCATGTGGCCCTCCCCCTCCCCCCCCTTCCCACCATCCCCCCGCGTTTCCTGGGCCGACCCCTCGTGCGGCCGCTTGGGCCCACCGAGCTCTGGGAGCTCCCCTCCCCCCCACTGTCCGTGTCCCCTGCCGTGTCCTGGGCCGGTCCCGGCCCCGGCAGGGGGCCGGGCGGCGGATGGGCAGCTGTGCCCGGTGCCCCGGTCGCGCCCCGGGGGGGCTGGACCCTCCGGAGGCCCGGGGGCACTGGGAGGCGCATGCGAGGGCCCTGGGGCCGGGGGGGCGCCAGGGGCGGCAGGGCTGGGCCCGGGGGCGCCGAGGGGCCCGGCATGGGGACCTGGGCGGGCAGGGCGCCCGGAGGTGCGCCGGCCATCACGTAGGCACACATGGTGCCCGCATGCAGGAGCAGGGAGGTCCCAATGTCGTGGGACCTGTCCATCTTTGCGCTGTGCTCCCGCACCATGCCCTGTATGTCCTGCCGGAGGCCCCTGAGCAGCCCCTGCTGCCGCTGGTGCTCCCGGCGCTCCCGCCTCCGCTCCAGGCGCACCTCCGCCTCCAGCCGGCGGTCTGTCTCCAGGGCCTTCTCCATGGACCGCTCTATGGCCGCCTCCATGCGGTCCACGGAGGCGATCATGCGCTCCCCCTGTTCCTCCGCCCTGCGGACGATGTCCTCCGCTTGCTCCTCCCTGCGCCTGCGGACCCGCGCCCGGTACTCCCGCATCCGCTGGGCTGGGGCCGCGGCCGGCGGAGGCGCCGCGCGCGGGGGCTGCCCTGTGGAAATGGGCGGGTGGGTCAGTGCAGGGCCCTGTCCCCTAGCGGGGTCGGGTCCCGGGGCCCCCTGCCCCCCCTCCCCCACTGAGGCCAGAGGCCCCCCTGGGCTGGCGCCCGGGGGGCCCTCCCGCAATCCCAGCCCTCCCGCCTTACCTGGGTCCGGCACCTGCTCTCCTGTGCCCTCCGCGGGGGCCTGCACCGTCTCGCTGGCCCGGTCCTGGGGCTCCCCATGTCCTGCGGGCGGGAGAGGGGGGAGCGGGTGAAGGGGGCTGGTTGTGGCCCCTGCAGCAGGGCCCCCACCCCCGCCCCTGCCACCGGCCCCCTGGTCGTGCCCCCCCCTGCCCTGGGGGCCCGCTTACCCTCTATGTCCGTCTCCGAGCCTTCGGAGGCCGGCGCCTCACCCTGGGAGTGCTCCCCCTGGGACCACTGGCTGAGGGTGGTGAAGGTGCCGACCTCCGACTCCGCCTGGCCGGCCCGGCGTTGGGATGTCTCCGGGCTGCTGCTGGGGGGGGGCCTTGGGGCTTCTGCGGGTCCCGGGTGGTCCTCCTGGGGGTGGGGGTCCCCTGAGCTCGTGTCTACCGGGCGGGCGGCGAGGGGAGGGGGTACCTCGGCCCGCTCCCTGCCCTGGACCACAGCGCTGCCCACCAGGCGTGGGGCAACGATGGAGCCCTTCATGTGAAGGATGCGGTCCAGGGCATCGTAGTAGGGGGCGGTGCGGGCCCCGTGGCCGGAGCGGCTGTTATTGTCCTTGAGGGCCTTGTACCCCCTCTTGAGCTCCTTGGCCTTGGAGCGACACTGGTTGACAGTGCGCTCGTGCCCCGCCGCCTCCATGTCGCGCACGATGTCCCGGTAGACATGCTCGTTGCGCTGGTTTATTGCGAGCTCCACCTGGTACTCGAGGGTCCCCCAGATCCGTATGAAGTCCCGGGTCTCCTGGAGGCCCCACTGTCCCCCTCTGTGATAGGCCTTCCTCCGGCTGGGCCCCTGCTGTTCCTCCTCCCGGTGCAGCTCCTGCTGCACCTGCCTGTGCTCCTCCTCCACCTCCTCCTGGGGGTGCGCCTCCAGGGGCCGGGGGCCGGGCTCCTCCTGGGGCTCGTCCGCCCGGGCCGACTTTCGTGTCTGGGGGGGGGAAGGGGGGTGGTTGGTTGCTGGGTGAGGGTGTGGGCCCTCTCGGGGGCCCCCTGCCCCCCTGCCCTCCGCCCGGGGTCCCCCTGCCCCCCTGCCTTCCGCCCGGGGTCCCCCCGGCCCCCTCCACAGGGGGTTCCCCTGTGCCCCCTGTTCCCCTCCCAGTGGGTGCCCTTACCCGTTTCCTGGGTGCCTCCTGTGGGCCTGTTCCGGCCGCTGTCCCCGGGGCGGCGCGACCCGGCTGCAGCTGTGGTTGGTGTTCCCGGGGCGCCTCCCTGGTCGGGTGCTCCCGTGTGCCCCCTTCCTGCACCTGTGCCCCCTCCGCCTGCATCGCTGGGCCTGGCTGCACGTCCTCCGCCTCCTGTGCCGCCGCTGTCGCTGTTCGTGCCTCCGGTCTCTTCCGCTTCCCTCCTCGCTCCATCCCGCCACGCTTGCTTGCTGCTGCTCTCGCTTTAAATCTCCCTCCGGTGTTTGTGTTGGTGCTGGTTGCCTGGCAGCGACGCTGCGTGCCTCGTCCCCGGCCGGGGCTCCATTTTTTTGGTTCCGCTGGGGGATTGGCGTCCAGACGTTACTTTTGCTTGGTTCCCTGTGGGGGTTGGTTTGACCACGCTTCCCGAGACCTTCCCCCGGCTAGCCCGGGAAGCGTGGTTGAAATTGACCCCATGTGCGTATTGAGCGTGATGAACATCTGGCGCACGCCGTTCAGACGTTCCGGGCCCTTTGGCCCCGCGGGGGGGTTGAGCGTGGTTCAGTGTGGTTCTCCGTGATCTCGTAACGTCTGAAATCACCCTATGTTTAGACAAATGAAAAAAGCATTGGTGGGTGTGGGGTGGGAGACTGACAACCATTTTCAAATAGCCAAAGATGGTTTTCAATATCCAAACAACCGTTCTCCATTGTCCCCTTCAGAAGAAGAAGAAATGGGTTTAAATGGTAGAAAAGCAGATTTAAACATTAGGAACAAATTTCTGACAATAACAGTAGGCAGTCTTCTTTACTATTTTTTTAAAAAATTGTCATGGTTGGTTTATATCCGGTTAATCCTGCCTTAGTATTGCGTTGGAGTTGATGATCCCAACCCCTGTTACCACAAGTCCTGTGAGAAAATCTTAGCAACATCACAAAGGGGTAGTTCTGACACAGTTTGAGGGAACAAATGTTGTCTGAGATTCTCAAGTTTTCAAATCCATATTTATTATGAAAAATCTACAGAACAAGCTATAGAAGAAGCCAGCGAAGGGCACGTGTTATGAATGTAATTTTTCTCTTTTTTTAATAACTCAGGCCTCGATTGTGCAGTTTGGATAAATGAAGATTAAGGGTGAGGACTAATGGGATATGATAACAGTCTACAAATATTTGAAAGGCTACCATAAAGAAGATGGAGTACAATTGTTCTCTCTTGCTATGGAGGACTACTATTACTGCTACCAATCATTTCTATAATGCTATTAGGCGTACACAGCGCTTTATAGTCACAGATTTGAGAGACAGGTCCCTGCCCAGTGGTCTTACAATCTAAAATGGAAAAGGGTGAGGGGAACACTGGGAGAGACAGACATACAATAGGGGTCTGCACTTAGTTATATTGATAATGATAACAAAATTCTTATTTTTTATTATCGTTATTGCAATAATAATAATGAAGATAAAGAAAGAAAGAAATGAATAACAACTTTTGTTTTTTGTTATTGACTTCGTTATTGTCTGGCAGTTGATTTGGAGGGAAAATGTAGAGCGAGGAGGAAGGAGCAGACATCTAAGAGCCATTTGGGAGGGAATGAGTGTTGAACTCTTGAACTGCGTCTGTGATGGGAGGGGAAGGACCTGTTGGATGTAATCGCTAGCCAATGAGCAGCACAAGCAGGTCCCAGGCAGTTGAATGGCACCCTGTGATTGCCCAATGCCTCCTGCCCCCCAGAACCAGTCACAGGGGTTGGGCACTGCAACCCTTTATGTTGCAGGGCCAGGCTGTTTGACTGTTGTTCTGTGTTAGTTCTTGCTGTGTCAGGTTGCGTTTACAGATCTATAGATATAGGTTTAGGTATATAGATAGATCTAGATTACAGATAATGTATATATCCTATAGTTTTTNCTATTGATATGGTTAATTGCTATTTATGATCAATGTTAATGTGCTTATTTATGGTTATGGTCATGTGTTTTATTTTTGTCAAGGCTGTATGGCCAGTACAATAAAATGTATAATATATAATATATAGTTTACAAGTAGCAGGTCTTGATGATCTAGTGGTGAGGCTCCTTGCTCAGAAAGCTAGCAGTCATGGGTTTTAATCCCCCGTGCTGCTGCTGTCATCAAGTAGGAGAGAAAAATCCTTTAACTTTAGAAACTTTTATGTTGGTGCTGGCCGTGGAAGGTTCGCATCCATTCCTGTGCATAGGGCCCCAATCCTGGAGTCCGAGTACCCTTCTTTAGCTACTTAAGGACAAAAATCCTAGTTTACAGTGCACGTAGGAAGGACCTCCATCCAGATCATGGATTCTGTGGCATGTATCTGTCCTCCATTCTTGAGTGCAATGCCCTCATCTCTGCTCCCTCAACCTGGGTACTTTCACACATGACGGCACACCATGTCATCATGCTTTGATCCTGTCCAGGATGAGGGCCCTCACCCCGGGCAGAATCTGGCCTGGCCACCAAACAAATGTGTCTGTGGCCTGGGCTGGGGAAAGGGTGTGGAGAAGCCAGGGAGACGTGGGGCATGGTCGGCACAATCCCACCCCACCATGTGTGGTCCGCCCACCTCCCTGACAGGTGGCTGTGATGGCCTATGAGGCCACAGCACCAACCTGGAACAGCCCCAGCTCCATATGTGAGGGCCCTCTCTATCCCGGCCTGGCGATGGTGTCCCCGGGTTGTGGCACCGCTTAGCACAGGCTGTGACTCGGCGATGGGCCCAAGTTACAGCCCGGGCTAAGCACTGCCACAGCCTGGGGAAACCCTGGGTCTGGCCCAGGGAAACATCTGGCAGGCCGATTCAGATGTGATGGCACCATGAGTGGCCACTCAGGTCAAAGCATGGCCAACTGCGGTATTGTCATGTCTAAAAATACCCCGAGCTCACTCTTTCAGTGGTTGTGAAGCCAAATCGAGGAGCTGCAAAGGGGCCACACAAAAACTAGGTGCGGGCTGTATCTGGTCTGAAGTTTCCCACCCCTGTTATAAGGTATAGAATATTTCTATACTTATGATCCCTATCAAAGATGATTGAAAGCCTGGATATGACAGCCTTAAATCACAAGTAAGGATATGGAGCTCTAATTAGATAGTCCAATAGGTTATCTTATGGTGTGCTGTAAGTTATGGAGTGTGGGTTAAGGCTGTCATATCTAGGCTTTCAGTTATCTTGACAGTTTTACAAACGTTCAGTTTGTTGACGACTTACAATGATTTTTCACACACCATAAAGCATTATCACTAATACATAACAATCACAAGAAGCAAATTTAAGGTGGTGTGGGAAGTGTAGTTAATCTTAACTTTTAATTTCTCTAATTTTTAGAGTTTAAATTCATGGTATTTGAATTTCATATCACTTTCTAGAGAAAGGGAACAGATCAATGCAGTCCTACCTTAACTGTGTTTTAACTGTGGTTTTTGTTCCATGATAATATTAATTTGTTCAAAGCCTTGTCCCTCAAATATTTGCAAACCCCTTAATGCAGCCCGGCTTCTGACCAAAGGAAAGCTGTTGAATTTAACCTGCAGGGCTTGAAGGCAGGGATTTTGGGGCAGCAGTGCCACAGTTGAAGAATTAGTTTCAGCTTGAGAATAGGCTGAGCCAGAGATTTGCTTGTATTGTAAAAAGAACCTCTTCCTAACTGGATAGCTGCTGGCTAACCAAGAGCTGTTATGTGTAAAAATTGCTGCTAAAGCAACTATTTGCTCAGGATTGCCTATGTTGGCGTGAGGTATAAAACCATCCAAATATAAGGATCTTCAAATACAGCCTGGAGGAGCTAAGTATGGGTATTTTCAGACGTTACGGGCGGCCGGTTCACCACAGCGAACCACCAGGGGGGGCGAACAGCGCAACCACGCCCGGGGGTTGGAAAACGGCCCAAACAGACGTGCCGGGAACGGGACCACGGGCCGGAACCGGGCCGCACCATCGCGGCCCGTGGCAGCACAACAGACGTGCAGCCGAACCCCCG